>CM038232.1:79506532-79987286 GCA_021442155.1 Cymbidium sinense | reverse complement strand
TATGACTTTTAGCATCACCACCAAAGCTCTTAGGCTAGTGTTTGGCTACCCAAGTTAAATCCAATATGAGTTTGAGGTTGAATCCAAATCCATTTAAATTGGATTGGACATTTGAACCCAATTCAAGCCATTTTGAATCAAAACGTTTTGATTTTGTTTATTTTGATTTAATTCATTTAGTTTTGGGTCCAACTATATTTAATTGATGATTTATTAAGTTTTGATTGAATTAATTCATTTAGGATTTCATTTCAATCCATTTAGGCTTAAATGGGTTAAGCTTGATTTCAATTGGGTTCAAATGCCCTATTTGGCTCAATTAAATTTCTTTTGGACTCCAATCATGCTTGATCACATGTGTGAGATGATATGGAGTGATTAATTTCATTTGATTTCAATTTTATTTCAATTTGAACCATTTGACTCAAATTGGGTTTTAATGGGTTAAGCTTGGGTTCATATGGCTAAAATGACCAAATTGGTCAAATTGGACCCAATGATGGGTTGGATTAGATTATCATTTCTAAATGATTTTTAGCAATCAAATTGAGTTGATTTCAATTTGAATTAGGTTTAAACCTAATAAGACCCATTTAGGTTCATTTTGACTAAGTGGTCAAATTAACCTAGGTAAGGCCTAAATAAATTTCAATTTTCTTATATTCATGATTAAACATGTCTACTTTATCATTTGGAATATTTGGAATGATTTGATTTGGTCAAATTTTGGTGGGTTGACCTTTGACTTTGTGGGACCCACATAAGTCAAACTTATGTCTAAAGGGTTAACTAAATTTGACTTTGATGTGGATTTGGATTCATTCATTTTGATTTAATTTGAATTTATTTCTTATTTATTTGAATTTATTTTTCTTTAAGTCAAGTTTGTAATTTGGGTTGAGTCTACCTAAACCCATTAGGGTAGATCAAACCCAAGGAAGATGCACTATGTCACTAGGTATAGTGTCATAAGCACTTAACTAGGAGGTATTAAGTGTCCTAATTATTAATTTCAAAAGTTTTGTTAACTTCATCAAAAAAATGAGGTCAATAATTACTAATGGTAACTTAAGTTATTCTGTAAGAGTGGCTTGTAAGGACAAGCGAATAAACACTTTGAAGGTTGATCAGTTGTGCATCCCTTTGGATCATTTCTAGTTCAATCTCTACTATCCCCTTCGCATCAAATGGGAGGAAATTTTAAATTTTTATGGAGTGATGCTCACCTAGAAGTTGCAAAACTTTATTATGTGGCACAACTTTTCTTCTTTACTTAAGGTAGGAAGAGTTGGTATGGATTTTAACTCTTTTTCACCACGTCTTCTCCATCAATGGTCATACGGATGACACTATCCAAATCTCAATAGTTCTCTTAAAGATTATTAGTTTGCCAAATAAAATGAAGAAATGGCATTCCAATCTTTGCTTTGTTAATAACTCGATTGGGTGGACAATGCCGACTAAGCCCACCCCTTTTATTGTGAACCAAAGCATGTGCTCAAGAGAAAGAAATTTGTGAAAGCTGACTAATAAAGCACTCAGCATTTGGCTTTTCCTTCAATTTGACAAAATTCATGATCTTTATAATAGGTACTCATTGTTATAAAGATTTGTTATTATTTTTAACTCACATATGCTAATTTTTACAATCTCTTCTCTATAGTGGATGATATCTCCACACCCTTTCCCTTAGATCCTGAGGTCATTAAGTTTCTTGATGAGCTCGAGGAAGGCGAGGAAGGTGGCAACGAGTCTTCTAAGGCTACTCATGAGAAGTTAGATTTTGAAGTGAGGATGAGTTCAACTCCTAAGAAGTCCAACAAGAAGGTGGTTAGCTGCTCCTCTCCTCAGAAGAAGAGTGCAAGAGAAAGGATCTCTGAGATAAACGGCTTTATTTTTCTTAAAGAAAACGCACTCCGAACTTGGTTGGTTAAATGAGTGAAGCCTTTAGATTGAGGCAAAAAAAAATTCTTATGAGGACTTGAATGCACTTCTTTAAAGGATTCTTAAAAGATGACTATTTAAGCTACAAAGGCCATCCAAACGATGGCATGGCAGTCAACTTTGGAACTTGGCAAAACTTTTATGTTCAAAATAAAAAATCTTGTAGTCTTCACATCATAGCGGAACTTGGTGATTGGTTGGTGATAGGATCCCAAGTTTGAGTTGAGCATGTTGTAGGAGAAGGCAAAGTGACAAGAAGAGGAGGAGTGGCCAATTTTAGAGCTGACTCACCTCTTTAAGACAAATAAGGAGCTATACATGAAACTTTCTGATCGCACCGAAGAGTTTCAGAAGAAAGAGGTCGAGTTGTCTAGCTTTCTCAACTCTAACGAGTATAAGGACTTGTTGCAATAGAAGTTCAAAGAAGGCATCAAGTTTATTATTGCTAATTTGGTGAAGTATGGCTAATTAGACACTAAGTATTTAGACTTCAACAACGTGCTTGTTCTGTTAGAGTTAGACACTAAGATGAGGGACAAAGAATGGATTAACTAGCTTTTTTTCTCTTTTTATTTATAATATTTTTATACTACAAGTTAAGAAAAATTCTATTAAAATTTATAAACTCATTACTCGCCTTTGTACTTAATTTATTTTTCTTAATAAAAAATAAAATTTTTCTTATATTGTCTTTTATTATTGTGTTTATAAATGTATTCACTTTATGAATACTTGATGAATGCATTTATTAAATGAATATACTCATTGAATGCACTTATAGAATGAATATCTGGCTAAGAAAATATTTATTTAATTATGTAAATGTGCACACCAAACTAATATACTGTTGAATGTACTCATTGAATGAATATACTAGCTAAATCTCTTTGAACATACTTTCAATTGAATAATTATTTTAAGTAATCATTATTGACATCATTTTGGATGAGGTTAACATCATGCTAAAGTAATAATTAGGGCAAATAATTCTAGATTAGAAGCCTCTAATTAGACATTCGGATACTATACCAATGCAGTGCATCTTTCTTGGGGTTTGATCTAACATAATGGGATTAGGTGGACTCAACCCAAATCTCAAACATAAACAAAGAATTAATCCAAACACATTCCACTCAGAATTTAAATCCATTTGAGTTTAAAGCAAGATGATTAAGATGGTTAACTTAAATACCCTATTTAAACTCAAAATTAATTTAATCCAAATGAAATTCAAAATAAATTCAAATAAATTTAAATCAAAACCAAATGACAACCATAAAATATGTAAATATTGTTGACTATATACCTTTTGTATCCCACCATTTGATTTGACAATAACAAATCTTGTGTAATAAGAACTAATTATTTCTTTGCAGGATAAATTATTCACATTAATCATGATGAATGTCATTTTTAATTTAAATTTATATTGATGATATATATATATATATATATATATATATACATATTGATACTATTTATCAGTTTAAATTCAAGTGTGTAGGAACATTTTCAACTCTAAGTTCTTCAATCAATTCAGAATGCTAAAGTTATTGGACATGGACTAGGGTGGAAATTTTTTCTAGAAATAACTATATTAAGATAAATGAAATACTCACTAAAATAAATATATCATTCATTCATTTTAAAATGAACTATTTTAAATTATCCATAAATATTATATTTTATATTTTAAATTATTCTTTAAAATTATTCATTTTTGAATAATGTGAACTAAATGCATAAACCATGTTACATTTATTATGCTTTCATGTAATTTTAATTAAGTTCACATCTCATTAAACTATTTACAAGCTAAAATATATTCATTATCCATTTATTACATGCATAAAATCTAATTATTCTGAAATTATTTTTATATTATTTTTCTCTCTCCTATTATACTAGATTTCTCTCTCCTATCTTATTTTTCATCCTAAACCTTTTTGCCAAATTTTTTCATGATTATTTGCTAAAAAAATTATGTGAGAATTATTCAAATCATTTCCAAAATTATCACATATTTTACTAAATTTCTAAATTCATTTATTTGAATTTTTAATTTGAATTATTTTTTAATTCAAATTGAATATTCCTTTGATTACATATGCAAATTTGAGCTCCTCTCATTATGGAATGTTATGTGGATGATCATATGCTAATCTAGTTGATTTAATTTGAATTAATTTTAATTTATATGAGTTAATTCATATTCAATTAAAATAATCCATGGAATTATCTTCTTTCCTTTTATATAAATTCTATTTTTGAAAACTTCCTTTGGCCAATCATATCTTTATTCAAATTCAAATTAATCTCTTAATGAAATTTGATTTAAAATATCCTAAGATCTGATCCATCATCATTTAATTTAGATTAACTACATTAAAAGAAATCTAATCTATTTTATGAAAGTAGTTTGGCCAAATTTTAATAATTCCTTGGATTTAATTTAAAATGTTCTAGAATTATATATTTCCCTCCTTCATTCAATCAAGATGAATTGATTGAATATTCCATGATATTGCATTAAATACTAATTAAATCCCATCATGAAAACTTCCTTTTGGCTAACCATATATCATGCTTAATTTAAGTTAATCAAAATTTAAAATATTCCCTTTTTCACTTAGACAATTAATAATGTCATGACTTGTTTGGTATTAATTCAAACTATTCTCTCATCTCTCTCTCTGTCTCTCTCTTGGCCGACCCACATAAACAATAACTTCTTAATTACATTAAATATCAGGACATATGATGAATTGATTCAATTTAAATCTCCTTCCAAATTATTTTTCCCTCCATAATGCCTTGGCCAATTTTTTCTTGCAAAAATAAATAGATTTAAATTCAATTGATTAATTTAAAACACTTACATGTATATTTTCCTTATTCCTTGCCCTGGCTGAAATCCTTCTTATACAATTTAAATTTTAAATTGATTTTTAAATAAAACCAACCTTCCATATAAATTTTCCTTCTATTTCTTCTTGGCCAAATCATTCACTCGTGCAAATTAGTTTTATTTTGACTGGCTTATGTTTAAATTAATTCCAAATGAGTTTCCCTCTTCTTTTTCCTTCTTTTTGTCGACCCTCTTGACTTCTTGTCTTATAAATAATGTCTCTTAGACTAGGTTAATCTCTCTTGGAAAAATCTCTCATAGAAAAATTTCTCTCTTAGCCAAATTCTTGCAAAACCTTTGGAGATCCTTTTGTTGACCTCACTTTTGGAGTGAGGATTCATCCTTCCCATTCTAGACTTAGGACCCTTCTAAGCACTTGGATCTCCCTAGTTATAAGGCACTTCTAGTGACTAATGGAACACTAAACCCAAGCTTAGAGACTTAAGAGGCATGCCCTAAGCTTAGGTTATACTATAGGACACATAGGTTCTACTTACCCTATGGCCTAAACTAAGATCCATGCACATTCACTCATCCAAACCCAATCTCATATGAATGAAACACAACCAAACTCAAGCTTATCCAATCAACCTCACTTGAATTTGTTTTCTAATCCAAGCTCCAAGCTAAATTAGCTTAAAACCTTAACCTAAGTTAACTTCACCATGATCCTATGGATCCAACCCAAAACCCATTCAAGCAAACCAAATCAAATTTAATTTTCTCAATCACTCCAATCATCCAATAGATCATTTCAAACCTCTCCAATATTTTCAATCAAACCAATCAAATCCAATGAATTCAATCAACCCAAGTTAGCCCATTTAACCCAAGAAATTCAAATGAGCTAAAACCCAATTAAACCCAAACCAATTGTAATCAAAGCCACTAATCAACACTAAATCCATCATTGAACCCCTCTCAACACCTAATTGACACCAACTTAACCCAATCAACCCAAGTGGTTCATTTGACACAATATGACCTAAAGGACCAATTTGATTCAAACTTTAATCCAACCTAAATTGGATTGAATCAACCCATTCAATCTTTTCTATAATGATTGTTGATCATCCTTAATTGCTCAATTGGCTAAAACCAAACCAATTTGATCACTTGATCTAAGTTGACCTAATTAACCCATATGGACCAAAATGAATGAAATCTCATACCAACTCCAACTGATTGCTATCAATGACTCCCATCAATGATAAATTGAGTATTGAACATGATTCAACCTTCAATTGAACCCAATTTGGTCAAACCAATCCAATTGAACCACATAGCCCAATTTGACCTAAAGGGACAAATTGAACTAAATCATTCCCTAATCCAAATCAATTCAAACCAACACACAATCATTCCATGATCAATTTGACACAAACTAAGCCAAATTTGGTCAATCCCAATCAAAATTGAACCAAATCAATCCACTTCAAATTAATCCAAACTAATTACACCAATACACTCTAAATGACCAATTGAACTCACCCAAATCCTTGGTTTGACCCAATTTGACCAATTGGTCAACATGACTCAACTAAGCCCAAATTGACCCATATGGGTCAAATTGAGCCAAACCATATCAAACCAAGTCCAAACCCAACCAAACTTGGCATGATTCACTCACCCTTGGGTCACCACGGGCCAGCCCAAGTGGGCCCAACCCATGGTGAACCCAGTTTGGGTCAAAACCCTTAAACCAAGCTACCCAAATGGGACAAAATCTCCATTTGGATGGATTTTCCCACTCCTCATGCCTTGGCAATCACCTTTGGCCTTTCTTGGACACTAGGACCATTGACCCAACCTAACCCAAGGCTATTGGGTTCAGCCATTGGCCGTGAGCGGGTGAGTTCACCCATGGTATTCCATTGGTCCACCTAGTAAAGTTGGTACACTCCATGGCAGCCCACCACCCTCTCTCAACCTCTCACACACTTACACACAGCTACCAAAAGCTGAGCCAATCTCAGCCCTTGGTTCACTTGGGGAGAAGAGTATACTCTTGTCCATTCATTCAAACTTCATAGAGAGCTTCCTCAGAATATTTCGAGCAATTCGAGCCCTCAACTCAAATCCCTAGCACACCCCATCACAGACGATACCAACCACCAAGTGAAACTGTGAGCCCCGACCATCCAACCTCACCAAAACTCTAGTGAGCTTCATTACGGTGTTCGGTCCACAAAGGAATTGGCGAGGTGGCAACTTGAGATCTTCTTAATATGGCTTTGTCTCTCTAAGTAGAAGCTACCTCAGTTAATGAATCGCCGGTCTTTAGCTCCGATAAGATAAAAATCTGGCAACTATAGATTTTCCCTATATGTGTGGGTCTTTTTCGAAGCAAAGTGTGATTTCATGTGATTCCCATCGTAGGATCTCCCTTCATCTCCTCCCAAATATTTTGGAGTCGATCTTTCCATCTAACGAGCTCCAGTGAGCTAGGATCGAGCAATAGAAGGAAGACGATGTTCATCTTCTGATGCTTAGGGGACGACGAATCACCGATTGTCCATTCCCCATGATTAGAACTAATGGTCATGATTTAATCTGCAAGATTTTTTGATTTTATCCTACCAAGGAATTAATCCTAACCATCTGATCCAAGATCGACGTGGGAAACCTCGTCCTTGCCTCAAGTTAGGCTGTCAAACATTTTAAATAACCAGTCCAGTGGTGTAATGTGGAAAGCGCTACTATGTCGACGCATGGTGTCGATGGTTTAATTTGTTAATTAGGTGTTAAAAATGTAATTAAATAGCCAAAAATTTGAAAAATTATAACTAATTATAGAAAAATCCAAAAAAATACAAACAAACCTATTTTGGAAAGGGTAAATAGAGGAGAAGTTAATAAAAATAAATTCCCTAATTAGTGAATAGTGCTTAACTAGGGTTTGAAGTTTAGAATAATTACTTTAATTAAGGCCTAATTAGTTGGCCAATTGATCCCAAATTTTGTGGAATAGGTCTATGGGATGTCCTCTACCTCCCATGATTTTCTTGGGGTTATTATCCATGTATTTAAAGAATGTACAATTTTCAACCATAAGTACCCTCCTTAATTAATTTTATATTTATTAAAATGATTAAACTACAAAAAATAAATAATTTATAATGATTAATCACTATGAATAGTGTGAATGGTGAGGGGAAATAATTAGGACCCCTTCCCTAATTATTTTCCTAAATATATTTTCATAGGAGGATTTAATTAACATGGAATAATTAGGCACTAATTAAGGAGAATTAATGATAAGATGATAAATCAAATTAAGTTAATAATGGGTTTAGATAATTCAAATTTAATTTAGTAATTTCTCTTTTATGTGTTTAATGGAATAAAGTTATTAAGGGAATTATGGTTAACCCATGGGTGTGAGAAAACCATAAGAGTACTTAGATTAGATTCTTCCCTTAATCTAATTAACTCTTAAGCATGAGCCCAATTGCATTAGGTCCCCTTAGGAGCATTGTAAATTTTAATTTCTCATAAGCATATCATTGGAGGATCATTGTTAAGTGGTTAATTAAATTAAAGAAGCTTAGGGAAGGGTAATTAAATTGATTGCCTAATGATTTGAACTTAATGATTTTATAAAATTTACTTAGTCACTTTTCCTTAAATACATTAAGTCACTAATGGGATGGGGGGGTAAACATCAAGTGTCTTTTCTCCTCTTTAGGTTTTAACAATTCAAACACCAAAAATTAAATTTCATAAACAACTTTGGTTAACCTTAAAGAGATTTATTTGACTTTATTGTCCTTAGGAATTAATGTAATTGAATGTATTATGTGGCAATGTTTAGTTATTCCTTTTCAACTATTATAGATTTTCATGCCATTTGTATCATGTATTCATGTTTTCAAACAAAAGAATTAAATGAATATGGTTATATATATATATATATATATATATATATATATAAGTTGCATGTGTTGAATTAATCTTATTATATGTTGTGGCTATTATCACTAATAAATCTCAAATTATTTCTAAAATTATAAATCAATGATGAAGATTTAAGTTAATGTTGGCTATAAATATCTTATGAAATTTACATTCACTTATAGTTTAAACATGTTAAAGGAATGTTCTATTTTCATAATTCATGTGTATGTTTACATGTGTTTGAATGTTAGCAAGTATATTTCCTAGACATCCCATGAATACGAGGCTTTAAGTAGCCCCATTGAGGTCTTAGATTACTTCAATTCCCTGTTTTAGCAATGGCACATACTTGCTTAATTTCATTCATATGTGTATATGTGTTAGAATTTGGATATAACTTTACTTTACATGACAAAGAGTTTATTATAATACAATCTTTGCATGACTTTCATTCTCATACTTGTGTATAGATTCATATGTATTTAAGATAGCAAGTATATAGTCTGGACATCCCAAGAACATGAGGATTTTAAGTAGCCCCAATAAGATCTTAGATTACCTCACTTCTCTGGTTTAATAATAGCACGTACTTGCTTAAATCTCTAATACATGTGTATGTATACTTAGATGAGGAATGAAATCTCTCTTTTCTACTAAAATACATGAGTTAACAATCATCTAAGTGTGACAAAAATACACATATGTATACTGCATGGATAGATATGTTAAATTAAATATAATAAATAATAAGAATGAAAGCATATGCACATTATTAATGATGAAAATAAATGATGGAATGTTATCCATATGATAGTGATTCAATTTTATTAATCCTAAGATGCCTTTCATGTTCGAATAAGATTCTTTAAGATTAACCCAAACTTAGGTTAATAAAAACATTTGCTAAGTCATTCATTAAAGAAACCAAAGCCATAATAATATACCTTAAGAAAATAACTTAGGATATGGATGAAGGAGGTCAAACCTCCTCCCTCTCTTTAATAATTACATATTAAATAGGCATCAAATGAAAATAAAATACAAATTAAAATTAACCAATCCTTTTAATAACTTGAAGTGGAACATCCCCCAATGTTTAACTTAAATAATTTCAAACTTTAGATAATCATAATTCTAAAGCCTAACTAAGACATAGCACACAAAATCTTAGCACACACATTAGAATACTAAGTCACCAATTATAGCCTTAGGTTAGGCCGATGTATGTCGTGATGTTATGTTTTATTTTGTGATGTAATATTTTAGACTGAATGTTAGGATTATTTATGCATAGGCGAATGATGTTAGGCCATTAATAACCTAATGTTGTTTTCTATGATTATACTAAAGAGGTTTCCATGATAATAAATAAATATAAATATTCTTATTTGCTAGTTTATGCTTAAAGCATAATCCAATTAGGATAGGTGGGCTTGGTTACCCATGTGCAGGGTGATAAGTCCAAATATATAGAATATAATTGTTTGGTTTGTATGCTTATTTAGATAATATCTATTTTATAGATATAGTTAGATTTTATTTTCCATACATATGTAATTTTTGCAAATAGGATTTGGATTAGCAATATGGGGTTTAGGATGAGCAGTGGCTAGAAGGAAATGACTTGGGAGGCCTTGTGAAGCTTGGAACAAAGCTAATCCAAAAGAAAAAAAAGAAATAAAGGCAAAATATGAAGACCCCCATAGCATCTATTTCATTGTAATTATAATATTCTTTTTATAATTCAGGTTGTATAAGGGTATAGCTCAGCTACCCAACTTCTTTTCTTTTTTGGAGTGTATGGCGATACTCGACCACAGTGGCCTTTTATTCTTTTATGAAATATATATATTTGATTATTGTGATTAATTTGTGCAATAGGAATGACATGTTTTTTATAGGTTTCTTAAGATTTGATGATTGAATGTGTAGCCTGGGTGCAGGATAAAAATAATTTGTTTACCATCATCAAATAACTCATAACCAAATTTTAAATATAACTCACAACCTCATCTTAAAGCCTAAGTTATAATCAAAATAAATAAAAGATTTAATAACTCCTTAACTGAATGGTGTATGTTCTAACAATCATGCATTTCATCTTGCTTCTCCCTTGAAAAGGGAGGGTCTCCACTCTTGCATAATAGGGGATAAGCTTGACCTTTGAGGGCAGCCCTTGTAGTGGAGAACACCTCTTCCCACTAATTTAGCCCATAATCTTATTTCGTCATGCATGTAGGCATAATTGTCCCAAAGCCTTAGTCCAAAATAATATGTCAAAATTGTGTAAAAATATTATAAATTTATGCATTAGTCTAAGTCATTATTTCATATCAATCATGATCTAGTCTCTTAGGGAGTGAGTTTAGAACTCTAGTTTTGTTCTTAATTAAATAATAGTCTTGCTATCTTGTATATACATAGGACCGGCCTACATGGTTTTAAAGCATAGGAGGTTTTAGCTAGCAGCCACTCCAGGCGGTTGTAAGCCAAGAAGAGTCGGGGCATGTTTATCCTCTCTTATGGATGTAATCCATTATATCCCATTTTCCAATTAAACTTAGGTCGTGCTTTTAGCTTATGCTAAAGCATCTTAGATTTAGGTTTTGAAGCTACTTATTTCCTTCAGTCTATGAGTACAAGTCCTCACCTCTTAGGCATTTTCACAATCTTATGTTGATGGAGTATAAGCCCTAGTATTCTAAAAAAATTCTAACTTAAACTAAAAATAAATTCTTCCTTTCAAATATGTAAATATATAGATTAAAACTAGTATCATGTTCACATACTCTCCTTTGGAATCCAAAATAAATCTCTCTACTTGAACTCTCCCTATGGACATTCATAAATACCAAATCCTTTGATATTCTAGCTTTGAAATTTTTAGAGATATTTATTGACTACTTTAATCTAGAGTGCTCTTAAGAATTTCCTACTTCCTAAGATGTAATTAACTGTGGAAGCTTACTTCCATAAGGAACTAAAGAACCCAGCATAAAAAAAACCCTGCTTTACTTCTCCATGTAAAGTAGGGGAAAGATCTTTGGTATATAAGAAGACCCATCTATCTTAGGAGTTTTTATTAGATGATTAGGTTCATTGCAGGGTGATGTTTACATCTTTCAAGATGGTACATCATACCTTAATATCATACCTGATCATTTCAATAAGTACCTCCTAAGATCTATGTGGTGTCTCTATGACTCCAAATTAAAACACCACACCTTTCTTGGTGAAGCAAGTAATAATCACTTCATCCTTCTTCTATCTTCCAACCTACAAGTGATTGGCTTGAAGATTGCACAAAAGAAGTTGGTGGATTGGTGGAAATCCCTCTTAGCCGAAAGCTTTTCAAGGTTCCTTTAATTTATTTTATTGCTACTCTTGTGTTAGACCTTGATTTCTTTCCTGTGCTAAGATTCTTTAGTATTTGGTCAATTTGATTTGTGCTTAACACATCTATTCCTACACTTTCTCAAGTTGGCCGAAAGCTTTATTTTGTTTTGATTAAAGTTTTGTGTTTGTAAACTCTTATCTTCTCTTTATTTTTATATATGCTTAAGTGAAACTTATGTTGTGATAATTTGTTCATAAAAATACTTATAAGTTGTAAGTTTTCATTTCTTTTAAATAGTTTCATACTTTTCATAAGTGATATTCCTTTTAAAAAGAGATTTCATTTGAGTTTATGTGATTTAAGATTTTATTTCCATTTGATCTTTTGGAAAACTCTAAGTCTCTTTCTAACAACTGATTGATTCAAGTTTCAAATCATTATTGTGCTATATTTCAAACCATAAATTAAATCACCTTGACTTCAGGTTATTATATTCACATCAAATAGTTTAAACATTCGCTTAGATCATACACATATTCCATGTTATATCATTGCATTTAATTTTAATTACAAATTGAAGTGAGCTCTCTTTCTTACCTTAATTTTTACATGCCTTAATATTGTTGTAGTTGGATTATGAGAGCAAAATAATTTTAAATTGAGAGTTAGATACTTTCATATTTCTCTTTCTTGTTTTCTTGTTGGATTGTACTTGCCCGTTAAGGAAACTATGTGGTCGGGTTGTACTTACCCGTTAAGGAAAGTATGGTGTTGGTTTTACTTGCTCGTGAAAGAGAGTACGAAAGATTTGTTGTAATCTCATTTTTTGTTTAGTTAATTCCTAGCCTATATGGCTAGGTATGAACATAGGCTGGTTTGAGGTTTAGCCAAACCATGTAAAAATCTATATGTTCTCTTTCTTTATTTTCTACACTTTACTTTTCTATATTGTTGTAGATTGCTGTTATATTTCATTAAAGCAAAATCATTAAAGGTTTAAGTCTTCTACAAAATATTAAAATTAAGTTTTCTAAAATTATCTTATAAAAACACAATTCAACCCCCACCTCTTGGGTGTCATAGCCTATTAACAGGGCTTAGGATTTTTTTTTAATTTTTTTTAAAAAATTTAAATGTAATTTTTAATTGTTGGGTTGTAGTCCCCTATGATGCCCCAAGGAGGTCCTTGAAGAAGGAGATGATCCTAGAGGAAGACCCATAGATCTAGACTTGTAGTTCTATGTCAGGTTGTATAGGGGTAGAGCTTAACAACCTTTTTTTTCTCTTTCTTCCACAGTGTGCAGCGGCACTGGGCCACATTGGCATGTTCTTTTAATTTAAATTTTGTTTGATTTACTTTGGGTGCACAATAGAATCAAACTGCTTTTCTAGGTTTATTTCTGTACTGTGTTTTTAGTGATGAATGCCTAGGCATTAGGCTCTTATGAAAACTCCCAACATAAATCTAAACCAATTAAACAAACAATAAAGAAATTCAAAACTCCTCACATAAATTAAAGCCCTAGGAATAAGTTAAAATTAACTAGAAATAACTAGCTTTTACGAATCATGCTAACATATTATTCTAAATTCTTAAATTGGGCACTTCACCCAATACACATAAGGGGCATCTGACCTTTAAGGATGACCACCTTCCAAAGGAAGTCTATCTTCTCTTCTTGATTTGGCCCATGACCACTTCTAAATGCATCTAATTGTAGTCATAAATTGCATATCCCAAACGCCTTAAATGAATTATGAGTCAAGCTATAAAAATTAGAATTTATTGCTTTAGTTAGGTACATATCATACCCAATATTATCTTAGGGATTAGGGAGTGGGTCTAGGTTCTTAGATTTCTTTTTAAAAATGCAACAGCCTAACCATCTTGCATTCATGAGACTTGACATCACGGATTTAAAATTCGCTTAGGTTATGTTAGTTGGCAGCCCTTCCAAGCGAGTTATAAGTTCAGAAGAGTCAGGGATAGGTTTCCTTTCTCATTCTCAAAACTAAAACTAGATCGAGCCTTTGACTTATGTTAGAAGCAATTATAGACTTAGGATGTGAAGCATCCCACTAGAGTAAGTTTTCAACCATAAGTACTTCTATAGTCTTGTGCTACTAGAATATAAGTCTTAGATCTCTAATAAAAATTTAACTAAAAATTTAATTTAATTTTCAAGATTCAAAACCTAATAATAGGATAATTGAAATGTCCAATGGGTATCCCAGTATCTATGGCAATTTCCTACTCTATCCCTTTCGGCTTCCAAAAGAATTCCTTTCACTTTACAGTGTTCCTTTTTAAAATTCCAAATTATGATTTTCTTTTGGAACTAGCATAAAAATCTATAGAAATAAATGGTTATTTCTTCAATCGATAGTATTCTTAAGAATAGATCCCTATTCTTAAGATGTAATTAACTATAAAGGCTTACCCTTATAGGGAACCAGAATCCCAATAGACCTTGCTCTACTTTTTCATGTAGTTCATGGGAAGAATCCCTAAAATATTAATAAAACTCATTAGCCTTAAGAGTCCTTATTTAGGTGATTAAATCTATTATAGGATAACATGTTTATATTTCAAGATAATATGTTAATTCCTTAATAATGAATTTGATTACCTAAATAAGAAATTCCTAAATTCTATATGGTGTCAAAAATTTCCCCCATAATCACTTAACGATATTTGGGGATTATAATGTTGCCAATAGGATAGGGTGTTGGTTTTAAGTTTTTGGTCACTAAACACATAGAGTGTTGATCTTTTGTTCATAGTCACCAACCACATGGAGTGTTGGTCTTACAGTTGAGTTCATCAATCATATGGAGTGTTGATCCTTTTATTTGTAGTTTTTAATCGCATGTATGTTGGTCTTACACTTGAGTCGCCAGTCACACAAAGTGTTGATCTTTTTATTTCAGTCGACAACCACATGGAGTGTTGGCCTTTTTCTCTTATAGTCACCATCACATGGAGTGTTGATGTTTTATTTTATAATCATCAATCACAAAAAGTGTTGGTCTTACACTTTAATTGCCAACCAATGGAGTGTTAGTCTTTTAGTTGAATTTCCAACCTCAAACAATGTTGGCCTTTAATTTGTACTTGCTAAACACATGAAGTGTTGTTTCTTAGGTACTCCCTTGATATTTTCATGAAAGCATTTAAAGTGAGTGAGTATTTATGGTTAAATTTATTTTTATTAAACTGAGTCAACCCCAAAAGTGTGCCTTAGGACCTTAGTACACAACTCTCTAAGTGTTAACTTGAAATATTATTTCTCATTGAATGTCTTTAGTTCATAAGTCTATTGGGTGAGTTAATAAAATTCTTGGTTGTCATATTTTGAGTTTTTAGTGCATATTATACATCAATGAATTGTTGGGCAAGTAAGAATATAAAAGTTATTAATTTATTTAAATTTATGCATTCTCTCAAATGAAGAGTCATTCTATAAAGAATAATAGTTTAGCATAAATTAAATACAAAGAGGGGGTTTATCTTATGGATAAAATTTCTTTAAATCTTTGGAGTTCCAAGTATGTAGCACATCATGTCTTGAATGTGTTTGAAATTGATAAGCTTCCTAATCAACTTGCTTCTTGACAATATAAAGGCCTTCACAAGTGTGGCAAGTTTGCTCAACAAATTCAGTTATCACGTTTATCTTCTTCAGTACCAAGTCACCAGGTTTGGGATGTTTTTCTTTAATATGATGATTATAGTACTTGGGAATTCACCTCTTGGGCTCTTCTTGTCTAAGCAATTCTTTAATCCACAACTCTTATAATAGGTGTTTGGTCTCCATGGCTTCGCATTTGAACTTTACCACTCTCCGGTTGATTTGCTTACATTCTTCACCATAACCCTTTGACTATGGAGTTTATCCTTGACTGGTAGCATAACTTCAATCCCATATGATAAAGTAAACGATCACTTCCTAGTAGTTGATGTTGGAGTTATCATAAGGGCCCAGAGTATAATGAATATTGGATATACTCACTTAGCTTTTATGCCTTCCACTTTTTCTTTAGTAAATTGAGAATCTTTTATTCTTCACTTCCACATGGCCATTGCTTTGAGGATGATGTATTGAGGTGTACTTGAGTTGAGTTCCCTGTGACTCATAAAGTTGTTTTAGTCACCTACCAGTGAATTATGGACCATTATTAGTGATAATTAATAAAGGTATCTCGTACTTATATATTGTCAGTTTAAATAAAATTTTGAATTACTTGGGTAGTTTTTTGGCGACTAGCATAGCTTCAATCCAGTAGATGAAATTGTCAGTTATAAAGAGTTTAAACTTCTTTCCTCCACTAGGAATTAGTGAGGGGCTTATCAAGTCCAATCCCCAAATTGGAATTGGCCAAAGAATTGTAATATGGTGTAGAGGTTATGGCAATTATTACTATAAAGGAGTGAATTTTCAACACTAATCGCATCTCTTGGAAAATTCATCAGCATCTTTCTTTAGTGTTAACTAGAAATATCTTTGTCTCAAGATTCTATGGGAGTATTATTCCTCTAGAGTGACTCCTACACTCACCTGAGTGCCCTCATCAAGTACCTTACTTTGTTCACATTCTCAAACACAGCTCATATTGAGTGGTCATTGACCTTCAAAAAAATTCACCACCAATTAGTAAATATTGGGTGGCTTTGATCTTGAATGTTATTTGATCATTGATTCCTTTAGGTTCCAATTCTATAAATACTTATTGATGGGATCAATCTAGCTGGGCAAGTCACAACTATCAATTTTCATGGACTCGTTTTCCTCTAAGGCCAACTGAGCAAGTTGGAGAGCAGGCTACTCCCTGAGTCCCTGTGTTCTTGATAATAAATTGATAAGTTGTTTATGATATTTCGGGACTTGTTCAATCATAGAATGTTTGAGTCTTCCAAACTTTGCTTTTACCTTCAGTAAATATTTTTGCTTTGACTCAACTCATACTTCATAATCTTCATTCACTTGATTAACCATGAGCTATGAATCCCAGTAAGGTGTGATATGCTTAAGGATTAGCCCTTGAGAGAATTTCAATCCTACAATAAAAGCTTCATACTCTACTTAATTATTCATCACTTGAATTTGAACTTTATTGATTTTGTTATAGTAATCCCTAATGGGCTTTTCAATAAAATATATGCTCTCATTTCTTGCTTGCTTGAATAACTATTGATATATAAATACCACAAAAGCTCTGAGTTGATTAGGACATTGTGCGAGTCAATGAAATTCATAAGAAAATCTGTAAGTGTTTGTGCCTTGATCACAGTCCTAGACAAATATGATATATCAAACTCGTTGAGCTCCACAAGCCACTTTAATAACCTCCACAAGTGACCTAGCTTGGCAAGTACTAACTTAAGTGGTTGTTAAGTAATAACTTGAATTGAATAAGCATGAAAGTATAGACAGAGTCATTGTACTAATACAATAAGCACGAGTGTGAGTTTTTTCATGATTGGGAAGTGCAACTTGGCATCTTAGTGACTTACTCAAATAGTATATTGGCCATTGTCTTCCACCATCTTCTCTGATTAGAACTGAGCTTAGTGAGTCCTCTCCAACTCCTTGATATAATAACATCATCTCACCCACTTCTGGTCTTTCCAACAAGGGTGGTAAGGTGATTAAAGTTTTGAGATGATTAAAGGCTTTCACACACTCTACTATCCACTCAAACTTCTTTGCACTTCTTAACACTTTGAAGAATAGTGAGTAGCATTTTCTAGCCTTGGAAATAAATTTGCTTAATCCTACAAACTTTGAGTGAGTTGTTTCACCTCTTCTGTCATTCTCGGTGGCAAGTTGAGTATAGTTTTTTTCTTATCAAGGTTAACCTTTATACCTTCATAGGTGATCGCAAAACCTAAGAACTATCTTGATACTATGTTGAACGTACACTTCAAAGGGTTGAAATGCATATTGTACTTCTTTAAGTTGGTGAATGTCTCCTATAAATCTTCAATGTGCTATTCATTTGACTTGCTTTGACCAGCATGTCATCCATATAAACCTCTATATTTCTTCCCTTTTACACTTTAAATATCAATCCACTATTTTTGATAAGTCGCTTTTGCATTTTTTTTTATCTTGAAGGGCAATACTCTATAACAACACAACCCTTCTTCAATGATAAATGACATCCTCTATTAGTTGGTAGGATGTATTTGGATTTGGTGGTACCCTAAAAAGGCATCCAAGAAAATCATTATAAAATAACATGCCGCAGATTCGACAAGTACAACTATTTTAGGAAGCAAGTAACCTTCCTTTGGTCTAACCAAGTTTAAGTTTGTAAAGTCCATGCACTTCCTCCATTTATCATTAAACTTTTATACCATCAACACATTTGATATCTACTCTAAATAATGGACTTCTCTAATGAATCTAACATCGAAGAAGATAGGATAGTTCTGACCAACGATAAGGAAAGATGATGAGGAATTCGCCTAAAGGTAGGTGCAATGTCAAAAGTGTGCTCTATTATAGCTGCAACAACCATAGTGTCTAGATCCCATCATAACTCCTTCACCCTTTGTGCTTCAAGGAATGAACTTGATAAGACCTTTGATAATCGCCAACGAACAAATGAAGTTCATACTCATCATGATTGACTATTCATAAAGTGGAGTGAAGCCAAACCACTCACCAAAATAACCACCCATGTAGTTCAAAATTTTATTTGGATTGATATTATCTATAGGTATGGGCTATCTCAATCATTCATCATAAAAAATGGTCCATAATTCACTGATAAGCGACAAAACAAATTTTGTGAGTCACAAGGATATCAACTCATGTATACCTTAATGCGTTGTCTTCTAAATAATGGCTAAGTGGAAGTGATGAATAAGAAGATTCATAATTTGCCAAAGAAAAAGTGGAAGGCGTAAAAGAAAGTGGTTAGACGTCTTACCCACCATACCCTGGGCCCTTAGGATGACTCTGACATCAACCACTATGCAGAAGAAGTTTTCCTTATCACAAGGATTGAACCTATGCTACCAATTGAGTATGAACTCCATAGTCAAAGGGTTATGATGACTACTAAGCTAGATCAAGTAACTAGCAAGTGGGAAAGGTCGAATGTAAAAGTCATGGAGACCGCATTCAACCTATTATAAGAGTTATGGATTGAAGCATCACCTAGACAAGAAGAGACCAAGAGGTAAATGGCCAAGTTTTATAATCTCGCATTAAGGAAAAACATCTCAAAGTTAGTGACTTAGTACTGAAGAAGGTAGATGTGATATCAAGCTAGAATGTTGGGAAATTTCCCCACACTTGGGATGGCGTTTATATTATCAAGAAGCAAATTGGTCTGTGAGCTTATCAACTGCAAACACATTCAAAACAAGATGTGTCAAGTACATAGAATGCCAAAGATCTAAAGAAATTTTGCTCATATGATAAGCCTTATCTTTGTAATTAATTTAATTTTTCCAAACCTATTATTCTTTTTTTAGAATGACTCTTCATTAGAGCGAATGCATATTATTTAATTAAATTGATTACTTTTTTTTCTTATATTTTTACTCTCCAAATAATTCATTTTTATAAAATATGCACTAAGAACTTAAAATATGTTGACTAAGAATTTTTTTTAACTCATCCAATGGCTTAATGAACCATATGCATTCAATGAGCAATAATAACTTAGGTTAACACTTGGAGAGTTGCATGTCGACTCAAGTCATTCATTGAACCACTTTTGGTTTGAGTATACAAGGGTCGACTTGGTTGTTCAATAAAAATAAAATTTAACCATAAATACTCATTTGCTTTAGATACTTCATAAAAATATCAAGGGAATACATAAGGCAAACACTCTATATGGTTAGCAACTTAAGTAAAAGACTAATATTCCATGTGATTGGCAATTGAGTGTAACATCAATACTCCATGTGGTTAGTGACTACAAAAGAAAAGACCAATACTGAGTGTGGTTGGCAACCATAAAAAAGGATCAATACTCCATACGATTGGAAACTATATATAAAACGACCAACAATTTATGTGGTTGGTGACTCATGCATAAGACCAACACCATGTGTAGTTGAAAACTACAAATACAAAGATCAACACTCTATATGTTTAGCAAACTCAAATGTAAGACCAACACTTCATATGATTGGTCACCACGAACAAAAGACTAACACTTCTTGTGGTTGAAGATAAAAAATATAAGACCAACACTCCATACAGTTGGCGACATTATATTCACCTAAAGTTGTGAAGCGGTTACTTAAAATAATTATCCAATATTAAGTATGTTCAAAAAAAATTAGCGAGCATAGTTGTTCAATGAGTACATCCAATGAGTGAAGCTTTTAGGTTGGAATAAAAAAAAATTTTAAGGACTTGGATGAACTTCTTGAAAGGATTCCTAAGAGGCATCTACCTTGTCGCAATAACCGCAAGCGATGTCATGATGATAACTTGAGAACATGACAAGAATTTTATGTTCAAAATAAAAAACCTTACAATTACTAAGTTATAAGTGGAACTTGGCAATTGATCAGGGACAAGATGCATAGTCCGAGTTGAGTGTGTTGTGAGAGGAGATAAAGTGAGAAGAAGAGAAGGAGCGAGCCGCACACGCACTTATTATATCAGCAGAGTGACTCCACCTATACAATAAGGCTCATTCAATTCAAGTCATCACTGATAACCTGCTTATGTTAGTATTTGTCAAGCTAGATCACTCAAGAAGGTTACTAAAATATTTAAATGAAGCCCAACAAATTTGATATATCACATTCACATAAGATGATGATCAAGTTGGAAGCACTCTGATATGATCCCAAATAGACAGAATTATATCAAAAGCAAAAGACACAGAAAAGCCCCAAATTGGTTGAGAGATTTTACTCAGTAGATCAATAAATTATAAGACATTAGCCACTTTTAATCAAAAAGATAAAGAACTGAACAAAATACAAGAAGATTATGACAGTGAAGATCAACATTATCCACTGTTAATTAAAAAAGACAGAGAACTAAACAGATACAAGGCAATAATAATATTACAGAACAACATTCAACAATATTAACCCAATAACATTGTAGATGGCTAGAATAACAAGACCAATATCAATTCAGCGATCACGCACAATAACCATGACGAGTCTATTCAGACTTCAACAACAACAGATAACTGAAAATAAGAAGCAAGAAAGAATCTTGACAGCATCAGCTACAAATACAACTGCCAAATAACTGAAGAAAACACAAAACACTCAGGTTCTGGCCCAAAACAGAAAGAGATCAACCTCATGTAATAGAAAACTGTTAAAACAGAAAGAAAATTCTTGAATAATGTAAAGAAGTAGTAGATCTAGTAGGATAGTAGAAAAGAAATGTATAAATAGGATTAGAAAGACAAACAGGGCACAAAAAAAAAGATATTTGCTGCTGCTCCTTATCTTTTGCATCTTCTTCTTCTTCCATCTCATCTTCTCCTGCAACCTTTCTCTCACCGGAGCACCGCCTCCTTTCAGGCAGAAACCCTAACTTTCCAGAGCTCTTCCCCAATCTTCCCCTCTCTTGGTTTTCTGGAGTTACGGCCACTCGAAGAGCCGCTTATCCCAGTTTGATCCATCTTCGATAAGAGACGTGAAGCTTTCTCTGGAAGTTTCATCAGACGGTCCCTAGCAAAAGGCGAGGCAATCATCCTACGGTGGTGATCCGTTCCCGTGGTAAGAGTTCCCAGACAGATCCAATGGCCCAATCTAAATTCGGGGTCATATCATTGGTGCTCTCGTTGATTCTTGCAAGCAACAATGGCAGACGACACAAGACAAACAACAAAAACCTTGGAAGAATGTGTAGGAAGATTAAACAAGGCTGACGAATAGATGACATCAATCACTATCATATTAAATGATGTATCACGCAGATTATCTACAATTGAAGACAAACTGGATAAATCTGGTCAAGAATATCAGCAATAAAGTAAAGAATCACAGGTATGTAACTCAAACCCTGTAGAAATTACTCCTCAAATTAGGTCACACACTCAAAATTCAAGATCGATAAAAGTATATATGCCACGGTTTAATAGAGAAAACCCTAGAGGATGGCTATTCAAGGGCACCAATTTTTTAATATTATAATCTTTGGAAGACGAAGTTCATAATTGCATCGTGTATATGGATGGACACACTTTCTAAGTTGGTTCCAATGGATGCACCTTAATAAGCAATTACATTCTTGGGATAATTTCAAAGAACAAGTGATACAGAGATTTGGGCTTTCATTATATAGGGATTTAATGGAAAAATTAGCCAAATTACTACAAAAAATAATTGTACAGGAATTTTACAATGAGTTTGAAGAATTGGCTAACCAAATTTCAGGAATTCCTCCTAAATTCCTCCAAAGTTGCTTTGAATCTGGTCTAAGACAAGATATCAAAAGAGAAGTCGAGCATTACACCAACTTCACTACCACATTCCAACTTGCAAAATTAATGGAAGGCATACTAGATGAAGTTTATATAGCAAGAATCTCACGTTTCAATCAAACAACAAGATAACAGCAGCCTTTACTTCCCACCCCAATCATGCCAATTCACAACAACAACAATACTAAAAAGCCAACTATTCCAATACAAAGACTTACACCAACAGTTAGAAAGAAAGAAAAGGAATTATGTTTTAAGCGAGATGAGAAATACCATAGGGCCACACATGTAAATCAAAGTTATTTGCCCTCATGATGGTCGATGAGGATCAATATTACAACCTGCAGTAAGAAAATCAAGAAGAAAACCTATCAATATAAGAAGATATTCCAGAAATCAGTTTCAATGCATTCACAAGTCAGTCAAACCCAAGAACATTGAGATTACAAGGGATGATTGGAAATAAACCGACAATCTTGATTGTGATGGTTCAACCCATAATTTTATTCAATCTAAATTAGCTAAATTTATAGATCACACACACATCAATTTTAAAGTATTAGTTGGAAATGGTGAAACATTGAAATGTTCAGAATGCTCCAACATACCCATCAAGCTCCAAGGATATACATTTATAACAGATTGCTACCTGCTGCCAATGTAAGGAGCAGATGTAGTACTAGGTGTATAATGGCTAAAGCAATTGGGAAAATGTACAATAGACTACAAAAAGCTGACGATGAAATTCGAATACAATGACACATTGGTATATCTGCAAGGGGACACAACATCAAATGTGGAAAGCATTACCTTACACCAGTTCATAAAACTGCAAAGCAAAGATGAGATAGCATCTTACCTGCATATCACAGAAGTTTCAAGGTCGACAGAGACCACAACAAATGAATTCCACAGCTTACCTGCCAATATCCAACAAATATTACATAAATACCAGGATATATTTCAAGCACCAGCTAACTTACCTCCAAAAATGGACATAGATCATCACATCAACCTGTCACCTGGAACTCAACCAATAAGGGTTAAAAATTATAGATACCCATATTTCTAGAAGACAGAAATTGAAAAATTAATCAAAGAAATGCTGGATACAGGGATAATAAGAGAAAGCACTAGCCCTTTCTCTTCTCCAGCACTCTTAATAAAAAAAGATAGAACTTGGAGATTCTGTGTTGATTACAGGGCATTAAACAAAATTACTATTCCTGACAGATTTTCAATTCCAACTCCAGAAGAGTTAATGGATGAATTACATGGAGCAACCATTTTCTCAAAGCTAGATTTGCGTTTAGGTTAGCATCAAATAAGAATGGCGAAAGAAGATATATATAAAACAGCCTTCAGAACACATGAAGGACATTATGAGTTCATAGTAATGCCATTTGGGTTAACCAATGCACCCTCCACATTCCAAGCTATGATGAATACAGTTCTCAAACCCTTCCTAAGAAAATTTGTATTGGTATTCTTTGATGATCATATATAGCCACCTTGGAGCAACATTAACAACACAACGATAGAAAAATTGAAATAACACACTTTGTTTATAAAGCCCTCTAAATGTTCCTTTATCCAAGAAAGGATAGAATATTTAAGCCACATTTTATCAGCTAAAGGGATAGAAGTGGATCAAAGAAAAATTGAAGCAGTATAGTCATGGCCAATTCCAACTTCAGTGAAGCAATTAAGAGGATTTTTGAGTTTAACAGGCTACTACAGGAAGTTTGTTAAGCAGTATACAATAATTGCTGCACCATTGACATCAATGTTAGCTAAATAGTAATTCTAGTAGATTGAAGAGTCTCAAAAGACATTTATACAGCTTAAACAAGCAATGACATCTTTACATGTATTAGCATATCCCAACTTTTCTCAACCTTTTATCATAGAAACAGATGCTTCAGGTACTGCAATAAGAGCAGTCTTAATTCAAAATAGTCATCCTATTGCTTACTTTGAAATTATCTCCAACATTACGAAATCATCTACTTATGCAAGAGAACTTTATGCCATAATAGAAATAATAGGGGGATAGAGACAATTTAAATTTAGGCAAGTTCACCATCACGTCAAGAGCATTAGGGAACTAATGCAACAAAAAATTCAGACTCCTGAATAACAAAGATTTCTTATTAAACTCCTTGGTTTTGATTACACCATAGAATATAAACCAGGGATCACAAACAAAGCACCTGATGCCTTATCCAAAAAAATTTACAATACAGAAGAGCAACCTACAGCAGAAAGCTCTCAAATCTCTACACAACAAAGTTTATATGCTTACACTCAACAATTCATCGTTAGTACAGATCAAAGAGGAAACACAAACCATCAATTACAAACTTTATAAGCAAATAAGAAAATTAGGTTTGTTTCCAAAGCATAGAATTTTCAATGGATTAGTGCACTATAAAGACAAAATTATCATAAATAAAGAGTCAGAAGTAAGAAATATCATTATGAGAGAACTACACTCAACTCCAGTAAGAGGTCACTGTGGAATTAAAAGGACATTAGCCAGAATTACTCAACAATTTTACTAGAAAAAGATGAATCAAAACATACAGCACTTTATCTCCACATATCCTATATGTCAATAAGTTAAATATGACAGTCAGAAGCCTACAAGTTTACTGCAACCTTTATTCATACCAGCAGCCATTTGGGAGGAAGTATCAATGGATTTTATCACAGGATTACCCAGGTCTCACAATAAAATTGTTATATTATTCATGGTAGACAGACTATCCAAGTATGCACATTTCTCAGCCATTCAAACTAACTTTACAGCTACCTCTATTGCTCAGATTTTTATTTCAGACATATGTAAATTACATGGCATACCACAGGGCATAGTTTCAGATAGGGATCCTATCTTTATGAGTAATTTTTGGCAGGAATTATTTAGGTTAAGTGGAACAACACTTAGCCACAACAGTGCTTATCATCCCTAAACAGATTGCCAAATAGAGGTCACCAATAAGACATTAGAACAATATCTAAGGAGTTTTGTGCTAGAGACACCAAGAACTTGGTTCCAGTTTCTACCAAGGGTAGAATTCTCCTACAACAAATCCATCAATACTTCCATAAAAATGACTCCTTTTCAAATAGTATATGGCAGACTTCCACCTACAATTATACCTTACAATGGTAACACAGCCACCAATACAGAGGTAGGTACCTTATTACAACAAAGGGACAAGATTCTACTCCAGCTTAAAGAAAACTTACAGGAAGCTCAAAACAGAATGCAACAAATGGCTAACAAACACAGAAGGGAGCTCCAGTTCAAGGAAAATGACTTAGTATTAGTTAAATTACAACCCTACATACAAACTTCAGTTCAATGAATCCTTACACAAAATTACGAAGGCAATATTATGGCCCATTTAGAATCCTACAGAAAATAGGGGAAGCCTGAGTGGAGCTTCCAAACAAGGATCCACAATGTCTTTCATGTATCTAGACTTAAGCAATACAGACAAGATTCCAAGCTACATCCATCAATTTTACCAACACAATTCATAGAAGGCCAACCTTTGGTCAAACTTATTAAAATTCTAGAAGAAAGGACAAGACTGCTAGCAGATAAGCCAATTAAAGAAGTATCCAATGGGATGGGATGCTAACAAAAAAATGCTTCTTGGGGTCAATTGAGGAATTCGAAGGCTTTTCGGTTTTGACCTTGAGGACAAAGTCAATGTTTGGGAAGGGGTAATGATATGATCCCAAATATAATTATATCGAAGCACAAGACAAAAAGCCCCAAATTGGGTGAGAGATTTTACTCGATCAATAAATTACAAGATATTAGCCACTATTAATCAAAAAGGCAAAGAACTGAACATAATACAAGAAGATTATGACAGTGAAGATCAACATTAGCCACTGTTAATTAAAAAAGATAGAGAACTAAACAGATACAAGGCTATAATGACATTACAGAACAATATTCAACAATATTAACCCAATAACATTGCAGATGGCTAGAATAACAAGACCAATATCAATTCCAGGCAGATCACGCAGCAATAACCATGAGCCTATTCGACTTCAACAATAACTGAAAACAAGAAGCAAGATAGAATCTTGACGACATCTATAAATACAAGCCAAATCAAGAAAACGAAACACTCAGGTTCTGGCCCAAAATAGAAAGACATCAACCTCATGTAACAGAAAACCATTAAAACGGAAAGGAAATTCTTGAATAATGTAAAGAAGTAGTAGATCTAGTAGGATAGTAGAAAAGAAATATATAAATAGGATTAGAAAGACAAACAGGGCACAAAAAAAAAGATATTTGCTGCTGCTTCTCCTTATCTTCTGCATCTTCTTCTTCTTCCATCTCAGCTTCTCCTGCAACCTTTCTCTCGCCGGAGCATCGCCTCCTTTCAGGAAACCCTAGGTTTCCAGAGCTCTTCCCAGTCTTCCCCTCTCTTGGCTTTTTGGAGTTACGGCCGCTCGAAGAGCCGCTTATCCCAGTCTGATCCATCCTCGATAAGAGGCGAAGCTTCCTCCGGAAGTTTCATCAGACGGTCCCTAGCAAAATGCGAGGCAATCATCCTACGGTGGTGATCCGTTCCCGCAGTAAGAGTTCTCAGACAGATCCAACGACCCAATCTAAATCCGGGGTCATATCACACTCAATGATTTTCTTGTGAATTTCAATGACTCGCATAATGTTTCAATCAACCTGGAGCTTTTATAGCATTTTTATGTGGACAATTCTTCAAAACAAATAAATTTTTATTTGTACAAGTTACTTTCAGACTTCTCATTACTTTTTTTTTTTAAGAATCACTTTGCAAGTATAATCATGATAGCCTAGAGAAAAACATTCGCCCCTTTGTAAAGATTGAGAATCTGTTTAGGATAACTATAACTTTTTGAAAAGCTAATTATAAAACTACTCTGAAAAATAAAAAAATTACTATATATTATAAATATTTTTCTTTTTGAAAAATTAAAAGATTAACTTTCTAACAAACATCACACTCTAACTGTTCTAATTTTCAAAATAAATTTTTCACCACAAAATTGAAAATCAATCAAAAAGATTAATAACCAACTAAAACTATTTTATTTTTTGATTATTTTCTAAAAAATTAAAATAACAAAAAAATTATCTCAAACATACCCTGAGTCAAACAAATCATCTATTTTCAAGCACACGGTAGATTTATTTCCCATAGATATTACTACAACACGAATTATTTTGTGAAAGTGGCTCCCGCGGACGAGTAAATAAACACTTTTAAGATGAATTAGATGTGCATTCTCTTAAATCATTTTTGATTTGCCCTCCGATTTGCCCTTCTCGCCAAGTGGGTGGAAATTATGAAATTTAAACAAATTTTAACTACTCATTTAAGAAAAAAATACAAATTCCATTATTACAACGAACACTACTAAACTTAATCATTACGACTAAATTTTCATTTGAATTCCGTAAATAATACTAGCTAAACAAACATAACTATAAGTATAACGCTCAACAAATGATTGCAAAAGAAAATTCTAATATCAATCAAAAATAACAGAAAAATATATCATGAAAGACTATTTATTTGCTTTTTAAATCCCATTTGTGGATTAATTAATTTACTCAAATACATATTGAAGCTAATAAAAATTTAAATAATAAATTTTACTGTAATAATACGTAAAATACTGATATGGAGCTGCTACTTCAATATATATATATATATATATATATATATATATATATATATATATCAAATTTACATTCAAAACTCCATAATAATTGTAAGTTTTATAATTTAAGTTTTATTTTCTAAAGGATGTTTAATAAAAAAATTAGGTGCTGCTTAGCTTTTGAAATTTGTACAATGAATAAAATGTTAGCTTGAAAATTATTGTACAATATAAATTTGAAACAAAATAAGTCAATAAAATCCAATTAAAAATACTAAATTATGATCAAATGCAAAAAAACAAAAGCAGAGATGCAAATGAGTCAACTGTTTAACCACATTAAAAACAATTCCAACATAAAGAGTGAAGTGATTATCTGTTAGTAGATCGATTGATAAATTACAAAAGTACAACATGATTAAGTTCCAAAATAACATAACTTGGACATGAGCTTCTACAGTCTGTGTCCCATCACTAACAGGCATAACTACGTAATGCAAATTCGACTCCCATCTTGGAACTAGACTCACAAATCCATCCAATTTTGGAGCATCTTCATCATACAGCACACAAGCAAAACCTGATGAAAAAACAGGAAAGAAATCGTCAGCATAGAAGGCAAGATTTATTCACAGTAAAAATGACTATATAACTGACAATTAATGCATAAAAATAAAACAAGTAAGCATGTGGTCCCTTTACTTGCGCCATTAATTTAACTGTTCTATCCAAACGGGATGTGAGCTACTACATTTAATTCCACATGATGAAATTACAAATTTTGGAAAAGGTAAACGCGAGAGCCTGTAGGGATTTAATTAAAAGTCTGGGGTCTATAAGTAATGAAGAAGAATTAACTTATAGTCGAGTTTTGTAAAATAAAGTGGTTAAGAGTATAAAATATACAAGAATTATAGAAAATATTTATGGGAACTTCGTTAATTAGCATGGGGCCCCTAATCCTGCTTTCCTAGTTGGACGCGCGGTTTCTATTGATACCATCAAATACCGAATAATTGAGTAAATGGTCAAATCATAAGAGGCTTCTGGTTTTGCTTTTAAATCGCCAGATGAAGAGGTTGACTAGAGAGATGCATTCTTGCTACAAGAGTTGAATGAGGGCGAGCAATCAAAGTGAATGACTAAGCGCAGCTTTCTGGCTTCTTTAAGTTTCAAAAAGCAGCCAGAAAACAATCACAACTGCATTTAACTACTAACTTTTTTACTGTTCTTTAAAAAATTATGTTGAAAAATTATATTTAAGAACCAGAACTATTAGAATGTGGTGACTATCAAAAAATTGTTAGAATTTTATAAAAAAAAAAAATATTTGTAACATCAACAGCAGCTTTTCAAAAAATTATTTTTCCCACAACAACTTTATAAGTATCTTTTCAAAAAAACTTCTCTAACAAACCTTAGGCTTCCTAATTAAACAACCTTTATCAAGGCTATGACTTCTTTTCCTACGAGAAAAGCAAAGAATTAGAGAGAACTAAGTTAGGTGGTATATCAATGTGGTTATTCCAATTTTGTTCTTTGGAATTTGGTAAGAGTTATTTCTTTTGTTTCCATTAAGATCGGGTGAGATCTTCCTCAATCTCATTTGTACTCCATATTAGTTGCACGATTGTTGTATTGTTCTATACCATATTTAGAGAAAAAGCTCAAAATAATCTCCGACTATTAATAAGTGACCAGTTTAATCATTAAAGTTTCACAATAATCTAATTTAGTCCCTTAACTATTAAAAATTGATATTAATTATCTCTAGGCCGAATTTCATCGTCAAAGGTAACCATAACTATTAAATGTGAGTGCACTTTAAGAATAACATGTATGCATTCAATTATATTATTGTATATTACTAACGACCTTAGTTTATTAAAATTAAATGAGAATTTGACACTTAATAGGACAGTGGAGAAGAAGGATTCATATAGCTAACCCCAAATAATGAGATAAAGACTTGTTGTTGTTATTTGTTATTTGTTATTGTATATTACTCTTTTTTCTGACATACATTAATTTTAATATTTAATAAATAAAGAACAAATCATAACTTCTATTACCTTGTGTGAAAATCAATTGTGAAAAAACAGTATAACCTAATGATATTTCAATAAAAGTGTACAAATGCTTAGAAGATCAAAGAATTTATTGTCTTATTAATCTTTCTAATATCATTTTATAAACTAAAAAGATGATAACTGAGTTGGGAAAGAATAAAAGTGATACACAAGAGTATACAGATTATAGAACAATTAAGTTAATATGTCATACATTAAAATTATGCGAGAGAATAATTGATCCAGATAAGTCTACTATGAATGTTATGCATTTATTGAGAGATTTGACGGAGAAGTATAGAGAGAATAAGGAAGATCTATATATGATATTTATTGATTTAAAGAAAATATATGATAAAGTTCTAAGAGAAGTGCATTGGAGAGTTCTAGAAAAGAAGGGAGTTAATATTGCTTATATTCAAGTTATTAAAGATATGTACAAACAAGAGGATTGACCAAGTATTTTTTCTATTTCAATTGGATTACATCAAGGATCAGCTTTAAACTCATATCTTTGTGCTTTAGTTATGGATATTCTTATAAAACATTTATAAGAGGATGTACCTTGATATATGTTTTTTTGTTAATGATATTCTTGTTATTGATAAGACTAAAGATGGAGTTCAAGAAAAACATATATTATGGAGGTCAACCTTAGAGTCTAAAGGCTTTCGTTTAAGTGTATTTAAAACCAAATACATGGAGTGCAATTTTACTTGTAGAATATCTAATGATGGAATGGTGACAATGGGGATCAAATCGTTAAAAATAGAACATTTTAAATATGTCGGCTCCATTGTTCAAAATAATGGCAATATAAATAAAGATGTTAACCAATAGAATTCAAGTTGAATGGTTGAAGTGGAGGAATGCATTGGACCCATTGTGTGATAGGAAAGTATTGTTTAGACTAAAGAATAAATTTTATAAGATAGTGGTGAGACCTACAATACTTTATGGCATAGAATATTAGCCTAGTAAAAGAGATAAATAAAATTAAGTGTTGCAAATATGAGGATGCTCAAGCGGATGAGTAGTTTTACACTTGAGGGGCAAAATGAGAAATGAATATACATTATAAGGTGGAGTAGCTCTAGTGACAGATATAAGATTAGAAAGAGTCGCCTTAGATTATTTCGTCAAGAAAATGTTGGCCATCCTATGACCTAATTAGGAGAGTAATATATTAGTTTCGGCTTATATTAAGAAAAGTAGAGGTAGACCTTAAAGGACTTGGTTAGGATTTAGGAAGTATAAAAAATAACATTAATTTATTAGGATTAAATGAAAATATGGCACTTAATAGAACACATTGAAGAAAGAGGATTCATGTAGCCAACCCCACATAATGGGATAAAGGCTTAATATTGTTGTTTTGGTGATTTTTTTAACTTGTGCTTCTATTTTAGAAATAATAAGTATACGAAATTATATTTTTGATATTACATTATTTTTAAATGTAATGAAATAAGTTTGACTTTTAATTAATGAGGAACAAATCATAATTTGTTTGAAGAAATAATTAAAAATTGACCATCATTAATTAAATGTCAAAATTAATTCATTATATGTGAAAATAGACTAATATAAAATATATAATTTCATACACTTATTATTCCTAAAATATCCTCATATTTAATGGTAGGGTTAAGTTTAATAGTAAAATTCAACCTAGAAACTAATTAAGATCAATTTTTAATAATCAAGGGACAACTTTGGATCACTATAAAATTCTATGACTAAATTGGTCACTTACTAATAGTTGGGAGACTATTTTAAGCTTTTTCACTCATATTTATGTAATGCTAGATTTGTTTACATTAGATTGATCTTATCTTCTCTATGGTAGAGTATTTTGAACTCTCTATGATGCAATGTAAGTTCCTTCAATCTTTGATCATGAGCCTAATTTTTATTTATTTATATGTAATTTAATTAATAACTAGCATAATTATTAGGCATAGATATCTATTTAATTTAAAAGATATTTTGTATGTACTTCTTATATGTTATAAAGGCACTTCTTCTTTCATATCAATCATAATGAATTTTAAATATTTATCATGAGCACTAATCTATATAAGGGCATTTAGTCCTTACATTAGAGCACTTGATTGAAAAATATGGAATGAGTATCGAATGAAATATTACAATGAGAATTGATTCTCACCTCACTTTATTCTTCGCATCCATCATATTTATCACTCATTGATCTCAAACTCTCTCATGTCTTTCCCCAAAACAATACTCATATGGTAAAATGAAATCGGATTCTAACATCTATGTTAACCACCATGACTCCATGCATGCATCCATTTCTTAGTGATTTTTTTATAACAGCTACCACCAAGCATAGTTACCAACCCTCCTTCCCTTTTGTGGTCTACCCTTCATGTCATTATGACTCTACCTACTCAACAATTGATATCCTCTTGCACTAGTGTCTACCCCTCTTAGCCACACCTAAATTATAGGTCATGAAATCTCTATCATTTCAATCGTGGATTGAACAAATTCTCTCCTGCAAAAGCTCTCATCCACTATCCATATCCATACAAGCAACCTAATGTGCTCATCCAATGCATGCACACATGCACAATCCATCACCTACTAATTGTCCCCATCACTACTCTACATGCAATCTAACTCTCCCTCATCCAGTCATCCTTTTAAAACTTTCCATCTTGTGCCTTACGGCAAGTCACTGCCACTAAGTCTTTGATTCCACCACCCTTCAATTTTGTCTCGCATTTACACTCTTTGTTACACCTATTGTGAAATGATGTTACATGTAAAACTTAGTTTTTTGCATGCTTGATCCCTAACCTCACACATCTCTCTGTTTGCTTGTTCATTGTTCACCAAATCACCTCTTCTATTTCTTAGCTTATTGCACTCCACCAGATGATGTTTTCCTCACTCTCATGCTTGATTGTTCACCAAATCACACCTCTCTCATGTCTATCCCTAAAACCCAACTTTCAAAATACTACTATGTTGCAATAATTTGTTTTAGAGCCCTCATTGTATTAAAGGGATGACATCATATAGTGGATTGAAGTCCTCTACCAGCACTACTAAATGCCAATTTGGGAGTTTAATAAAAATAATGACTTCAATATTTAAAAAATGAAATTGAGAGCATCTTTGTCCATATTGAGGGTTTGCTTAAGGCTTTGAAGGGGAAGGACACCTTAATTGGTGTGAATGAGAAAGAGTAGCAAATCAAAGAGCAACAAAGGATAAGTGAGAAATTTTGGAATCACTTTTCAAGACAAAGTTGTTTATAGTCATCTCAAATTTATGCAATAATTATATTCATTCCATACAGTAAGGTACATTAGTGCAAGGGGAGATGATTATAACTAGTTGTTGACTTCCTTTTGGACTAGACTCATGATCAATCTCCTATCCTCCTGGCCAACAACTCATCACCTTCATCTCCTTGATCATGTTAGCTAATAGCTTTACCCCATCCCTCATCTAATCTTCTACTTATCTCTTGACAACTTGATTAAACTATCTATAAGCCTGTTCCCTATTTATCCCATCATACAATACAAGACATCTAATCTTCTACTTATCTCTCGACAATTTGATTAAACTATCAATAAGCCTCTTCTCTATTTATCCCATCATACAATACAAGAAATCTTGTGTGACATCTCTTGTGACTACTAGCAACATCATTTAAGTTGCATGTCACTAGCATACTTTTTCTCTCCATAATATTACATCTTCCATGCCAAGAAAATAAGGCAATCAAAAATTGATCTTGTCTTTGTTGTTAGGTGATATGATAGACAAAGAATATCGATGTAGAGCATTATCATCACTGTCAAACATTATCGTCATAAAATTTAACCTTATGTATTCAACACATGTTGGGCTTTTATGTTGTAATTTAGGTTGGGTCTTACTGAGCTTTTATATCTTCTGTATCATGTCATTAAACTTTGGACTTAATATATTGAGTCACTCTTATGTCATGACCCACATATAGATTTCTTGGTGGTAAGTATAATAATAGTAGTAGGTTTTGATGATAAACTTGACATGGTTGTAGATATAATTATGATGGTAATAGATCTGAATTTGGAGTGAAGTTTTAGTATTTTAAAATCTCCTTCTCAAAGTTATAAATAAAGAGGATCTTGTAATAATATCCACTTGGCTTTGGAATGAATTTTTTCTTGAATTACTTTTACTCTCCTTGTACGATTTCTCTCCCTGTATGATTTCTCTCCCAAATGAAAGATTATTTGAATGTATGAGCTCACAATCCTTAAAGAAGTACTTCTAAGAAAAGAATGAAACTTCCATGATGACAGACTGCATGTAGAAGTCAACTTCAAGTTATTCCTGCGTCAATAATGATTACTTTAAATCTATCATAGGTTAAATCATTCATAGCTTCTCATCTATTTCTTCGTAATTATAAGAATTAAATCTCTAATGTGATTAAATATAACATTAGATTGAATCCTTTCAACCTCATTATATTCTTGTTATTATGATTGTGCTCAATAATAGTGCACATTAATCATTTTTTTTTGTAAAGATTTAAAATTGTCAATCTAATCAAATTTATCTAATAATAAGTTACAATTGTCACATCATATTTGATATCACTCACAGTAACATCTTGTTTGGTGTTAACTTGAATTTTATGCATTAAATTAAGTTTGTAATCCACTAATAAAACTAAATAAAAAACTCAAAATAATAATTTAATTAGATCATTTACACATCATTGTGTTATCAATTTTATTGCATTACATAATAAAGTATTTGCTTGTATCAAAAATTTTCACTATTTGAATAGCACTCACTATGTTAGTCAAATATGTCATTTCTAATCTATGATTGAGTACCTGATTTTCATCTATTGACAAGATATATAACTTTGAAGAAGAAAATTTTTCAAGACACCAAAATTTCAGAGTAATAATAAAATTTGCCATAAAAAATATAATAACTGTTTACAAACAAAAAATAAAATAAAGAGGAAAAAAGGGGAAATTTCAAAATCTTGGTGCCGTCGGCCAAAATCGTAGGAGGGCAGGAGCAGTTGAAGGTTTCGAGCTTCTATAAAAGGGAGAAAAGAAGCGTATGCCAAATCTCCTCTACACACACCAACACTTGTGCGAAAGAGAAGCCGAGAGAAGGAATGAAATCAAGACGGAGAGAGAGAGAGAGAGGCAGAGAGATCTCAAGCCCTAGACAGAAAGATCTCAAGCCCTTGTTCATCTCATGCGAAAGAAGCCGCCACAATCATGCTGTCTCACGCGAAAGGGGCTGTTGTCATCGTGACCTCCCTTGTTGGCGAAGCTAACTCAGATCGACTCCTCTTCTCGTGCGACAGAGCGAAGCCGCCCCCTTTCTCGCATGCGCGAAATGCCCTAGCTGAACACCTCTCTTTGGCTATGGCATGTGAAATAAAGCCCTAATTCCCATCTTGCCCCTATTCCTTAAAGTCTTGGGTGAGAGCAAATAAGGACAATTTTATCCAACAACAACAAAAAAAAAAAAAAAGGACTTCTAGACGGCCAATTTTACGTAAAATTCAAAATAAAATTTTATTATAATTAATCCCTTGCTCTACATTTAAAATTAAAATCTTTTATCATCGATCTTGAGTCCGATGCGAGATGAAAATTCCCTCCATCAATATTAAATCCAAATCAACCAAGGAGTGAGCGCACGATTTTGCAAAATACAACACTATTAAGCCATCATTTTCCCAAAAATAAAAAATAACTATTTTAAAATTAAATTATTTAAAATTAATTAAATATAAGTCATAAAATTTGAAGACTTGCATCCATTAATCTTGAGTCCGACCAAAAATTTTATATAAATCTCCACCATCAATCCCAATCCAAGATAAAATTACATTATCTATTGATCTTAAATCCGGAAGCAGAGAGAAGATTGCATCACATTAATTATGAAAATTAAAATTTCCAAATAGTGAATTATTAACTAAAAAAATTCTAAATGATTTGAATAAAATTGCCGGCGATGGTTCAACCCCTTCATTCTTGCATTGAAATGATATATTCTAATCAAAATGGGAGCTAGGAGCTTAAATCTGAATTATTTAATTATTTGATGAATTTGAACCCATTGATGAATAAAAAATGGTCAAATTTGGATTATTAAATAAAAAGTAATTTATGATTTCTAACTATTAAAGTCAAAAAATCGTTAGCATAATCATAATTATGAATAATTATCAATTATTTGGTTGATCAAACACAAAATATTAAGAATTGAAATATAATCTAATAATCAATGTAAAAATCAAGATTATCCAATTAAATATTTGATATCTATCTAATTCAGATAATAACATCAAATGTCACATCAATTCTGGCATTTCAATAGATTAAAGTGTAATTGATCGATTAATTATTTAATTAGACAAAATATTAAAGGCCTAAATACATCGTGATCAATTCTAATAAAATTAGAGTTCAAATCAAATGCAAAAATGATGTCGAATCAAAGATTTATCACAAGATACAAATTATGGCATTCCAAAGGGATATAAGTCCAATCCAAAACTAGCATTCCAAAAGGATGTAATGTAAGTCCAATAACTTGTTCAAAATATGAACCTCACCCAAATTAGCATTCCAAAAGTATGTAAGTCCAACCCAAAATTGGTATTCCAAAGTGATGTAAATCCAACATAGATTCATAAATTGAATCTAATCCCATCTAATGGCATTCTAATAGATGTAAGTCCAATCTTTATTTGTCATACAAACATCACATCATTCAAACTAGTATTCTAATGGATGTAAGCCTAGTTATTTGTTCATCATGTGAACTACCCTAAGACTGGCATTCAAATGGATGCAAGTCTAGTCACTTGTTTGTCATACAAATTTCACTAAAAATATAGCATTCAACAAGTTCTATGTTGTCTGCAAATCAGACTTTAATCACACAAATTTGACTTTCTAAAGGATGTCAACCCAAATACATATCTGCAAAGCTAATTGCAATCACAATAACACATACACAATAACTCTAAGGATCTCTAAGTCGAGGCAACCCATGACTGCTAATCAAACTCCCTGGACATTATGACCAATAGCCTTTTGATGTTGGTATACTAGAATAACGACAGTCCTAGGATAACGGAACGATAGGATCAAGACTACCCTCTTTTTTTTTCTTTTAGAGAGTCATACACATCACACCACTAAGCACTGATTTACACAAAGAAATAATATCTATTTCTAACTTTAATCGAGAGAGCTCTCCTATTGCAGTAAGAGGGGTAATTAACTATGGATGCTTGCGTTCATAGAAAGTAAGATCTAGATCTAAATAAACCCTAACATAATGTTGGGGGAAATCTGATTGAATAAAATTCATTTCATGAAGAATGAATTCCCTAACATCCTAAAGATGATGGAGATTTCAAAGATGTTTTTCCTGAGCGATCAATAACACATCACTATGTCAACTCACAGTGGCATATATATCAAGATCAAACTTTAAATCAACAATATGATAATTCTTATGCATTCTTATGAAGAAAAAGTTACTTATGCACCAACAAGCTTATAATGAATTTTATTAAAAGTTGGTAGGCTACCATCACCTCGATTAGAAAATTGACATAATCCTTGAACGTCAATTGAAGGGGAGGAAGGTCATCCCATTGACCATATTCATCTTCCTCCCCCTCTTCATCCACATTCCCCTATTAGACCTTATTATAATCCCCTCAACCTATGTCCCATATAACTTTAATGAATACCTCGAGATGGATGAGATACTTCCCTATGCACATCATCAAATAAGAAGAGAGAATTACTATGCTTCACAAGTTTTATATAAGTACTATCCTCGACACTATGAGGAGCTAATATTTGATTATACTATCACACATGCACTTTAACAACCTAATGATGATGTTATTTGAAAAGTTAAAATCAATCAACTTACTTTTGATAGTTGATTTGATACAAAATTTTCTTAGATTAACTAATAAAAATGGACAAATATTTTGATTGTTATTTAGTATCAATTATGTAAAAATTTTAGTATGTTTTGTGCTAATTACTTATTAAAATTCTATATAAATATACTATTTATAGTTGGTTTTATGTTGAAATAGAAAATTTTCAAAATTTGGAGAAACATATAAATTAGCCCAACACCTAGTGTAGCACTGCGGTGCTATATTTGGCTTAATTTAGGACCAAAAGATAGAGAAAATAATGCCTTGGCACGACAAGGTAATGTTGTGGGGCTTGAGGATCAAACACCAAAAGACAAAAAGGCTAGCGCCACAACACTAAGGACTTTAACAAATTTCAACTAGAGGACACCAAAGAGAATCCTATAGCGCCAAAGCGTCACAATTTGAGCATTGTAGCACTATAAAATCACGGAATCAAGTCAGAATATAGAGGAGCTAGCTCCACAATACTACAAACTACTCACAATCAAGTGCAATGACCGAACAAGAACAACTTGAGTAGTTTTGATAGAAAATTTGGGCGGTTTTTATCGAGCAACCACCCAAATACCATTTAAGCTATAAATAAGGGTCTAATCTCTACATAAATGGATTTTTTTGGCTTGTGTGATTTTTAAGTGTGAGTGAGGGACTGCACTTAGAGTGACACTCCAAGTGAAGTGTGTACTTGTGTGAGTTTATACTGTGTTTTACTTAATGTTAAGTGTAAATTCTTCTGAAAGACAAGGCGAAGAAATCTAGAACGGAGTTTGCAGGCTGAAATCATGTGATTCTCCACCAGGAAGCAACAAGAAGGCAGTAATGAGCAGATTTAAGAGAAATTACTCGATTCTCTCTTATCTTTTTCTCTGATTATCCTTGATTTGGTCTATATTTTTTCTCATGTTCACTATGAGTAGCTAAAGTGATAGTACTCTAAATTTGTGTAAGTTTTAAACCTTATATTGTATTAAACTATTTTCATGGAATGATATAAAAAAAAAATATTTGTGCTTTCATTGCAAATTGTGTTCTGATTGTCCTTAAATGTAATTTACATACAAAGTGGTCAATTGTAATGTTAAAATTAATTGTGAGCTAGGAACATTGAAATAAAACTAGATTAACAATAAGGAAAAGCAAACAAATGTACTAAATAGATGTCAGAGATATATTTATTTTTAGGATCTACAACCAATAGAAATAGAGAAAATGCAATATTTCAAAATCTAATCGGGACTAGGCAAAAAACAAGTTAAAGGGATTGGATAGGTTGGTCTAGGCATAAACAATATAGCTTATATGTTCCTAGTTGACACTAAACATTAAAATGTCATTCCTAAGCAGAAAACCGAGTGACATCGCGCACCCTTGACCAAAATAATTTAGTCTAAGCAAAACCCAAAACTATATAGATTTAGAGTACTAAATTTCATCACAAGAACAACACCTTCATTTTATATAAAAACTATAAAAATCTATTTTCTAAAAATCAAAATATATTTTATTTCTAAAAACTTTATTTAGTTGGATAAAAGTGAACTTAGTAGAACTAGTAATTAACACAATCCTGTGGAACGATACTTTATTGATCATGTATAATTTGATTACATGCACTTGCATATACCGCTTAACCGGGTTAATTGCATTTCCATGTCGAAGAGAGAGAAATTCATTTTTCTGAAACAAACTAGCTACACTAAACTTATTGGATTAACCTTACATGAAAAATCAGCATTTGGGACAACCACCTAGTACTTGGAATGAAATGAAAACAAAAAACTTTAAAGCAAATATATTTACCATTTAAATTTTCATGATCAACTTATAAATGAGATAACTATACTTAGACAAGAATCTCTGACTCTTGTCGAGTATATGACATGTTTTAATGAACTGATGACCAATTGTGATATTAGAGAGGATCACTGTACCAAAATTATACAATTTTGATCTGGGTTACGAACTGATATTTATAATGAAATTTTGACTTGAGAAATTTATTCTCTTAAGAATGCATTTCGAGTTGCAACTTAGATTGAGCAATATCTTAAATTCTAGCCTCACAAGAAATTCACAACTTCATCTAAAAGTAGCTTCCAATCACTTGTCGCCCATCCACCATATCAACTCTAAAAGATCTAGTGAAGTTAAGGAAAATGCTCTAGTTGGAACCTCAATTATAAGACATCTAGCATTACTTATTTTACATGTGATAAAATGACCACTATACAAGTACTTATCCTCAACAAAACTTACACATAAATATTAAACCGAGGATCAATAAAATAAAAATAATAATGACTAAATTACATGAACCTTGTGACGAGACTAGTGATGCAAAAGAAATATTAAATAAGTCTCATATGGCTATTATGCATTGTGTATTAGCTACCCCACAAATGAATACTGATTGAAAATAGACGCTTTGTTTAAAATTGTGCAGCCTTAATACATTTTAAAAAAAATTGCAATAAGGCTTACACCTCATAGGTGCTTAGTGAGCCTAGATGAACATGTAAAACTCAAATGACAAATTGATTTATTATCAAGGAGCTATAATTGAGAAAACTTTTTGTTAACCTCCAAATATATTCCATAAGTCAAATTGGTAAAATTTGGTGAATTCAACAAACTATAAATGCGACATTGCGCAAATCGATGCCAAAATGCCTAGATCATTAGAGAAACTAGTTGAAACAACCTCCGATCACAAAAGGGACTTCATCAATGCATCCAAAACGTTGAAATTGGCTACAATATACATTTTGCACTATATGGCAACATGCCTGTATGTATAATAGAGTTAAAAGACCTCAACGACATCTAAACAACCTCCGTTCGTGAAATGGAACATGGTGAAATCGCCCAAACATCGAATTCTATCAAACGAGGCTGGTTGCGATCAATTGAGAGTCATGTGAAATGATATGATATTGCGCAATTTGAACCGGAATTCATATAGATCATCGTTGAAATCATCCAAACGACATCCAATGGCAAAATGGACAACGTCATTGTGTCTAAAACGTCAAAATTACCTTCAATCGACATACATTATCGCACGGGCAATTTCGACAAATTTAGCCCAAATTTCAATAAAATTAGTTTAATCCTTCCCTAATCCAGCCAACTCATCTCAACCACTCTCTTGACCCATCCAACATGCTTCCCATCGCATGAACATCTCACCTCACCTTGCGTGTGAAAGACCTGACTCGATCTTCAGTCGAGGGCCTTTCCCACAAACCGCAAGGCTCTCGCTTGATTTCCTCTCTCTTGCTCAGAGACATGGCTGCTCCTCTACTCGTCACGCCTCTCCCTATTCACCCAGTTGCAGCTCCATCCATCTCTCCGCACTAAATCACACTCATTAGGCGTCGGTTTGACTAGTATCATCTCTCACACCAAATGATCTCCATTTTTCAAAATTAATCTAAGATGAAATAAGAGGATGACTCAACTAAACATAGCTCCAACAATTCATCCCAATTTGTGAGATTTGGAGCAAACAAATGCGAATCTCATGAAATCATCACAAACAAACTCTTATATTTCGAATTATTCTAATAATCAATTCATATTTAAATCACATATCTGAAAGTGTTTAACATTAAATATCAACATAAATACAGAGCAACTTAATATATCAAAATATAAATCATACATATCAAAAAAGTCTTTAGAATTTTCAAAATTGTTCACCAAAATTGTATAATTCAAAAGGCCTAATTAACCATTACCCTCCTCGTGCTTGCATAGAAATCAATGTTTAATATCATAAACTAAAGCCCGATGCGACAAGTAATAAAATAATCTCAAAAAAAGACATAAGAAACAATGTATATGTACAATTGAAACTTACTAAAATGTGATAGTTGTAAAGCATGTTATCAAGTATAATAAAATTGTGACATGTAAATAGTATAAAACAAAAATATTTATACATGTAAATCATTCATTTAATGAAATTAAATTCAATTTTATATCAAATCATTTTTTAAAATATCATTTATATAGATTTTGATTTTTAGAATATGAGAGTCGCTACATTATGACATAAAAGACCATATCACTACTTACCAAATAGCTTTGACACCAATTCTATCCAACCTCAATATTGAGCCAAAATTCTAAGATTCCTATCAAAAGATTGTCATCAAAACTTTTCTGGTTATCATAAAATGATCCACCTATAATATTTTAATGATATTTCTAGCTTATTATATATATATATATATATATATATTACTTTTCAATTAAACATTTAACAATATATGAATTAAATTATTTATTAACATGCATAGCCGTGTATATGGCATCAAAGCTTATGACTGACTTTAGATTATAATAAATAAATAAAACATAATTGTAGGCAGTGCATTAATCATTTATACCAATATAAAATATGACAAATATTTGTGTCATGCATACAACATTCACTAAAGTGATAAGAACAATGGCAAATAATAGCCGTATAAATAACTCAATTTAAATTAACAATTACATGCCTCACCTTAGTGTTTGTGCTAATGTTGTAGCATATTCATCATTTTCTTGATTATACAACCTAAAATCAAAATTTCTTTATTAACACTTGAAATTCTTACATTAAATTTAACTTGATATTTCTACAAACTAAAATTACACCCATACCTGAATTTAGTCTCGACAAATTCAACCTTCTGAAATCAAACTAATACACTACTACAAGTGATTAACTTCTAATGCCAACACTAACAATTCACTTGTATAATTAAATTCATGGTAAGCAAGGTAAATAATCACATTTATTACTTAAGATTTCTATTCTATAATGCATATATAATACCAAAAAATATTACATATTATTTCTCTCTCTCTCTCTCTCTCTCTCTCTCTCTCTAGCAAATATACAACATACACGCAATAACAAATAATTAAATAAAAATTAATTAAAATTTATCTAATAAAATTGATTAACATTCACTATACATGTCTTTTTACTTATATCTTTATTTTTCCTCTTCACCTCCTCTTCTTTTTTTTCTCTTTTTTATAATTATTTAAGAAAATTTTAAATACATTTGATATATATATATATATATATATATATATATATATATATATAAGATTTATAAAAATGAATTAAATGATTTTAGAATATAAAAATGAGTATATTTTAAAATATTACTTTTTTTATTTTATTTAGTATTACAATCCTTCCTTCATAAAATTTCTTCAAATTTCTTAATCATTCAAATACAATGAGAAACATCTACCTCATTTCCATTAATTTTCCTAGATAGCTTCTTTTTTGCTTTCATTTAATTCTAACATAGATAATTGGTCAATTTTTTAATTTCTTCATATCAAATTATAAAATTCTTTCTGGCTCCAAAATATACATTAAATCTGGCTGTATCTCAATCTTTGTATATGGAATCTTCTGATCCGTATCTACAATAAATTTTCATAATATTGAAATGTGAAAAATATTGTAGATGTCTGTCAATTCAGGTGGTAGTGCAAGTTGATAAACCGCATTGTTAATCTTTTCAATAATTTCAAATAGTCTTATATACTTGGAGCTTAATTTGCCTCCCTAACCAAATTTGCTAATTTCTTTGATAGGTATTTCCTTCAAGAAAACAAATTCTCTAACTTAAAACTTTACGGTTTATACTTTGGGTCATAATATTTATGTTGGCAATCTTGAACGGCTTTCAATTTATCCTTGATTAGTTTGGTTTTCTCAATATCTTGAACAACTAGCTCTAGACCTAAAAGTTATCTCTCTCATACTTCTACCCAACTCAACAGAGTTCTGCACTTCCAACCATACAATACTTCCTATAAAGTCATCTTAATGCTAGATTGGTAAGTTATGCTCAATCATAAGTATGTGATCTTACCAATTGCCTCCAAAGTTTATAACACATAGCCTTAACAAATCCTCTAAAACCTGAACATCTTAATGCTGATTTAGTCAATCGATTAATAAAAACCAAGATACTATCATGACCCTATCTGACTCTAAGAAATCTCATAACAAAATTCACAATCCTCCCATTTTCACTCGTATTGGCAATTAATAATCCACTAAGTCTTTGATATTGCTTTAACGTCGACAAGCGATATTAAAAAACATATTCGTATATCTCTTTCCATACTTGACCACCATAAGCTTTTCAAATCAGTTTTTGAATTGCCTAGATGAATCATATTTCTTTTCACATTTGGCTATAGTTATGATTTCTTCTTGATAATACCTTTTGCATCTACAGTAAATTCCAGTCTCTTATTAGTCTAAACTTGCTCAATGAATCTGTGCAATTTTGATTTCATCAATTAAAGTTAATTGCACTATCAGCTAATATAAACATCTAGTATCATCGAATCTTCTAATTTTTAATTGTAAAGCATCCATCCCCTTTGATCAACTCTAATTCATGGGTAATGATCCAGCTAGCACTGCCAATATATTTGCAGCTTAAAGCATCAACCACTTAGCTACCTAAATAATATTTTGCCATAATTTTCTTTAATGAACTCCAACCGTCTTCTCTACCTCAGATTCAATTCTTTTGTATAAAAATGTACATAAGACTCTCATGATCAATAAAAATTTTGCATTTCATTCCATACAAGTAGTGACTCTAAATTTTAAGAACAAACACAATACTTACGAGCTCTAAGGCATCGTTTGGCGCAACATTTTAGCTGCTTTTCATTCTTGAAAAGTCAGCTGGAGCATTTGGGAGATGCTAAATACCTATGTTCTGTTTTGAATTGCATCAAACCTCCATTTTTGACTAGTGGAGACCCAGTTCAACTTCCCTTCCGCAATTTTATGGACTTCCAAAATTATACTAACTTTCCACCGCAATATCCCAATATTTTCGCACCCCTTCAATCCATCTCTTAGCCATTTTTCAAGCTCCAACCCATGACTACCTAGAGCATCATTTATGTGAGTATGAAAGGGGACTCAACTTCCAACATCTCACTTCTCCATCAAGCAATGTCTTCTCTTCGAATGAGCTTTTTCTTCCATTATCTGTTTCAAAATTCCTTCCAACATTCACAAAGGTATATGCTTGCTTGATTTGTTCATTGATTCATTTGATTTTTGATTGTTCAGTGAATCAAATATTGATTTTTGCTGTCCATACTTGCTCAACATTTTCAGGCATGTTGATTGCTCGGTTCTCTTCCATGCCAAGTTCAGCAACGAGCATAGAAATTGCAAGTATATTGAAAGTTGTCCAATAGTTGTTCTTATCCTTACCTTATTATTTTAACGAGTTTTATTATGAAGTTCTAGAATTTTACAGTTCTTTTTTGCTTAAAAATTTTCTATTCAATTTCTTATCATTTTTAATGCTGAAATAGAAATTATGCTGTAATAACTATTCTCCGTTAGCTTACTGTTCTTCTATATTTCTGAATTGTTCGAGTTTTTGCAACTTAACCTACTTAATCATATGTAGATTGTGTTCGCTTTTACTTACTGGATTCTATTTTTCATAAATGCTGCACTTCATCAGGCTCTACAATAAATTTATGGAGTTCTAAAGAGTTGATTACTTCTTTGTGATTTAAGGAGCTAATTGTTTTTTTTAAGTCTCTATAAGAAATTTGTAAACAAATTTTACTTTTATTAGATTGTTCTTTTTCTGAACTGATGTCTTGTTCTAATATTGAATTACTTAAATTGATTTTTTGTGCAAATGCTAGATTAATAATAATGTGTGGATTGTTGGATATTGGATGATTGAATTGTTGTTCTAATCAATTATTAGATTGTTGCAAATATTGTATTACTGGATTGATTTTTTTTGCAAATGCATACATTATCAATGTTGCATCTGGGGTTGTTTGTTTTTTGGTATTTAGAAAAATATAATTTGTTGAAGAGAGGCTATGATGATTTATTTAAGCTGATTACTACAATGAGCAGGGACGAAATCATCCTTTATTTTGAGGGTGGGCAAAAAATAATAAAAAAAGGTGAATTTAATAATGAATAACTCAAAAGAAAGAATTGCATTACATTATCATCAATCTAATAAAAAATGTTTACAAAATTCTTAATCTATTTTGCATTGTCTGATAATATTGTATGATAGCTTTATTAGGAATCGATTCAAATACTTCTTTCATATAGGTATAAGGCCATTATCAATCATCACTCACTACACTACTAATCGATGTTTAACAATCTTCATTCAGAAAATGCTCAGTAGCAGCGGTAAAATTAGTGTCAAAATAATAAGCCTATAAATTAAAGGATGTACACTATCCTTCTTTGTCTTGACAAGCTGTTTGGCAAGATTAGCAATACCATTAAAGATGAGAAATCATCACTACTATGCACATCGATAATATAAGTGAAAAGATGTTCAAGCCAGCTCCATAAAAAATCTAGGATATAACTCGCAGTCGAATAATTTTTTTTATCAAAACAAAGAATGAATCACTTGGGTTTAAGCATGCCACACAAAGAAGTAATTACAATGTAGAATAACTCAACGCAATAGTGATACAAATTTGTCATTTCTTCACCTCTTCGTCGATGAGTTTTAAAGGTAGAATTCATATGGAATATCAATCTAAAAACATTATAAAAAAAGACACCATGTAATAAGGAATCACATCCACTATTTCTCATTATGTGTTGCTTGGATTTTAATTTCATTACATTTTTTATATTGGTCTTTTCTTTCATGTGATAATTCATTTGTGATACCTAAAATATCAATCATCAATGCGTAAATATGAAATCAAAAGACTCCATTCGATTAAAACAAACTGATTGATGATCATGTACTCTATCCTCTTTTACTATCTCAAGCACATGAAGCATATACATCTTCGACTAATTAAACTATGAAAATGTGAACTCCAACGAGTGTCACCATTTCGTTGTATGTTAGTTCTTGATTCAAACCACGCCCACTAATTAAATCCCTGTTTGGAGATGTAAAATAATCTTTTCATGTTGATTAGTTTTAAAATGTCACTTCTCTTACAAGAACTTTCAATTGTGTTTAAAATTCTTGAAGTGAACTTAAAAAGATCTTGTCAATATTTTTTTCTTACACTAAACATAATTGAAGGCATAAAAGAAAATAATGAACATAAAATGCCGAGGATTATCATTAAGAATGTGCCTTCAAACCATCAATTCACCTGCATATTGGATGCCCCATCATCCTTGACCTTATTATCTCCATGCAAGCTTTGAATGCTTAGCAATAGCAAGTGTTGTCTTAAGTGCGCACTTTGTTGAAGAAACATATTTAATACTAATAAATTTTTCAATAACTTGACCTTTTTATCAACATATCTCACGTGATAGTTAATTGTTCCTTTGTTGATACATCACGAAGCTTCATCCACAATAATAGAAAAGTAAGAATCACCGATATCTTTGATGATAGAAGCTAAAGTCTCGGATGATCAGACAAAGTTGTTTTGTTTTATTTAAGTCAATTGTAATTTTTATTAGCGTTTTCAAATGTAACTTTTTAATTTCTTCATTATGATCCGAGAAAATGAAATAATTCTAAATAATTTCCTGGTTAAGCGAATTAAGATTCATGAATGATAATCCTTTGTCACAAAAGAAATCTAACACTATCGTCATGTCAACATTATCCTATACTCTTTTGTTTCTATTTAGTCATATAGTAGACACTTTGTGTTTGAGGCTTCATTAGATCTTCACACTTTTATCTTGCCTATTATGAGTCTTATTGTGTTCACCAACGCTAAAAAAAACTTTTCTTTTCTTTTCCAATTTTAAATCTTTCTAATAAATGAATCTTCACCTCCTTGATTTATAGTAACTTGATCTTGGCTTACATAAATAGCAATATAAACAAAATCACGATTCTCTTTATGCTATATTCTAACCAATATGAATATTCCTCAAACCACTTGAATTAAATCTGCGTGCAATATTGTCTATCATTATTTGAGAAAAATTATGACTTTTGGGTTGATGTGACACTTTTACCAAATATCTTTCATTATCTCTATCATTAACATCATAACTCCAAATCGTGGATGAGCCGGGATCTAAGATTATCGATATCAAGATCAACTCGTTCTTTTCTCTTTAAATAACGATCCATTTAGGAAATCTTAAATATGATAGTAGAATGCAAATAAAAATAAATCAATAAATAATGAAACACTTTCAACTTTTTCAAAAAAAAATTCATAATATCTCAAGAATAACATATCTTCTCTTTTAAAATAAAATTAAACCAATAATATTTTAAAAAAAAGGCACACCTTCGACCTTTTTAAAATAAAATTAAACCAATAATATCTTTAAAAAAAGGCACACCTTCGGCCTGTTTAAAAATAAAAATATTATTCACATACCTTAATTGATTGTGAAGAATGTTGCACTGAAAAATATTATTGGATAGCCCAATCCTTTAATATCACTTGCATAAAGCATATAACTAATGATTAATACATGTGATAAAAAAATAACTTTGAATGCCCTAATCTAATGCTTGTCATGGGCTTAGCAATTAACTTGAAACTCATCTAGAACATAAATCTTTAGAATAAGAAAATATAATTATTTAGGTATATTTCATCAATTTCATCCATTGTGCTATTAAAACTAACAACTTCCTAAAGAACAATTATTGTGCTTTTGAAATCTACCCAAATAATAGATAAATTTTTTGTTAAAAAAAGACAAATTATAAAACCAAATGAGCCTTCCGTCAATCTAACAAGCACTTATAAAATATAAATTAAACAACTCCTCAATCAATATTTCCTATCTCAGATTATTTGTTCTGAGCATTCAAGAATCCAATTGAAATTTAGTACAATTTCTCTTATAAACACATCCAATCCAGATCCAATGCCAGGAAAGCTGAGAAAAATAAAGAAAACCAGTAGAGATTTCATTTTTTTTATTTTTTTTTTAAAAAGCAAACGACCGCAGTCAAACTCTCAATTGTTCTGGTGCACATACTAGTGCCTGAGAAAAGGGTATTACTAAGATGTTTTGAGGCATGGATTCATCAAGAAAACTATCAGAACGACACCGCCATGATGAAGATTAGATACAAACGGATGAATTCGATATGTTTTAACCATATTTAAGCACTCGATAAACTTACTAAACCCTAAGCCCCCAACTACAGAGGCCCTCCCACAGCTAATCGCTCTTTTTTAATAAGTCAAGCATCCGTCACAAGGAAGAAAAAGAAAATACATGACATAAATGACAAAAACAAAATCAAAGTTACAAAATCCTAACTAGTAATAGAGAAATATAAACAAATATTCATCAAAAAACAAATTTTTTTAAAAAATTAAAAGCTTGAGAAATAAATCTATGGCAAACAAACTGGTGCAAAAGCTTACCTGCGATTTCAAGCTGTGAAGGACCCCGAGTGTTCGTCGAGCCGGTGGGCGATCTAGAAACCAGTGCACTCAAAACAAAGAGAAAACTCGTTTTCCACAAACTAAGAGTTCCGGAATAAAAACCAACCTAAATAGGAAGTAATCTATAAGTTCGGACTCGCGGTGGTGGACCGGCGGACTGCGGCAGACGATCGAAAATGAGGGAGAATATCCGCTCGAGGGGGCAAAGTGCGAGAGACAGGAGGAGAGATCGGGATATGCTAGGTATTGAGACTTTGCGTTCAGATTTTGAAAGGCTAATTTTCGGGCCGTTGAGGGTTTATTTTGGGGGAGGGGGGTTTAAAGCAAATGTACTAAAATACCCTCACAAGAATTTTTTTTTTTTTCAGGGTGGGCAATTGCCCACCCTCGGGTAAGGGTAGGTTCGCCCCTGACAATGAGTATGAAAGATAATCATAGATATTATTCGTTGATCTTTTGGAGTGTGATATCAAGTTGATTGTATTAAGAAATTTATTCATTGTAATCCTTTGTTGTTGACATTGTCTAGGACAATTATCTAAATACCATATTTGTCACGACGGCAGCTTGGAATACCGCGAACAAACGGTTGACGAATAAAGAAGACTTACATAACATTTTCAATCTTACATAAAATCTCCAATCATACAACTAAAATCCACAAATGATTATACAAAATTGTACATAAAAATTCTAACAAAGTTAGGAGAAAACACTTTAAACATAACTCAACATACATAATTATCTATCTCCGTCCTCTACATGAAACTTACTTATTTAATTAGAAGGGTTACCTGAAAAAGATTTAAGCAACTAACAAATGAATATAATTCAGTGAGTAAATTAGTGCAAAATCAACAACTCTTTGGAGCCCTCCACGAAGCCATATCACATTAGTTCACAGTGACTAGGAAAGCCACCCAGTACTATATGGACCCATCAACCTCTGACTACCAAGTCCCTTGGTCTAACCAATCTAGAATGCCTGGCTTAAATTAATTTGGCTATTAGCCAATTTGTGTGTCCATTTCTTAGTAGATCTTCACCTTAAGATTTACATTATACTCAATAGTAACTAAATAGGGTTAAATTCATTACAAAACATTTACTTTATGAATTAATAAAGCTACTTTTGGTTTATGTTTTAGATGCAGTTACAATCTTTCCCACATTTACCTGCATATTACTGTCTATGCTGTTAGTAATTCCCACTAGACCCACAATAAGTCCTAAAAGGAATGAACAATCATTCTTTAATCAAAAGTGTTCCTCGAGTATCATTCTCAATATACAATTAGTCATGTACGCTTGTGCCCATGTAAAACCAAACCCCCATAATCAAAATAAGCTCCATCTAATGCCTTGCATTGGTAAGGGAAATATGGTTGTTACATACTACATAGTCTGTATTGAGACCCGCTCTCTACACCCGGAGGTAGTACGTCCCCTATTATGGGTTTCACTCTAAGAGAATGAAAAAATATTTGACATAATCTTAGCTTCAGCGCATGCTTTGTTGCCTATTCCAACGAGTCTCTTTTGAAGCCAACAGAATTTTGGTACTCAGTTAAAGATAGTTTCTCACTCGATGTATGAGTGATAGTTTATATCTTTGTAATCCATACTTATATTTTATTTGATAAAAAACAAATGCAAAATATAAATATAGACTGAACCTATTTAGGTAGTAGTAGAAGATATACCTACAAACAATACATATTATACAATGCAGAACGGGTAAGAGAGGGAAAATAGACAATGAAGTACAAGAGGTCTGCTTTGCTTCAGCGGTTGTGATCATTTAGGCTGTTATAGGTGAGTGGATAAGATCATTACTACAGTGGTAGTGGCTGTGCCAATAGTTTGTCCTTGTCATGTTTTGTGTTGTTGTTATTACTTCGCCCCTCAAAACACCAACCTTTTTTAGATGCACAATGATAATAACAGTTAGCTAGAAGTCCATGGCACAACAAGCGAGTGCCATGTCCAATATCTAATGGCATCTAAGAGAAATTAATCCAATTGCAGTTCTCACTTAATCTGAATGATATAATTCTACAAAATAGTGTAAAACTATGAAACAGATAAAAATATAACTTTTAACTGAGTACTGACTCGATGTTTTTTTTTCTTAAAATGCATACCTACTGATGTCCTTTCTGCGGGGTATACAAGAGCCAATCCCGGGGTTACCCCATTCTTTCAACTTCCTCCGGTGAAAGGATTTTAATATACCATACGCTGTTAACAAATGACCTGCATTATATTCCAAATTGTGAAACAGATTGAACTCAAATGAAGCATTAACATAACCGTAAGAAAAAAAAATTTAATTTTAATATTTACTGAAACTTGAGAAACCAAGACATGTGACGAAAAATCATGCAATTAGACAGACGTAATTCTGGACAGTGTCACCATGACATAAACCCTAAACATGTTTCACATAGGTACAAACACAAACTCAAATACCAACAACAAGCCTTTATCCCACTATATGCAGTCAGCTACATGAATCCTTCTTCTCCATTGTGTCTTATTATGTGTCAAATTCTAATTCAATTCAAGTATACTAAGATCAATTTTTTATACATCTTAACCAAGTCTTTTTAGGTTACCTCTACCTTTCTCATGAGGCAAATCTAATGCATCTACTCTCCTAACCGGGTCATCGGACGGCTGACGATTTATGTGGCCAAACCATCCAAGGTGTTGACCTTACTTTTGGAGTGAGCTCTCAACTTCCTTATTGTAGATCTAGGACTCTCATAGACTATGGGCTCCGAAAATTCATCACCGATCTCTCAATAATTGAAGAGTATGATTTAAGTGTCGGTGTAATTTTCAGAATGCAGATGAGATAGTAGAGAAGACACTACCCAGAGATTTTGCCCTCATTTTATGAGGACTTTAGATTTAGTTTCAGGGTTCTTATAGGCAAGCCCACATAATTAATTACTAGTAAGTGAAAACTTTGATTAAAATTTGTCATTAAATGCAATGTGTAGCGTATAGTGGCAGCATATGGAGTTTTGAAATTTAGAATTTAGAAATTATGACATTCATTACATCATTAAGCGGATGGTTGGGGAATGATGGCGTCTTCGATCTAGATCTCGTATTTATCATCCTATCATGTCACAGTCCTAGTCGAGAGGAAGTGGTCATTCGACGGCGAATGATCCTATCGAGAAATGGTTATATGTCAGGAGGCAGGCTTAAATCTACGCAGGAGTTTTTTATCGGTGTAATGATTCACAACTCAAAGGGTAGAACCGAGCATCTGATGATCGTGATCGTAATATAATGGTTATTTGGCGATCAGAGGACTCTAATCGATCTACATCGTATGTGGTCTACTACAGCCGCGGTCGGAGGACACAGGTCGCGTCACTTGGCATGAGATTGATTGATAGTGACATGGTAGACACTTGATTTGATATTGACTCTTTTGTAGAGTTTTCTTTAATTCATAGACAAACAATTCAAGGTGGATTAAGTTAGATTTTGCTTTTTAAGTTTTTAGAGATTGAATTTCATTTAAGCATTTAACACTTAATGACATGTTAGATTTTGCATTTAAATTGACACTTAATTTGAGTTAATTTGATTTGAAATTACAATCACATTTTGATAAAAGTATTCCCTTCGGTTGAAATCACCGTTCAACACAACTAATCGGAGTAGATTGATTGCTTGATCATTTAGTTATTGTTTTAGATCCTATCGACTCTATTAGTTTAATAATAGAATATTAGATCTACTGTCATATGACAGAATTAGCTTCTCAGACATTTTCATAAGTTCAAATTCGTATAATAATTTGATTTTTAGGTTTTGTTAACCCGGATTTGATCCTAAGACCAAAGCAAGCGGCGTCCCGCATTAAGTTTAAGCATTAAACGTAGTGTCGGGGCCCATATGAGTGTATTTAAGAATGTTTTAATTAACGCATTATGTTCGCTTGTACGATATGTTGTGAATTCAGTGGCGTGTCTCTCTAAATTTTCAAATAGACCGCTTGCATTTAAGTATTGCGGGTTCGGTGGTGTGTCTCTTTAAATTTTCAAATAGTGTCTTCTGCCCGCTTGCTTTTAAGTATTGCAGGTTCGATGGCATTTTAGGGCGTTATAAATTGATCTAATATCTTATTAAATCCCTTGGATTAATATTTAATTATTTTCTTTTATTCAAAGTTGATTAATCTTTGAACGCGTTCAATAAACGCGTTTATATATATATTGTGATTCTCAAACTCATCATAAACTATTTAATTTCTCCGATTAAATTCAAGTATTTAATAAGATAAATAATATGTTTCAAATATTTTCCAAGAATTCCTTGATTATGCTTATTAGCAATCGTTCGATCTCATGAAAAATCTCTTATGAATTCTTTGATTTTCTTCAATTTATTTGTGTATATTTGAAGAGTATATCTTAATTCCAAAAGACTCTCTTATGCCTTGCTTTGACGTCCATTTGAAATTCTTACTTCCTTTGATATCAGACCTAATTTTCAATTGTTCAATTACTTTCATTCATATCGATTACTCGTTTGTGAATTTAATACTTTGAATATTCAAAGAGAAACTCTATTCACATACAGAGACATCAACTCTAATATAGATTTATGCTTAACTCCACATCAGGCTTCATATTTATTCAATAACAGGACTTCAAATTTATTTTAAGTCTCTTATGAGTTTCGGTTCATGTATATTAAACGAATTCAAGTTTTATAAGTTCACTTGAGTTTAATCCCTATTTTCTTATTTGAAATATGATTTTCAATTTTATTTGTACTCAAGTCTCTTTCAAATTCATTTTAAGTTTATTTATATTTAATTTCCAATTTATTTCTTTAGGACTTCATATTTTGTATTTAACATAATTTGAAATCATTTTTTCCAAAAATTTGATGAAATTTAGACATTTAAAATACTACGTAAATACCCAAATTGCAAATTAAATGAAACCTTAAACCCATGCTAATTTATAATACCGTTAAATTAATTATGAATCATTTTAAGAAGAATGATAAATATTAAATGAAAGTGAAATTAAGTAAATTAAAATAGTTTAGATAAATATCGATCATTTAAATTAGAATGAGAAATTATTTGAAAAATTTAATGACAATTAGAAAAATTATAAGTATTATATTTATATGAGTATTGATTAAGTTAATGTTTTGTCATAGGAGCTTGATTAAAATGAGTGTTGAAAGGAATGAGATCCAAAGCTATAAATTGTAATTATGTTATTACATTTATGATAAAAATATCTTTAATTTATTGTGATGAATAGATGTTTATATGATTATGACTTTTTTGATCTATGATTGTAATTTATTTTTACGTTTTACATGTTGAATAATACTTGCGAATCTTTAATGTATTATTACGTTATTTCATAAAGTTAATTGATTTACTGTTATTTATGAATTAATATGCATAGCTGTATAAATTATATGCTATGAATGTGTATGTTGAAAGTGGATGTTCACCCCCTTTATGGTGTTGGCTGGGGACATAATGTACCCGTGCACGACGAAAAATGCCAATGAAATTGGCAAATGGTAATAGTTACTTATCCTCTGGATGAGTGTTGGTAAAAGTTTTCTTTTAATGAAGGATTAAACGGTGACTCATAAAATGGTTGATAAATATAAAGTAAAGTTTATAAGAAATATTCATTTATACATACCTCCTATATGTTTGATTGTTTGAGCAATTTTTTTATGTACATATTATAAAAAACCGATATGCATACTAGTTCTACTTTCTTATTTATTATAATGTAAAATTATAATTGACTCACTAAATTTTATTTAATTGTTAGTTGTTTACTTTTTTTCAGGTAACCATCCTAACTAGATGGATGATAGATTGGAGGGTTATGTTTATCGCTGTAAAGAGACTTCAGGAGTTAGGTATGTATGTTAGTTATGATGATTTTTGTTTAAATTATATTTCATATGAATTTTGTTAGTATATATGCGTGGACAAATTATTAAAAAATTTGTATATTGTAGTGGCTCTTATATGATTAGAGATTTTGTTTAAGATTGGAAATGTTAAATAAAATTTTCTTTTTCGTTGATCGTCGTTTCGCTCTTAATATTAACCAGTGATAAGAGTGGTATCAGAGCAGAGATTTTATAATTAGAGACATAAGTATGATCATAATCAAAAGGCATTACGAATATAATAAATTTTATGAAGAGATTTGCAAATGATTATATTGATTGATGCATAATGGCTAAAATTAATTGGTGATTCGCAGGCCTATGGAATCAATTCAAGAAGATGCTATGGGTAAAAATAAAGAGGCACAAACTACTGAGCACCAAAATTTAGTGCAACCTTGATAATAGATGTATTTACACAAATGATGAAAGTAATGACTCAAATTATAAGAAATAAAGCATCATGGTAGTGAAAGTGGCGGGATTCTGGACAAATCACGAAATTATTTCGGGATATGAGGCCACCTCTTTTCTCGAAACGAAGGACTGTCGGTGAAAAGCGGTTGATGCGGATAGAGAATTTTAGAAAGTATGTCATGTCCTCCAGAAAGAAGAGTTTATTTAGTTTCTTTTGCTTTTGAGGGCGAAGCTGAGAGATAGTGGCGAGAACAATTGCAAAAGAAGTTTGAAAGAAAGCCTTGCAATCTTGCTTCATGGGAGGACTTTGTGAAGACCTTTAGAGATTGATTTGTACCCCTCTCAGCTAAGAGACAAATGCAAGATAAATTCATCAAATGGGTACAAAAAGATTGTTCTATCATGCAGTATGAAACTGAGTTTACAATGCTTTTAACATATGCACCTCAATTGATATCAAATGTAGAAGAGAAATGTCATGTTTATCAGGCGAAGGATGTAGTGGACAACCCTTGATTCTCTTTATATTGTTTGTTATAAATAGAAAGAAAGATAATAGCGGGAGAATGTTGACTTGAAAAATCAAAATTTGGAAGAAGCTTTAAATCATATCTTAATATCGGATATGATATTATTACATTACACAAAATGTAGAAGAACACATAAAGGAGAGTGCCTCTCAGGCACAAACATTTGTTATTAGTGCCATCAGCCAAGACATATGGCAAAATCTTGTCCTATCTTAGGTCAAAAATCTTCGATGGAATCTTAGGACAAGTATTGGTATTTGGTAGACAAATGATAATTGAATCATTACATTCCATCTCAAACTGAGCAGAGAATACGGTCCAATTTATGCACTCATGCGATAAGCAAAGACTCACGATGTCATTCTGGTATCTTTATTTAAATTAGCATTGTTAAATTTTATATTGTGCTAGATATATTTGTTTCATATACCTACTAATTTATAAGTATCATCTTTATTCAAAGTAAATCAGTTAGAATTTTATTTGATACTGGAGCATCACATTTATTTATATCTGAGGAATGTGTGAGAATTTTGAGATTGAAAGTTATGAAAATACCTGTAGTACTTTCAGTGGCAATGTCAGATGGGTCTCATATGAATGCTAGAAATGTTTGCAGTGAGAACCTGATTATCTATGAAAGAAGCTTGAATATAACAGCACTACCGATATATGAATTTGATGTGATTTTAAGAATAGATTCGCTATCTAAATATTATGCTACTATAGATTGTTGCAAAAAGATAGTCAAATTTAATATTCCTGGAGAAGAAGAATTCAAATGTGGGGCATAAGGAAATATTAACTATGATGGTGTCTTGCTTGAAAGTTCAAAATCTTATGTATGAAAGGTTTTCTTTCTTGATATTACTTAAAGAGGTAAATAAGTTAGAAGATATATGATAGTAAAGAAGTATCAGAAATTTTTTACGGATGATTTATCTCGGTCAGAGAAAGATTTCTCATTGATTTAATTGATATGCAAAACACATAACAAAAGTATCATATAGAATGGCGATTAAAATATTACAAGAGTTGAAGAATCGGCAAGAATTGTTAGAGAAAGGATTTATCGGGCTACATCCCAGGAAGCTCACATTATTTATGAAGAAGAAAGATGGGAGCTTAAGGCTATGCATCGATTATAGAGAGCTTAACAAACTCATATTGAAAAATAAATATCACTTACCAAGGATTGATGATCTTTTTGATCAACTAGAAAGAGCTTCAGTATTTTTAGAGATTAATTTAAGATCGAGTTATCATTAACTTAGGATAAAAAAAAGGTATACTAAAGACTGCATTCAGTACAAAATATGAGTATTATAAGTTTGTAGTGATGTCTTTTGGTTTAACAAATGCTCCAGCTGTATTTATGGATCTCATGAATAGAATCTTTAAACTCTTTTTAGAATCATTTGTGATTATATTCATAGATGATATTCTAATTTCTTCCAGAGATGAAGCAGCTCATGAAAACCATATTCATATTATTTTGCAAACTCTGAAAGGAAATGAATTATATACAAAATTTTCAAAGTGTGAATTAAAGTTGGTGGGATATTACAGGAGATTCGTTGAAAGGTTTTCATGATTGTAAATGCAATTAGAAAAGCGATCGAGCTTGATAATTGGATCGGTATGAAGAAAAAAAATTGAAGAATTGTTTAGTACTATCTCATTAAGAACGAAGGATTCCAAATTTATAGTGATCATCATTAAGAGGTTTGGGATGTGTGTCTCTGAATAGAAGAGTGGTTCTTATCTTGATGATTGAAAAATCATGAAAAAATTACCCAACTCATGATCTAGAGTTAGTAGCAGTGATATTTGCATTGAAAATTTGGAGGCATTATTTATATGAAGTAAAGTGTGAAGTTTTCACTGATCATCAAAGCTTAAAATACATCTTTACTCAGAATGAGCTAAATTTAAGGCAAAAGAGATGGTTGGAACTCATTAAATATTATGATTTGAATGTTCAATATCATCCGAGGAAAGCAAATGTAATTACTTATGCTTTAAGTAGAAAAATATATGTGGAAGTGTTTATTGGTTGATCTCTTAACAGGATGAGTTGATTAAAGATTTAGAAAAATTAAAATTTTCAATTATTAAATTTACAGATGATCATGCTTTATTATTAAATCAAATTTGAAAGATAGAATACGAGATATTTTTCCTCAAGATGATGACTTTCAAAAAATTTTAAATTTGGTAAAGTAGGTCATCTGAGATTTTGAAATTGATGGAGGAATTATTGAAATATCATGGCGAGTTTGCATTAGATGTTGAAGATTTGAGGAAAGACATCTTTAGCCATCATTTTAATTATCTGATTCATCAGGCGGTAGCAAAATATATTAAGATCTTAGAAAATATTTGGTGGCAGAATGAAAAAGTGTAGAATTTATTTTACAAGTGTGTCGATGATGATTGACATCGAAGCAGTGAATTTTCGTCAATTGAGTGGAAATGAGATGATATTACTATGGATTTTGTGGTTAGCTTACCTAAATCCAGAACAGGATGTGATGCTATTTGGGTTATTATTGATAGGTTGACTAAATCTGCACACTTTATACCTATTAAACAATCTGATGTTGTTAAAAAGCTAGTAATGAAGTATGTTGATGAAATTGTGAAGTTATAAAAAGTAAAAAAATCCTAAGGGGAATTTTTAAAATTGCAACAAAATTGTCACAAAAAGTAAGAAATCTTAAGATCGGCTATGGGTTTTTGAAGATGACCTCACCAGGGATGATTTCATGCGGCAGTGATGATCCGAGCACGCTTTCGATTGGTGGAAGAAGCATTGAATGAGCTTAGATCTTCGCTTTCACTCCGGGATGATGCATTCTCCAATCGCCGCCACATCCGAGCCAAAATCCACTAATTTTTGGTGTTTTTCACCCCGAACTCAAGTGTGAATGATTGATGGTTGGTTTAGGAGCTCTAAGGGATAGAATAGTTTTGCTGCATCTAACTCTCTTAGTTTGAATGTGACCGAAAATCACCTTTTCTTTGATTTTTTGGCTCCAAAGTGTTGTCATTTGGCTTGGGGTGGTTGAGAATGAAAGGGAATCATTCTTGGTGGCATATTTTGGTTAGCTAAGGCATGAAAAGTCGCTGTCATGAGGACAAATGGGTATCCTAGCAAAGGGAGGTGGAAGTCCTTCATCAAGTATTCAATGGGAGAGGTGAGGTGATTTCACCTCCCTGAGTCATGGTTGCCAACCACTCCTCGGATCAAAACATCGGTGTCCTTGGTGCTATGTGACGATGGATGAGTGTCAGTGGCGAAAGAGAAATGACCACTTGGGCATGTCTTTTTCATGGAATGTCCTATGAAGCAAGTGGTGACTATGAATTTGATTTGAGCAGATTTAAAATAAATCAAAAGTAAGTTTGACCAAATTTCATGTCATTTGGAGTTCATTTGGTTTAATTTGAGTCAATTTGACCCATTTGGGTCAAATTGGGTCACTTTGAGTTGATGATTGGTCAAATTGATTGGCCAAGTTGGTCAAATTCAAATGATCATTTAGAGTATATTGGTTCAATTGGATTTCAATCAATTTGGTTTATAATTATATTTTGACCATTTAGGTTAATTTAGGCTAATTTAATTAAGTTGACCAAATTATAAAACTTTAATTGAGTTGATAAGTGATTTCGAATGAAGCTTGTAATGATCAATTTGGATAAAATCATGATTTCACCCATTTTTACTTTTTAGGTCAATTTGGGTCAACTTTGATCAAATTGTCAATTAGGCTTGGTTTGGCTCAAGGTTAAATCATTGATCATGAGTTGGTTTGAATCAATTTGACATAGTAGATTTTAGCTAATTTGGATTTCATTTTGTCTAAATGTTGACTTGGTCAAAATTTGGGTGACTTGGTTTGACTAATTTAAGGTAATTGATCCCCAGGATGATGGTTGGTTATGTTGTGAGGTTTGGAGCGGGCTTAATTCGATTTGGGTTGGATTAGAACTTTGCTCAAAAAGACCCTTTATGTCACTTTAGGTCAAGTAAGCCTGAATGGATCAATTGGCTTAATTTTGAGTTAGGTTTGATTTGGTTGAGTTTGAGTTAGGTTTGATTTGATTGAGTTTATATATGGATTTGAGATTTACATATAAATTCAATTGCAATTAGTTTATGTTCAAATGAGTTTTGGTTTAATTGAACATTTCAAGACAACTGAGCTAGGTTGGGTTTGACTTGAGTTGACTTGAATTTGGTTTGATAATTATAGTTTATATTTATATTTGGAACAATGATTTAAGGAGTGATTCATCATGCAAAATTAATAAGTTTTGAGTTGATTTTGATATCATTTAGTCAAGTTTAAGAATTTGACTAAAGGACTAAAATAAATTTGATTTGATTTAGGTTTCAATCATTTGGAGTTGATTTATGATTTAGAATTTGATGAAAATCAATTGGATTGGGGTTGATTTGAATTTTGTTAAGGCTAAGTCCATAAGATAAAATCAAAGGGTTTAAGAAGGGATTTGGAATTTGAATTTAATCATGGATTTCAATCATTTAACAATTGTATTTGATTTTGAAATTTGGATTTGAATTTGATATTTGATTTAGAAGAAGGAAATAAGGATTTGGTTTGAGCAATAGGATAGGCAAGCCTTCTTAAATCCTTAAAGCACAATCTATCCTTATAGCTAACTCTTTTAAGTCTCTAGGGTTAAGTTAAATATTCACATAATCACTAGAAGTGTCTTAAGACTAAAGAACTCTTAGTATCTATGAGAGTCCTAGATCTACGATAAAGAAGTTCAGAGCTCATTCTAAAAGTGAGATCAACAAAGAGCGCCCAATAGATGTGGTGTGATTGACAAGGCACCACGTGCGTGTTGGCCAAGGCGATCAATAACGCAAGGATACTAGAAGCGATCTACTCTAAAGAGATGTAGAAAGAATCAAGATCTTGGTGCAATACAACTCCACTCATGCCAAGAGCATAAAGGAGGAAAAGGGATCCACAGGGATCAAGCATGTGAACCTTCCACTTGAAAGCGTTGAGGTTATCCACTAGGATAAGGGGTTTGAATTTGAATGCAAGATATGATTTGGGTAGAATATCCGCTGAGGATTAGAATGTATAATCCGTCGGGGATAGATGCATGAACCTTCCACTAGTGAAGCAGGTTCAAGTTATTCATTAGGGATAAGGATTTGATGAGATTTATTTTGAAGGTGCACTGGGGAATGTAAGTTTAAATTAGATTTAATTGACTCCGAGGAGGTTGGGATGTCTGATGTCTCGCAGGGGAGAAGTTGATTGATTGTTTATTTTAAGCTTAAATTTCGAGATGGACCCTGTCGGTTTGCAATAGACCGCACTGAGAAGGGAGTCATGTCAACCTTGGCCTATCTCAGATTTACCAATCTAGAGGGGCAGTCCACCAGCCACATTGTAGAACTATCTAACTTAAGAGGTTGTCTTTCGGTATCTGGCAGTGTCTTGGGGAAAATGTAGCAGACTTACATCTCCAAAAGCAAGGAAAATCCATTGGGGTGATCATTGGATGCGACAAATCAAACCCGACCTAAGGCGACTATTAAGTGAATGTCGTTGGGGGGCTTATATCGCTCGGAAGTAGTCAGGATAATGTCATTTGATTGAATTGCATTTATTTTAATTTCATTTGTTTTAATTTGATGAATCCTGTTTGTGTGCGATGGATCCACTAAGAAGGAGCTAATATCAGCCTGGACCTATCTTAAATTTACAAATCCAAAGGGATAGTCTACCGGTCACAGTGTAAAGCTAACAAACTTAAGGGATGTCTTTCGGTGTACAATGGTCAAGTTAGGAAGAAAAGTGCAAGGACTTACATCCTCCTACACAATGAACCACTGGAGTGATTGGTTGCTTAAGCAACAAATTGAACCCGACCTAAGGCTGCCCATAAGTTTGCGACGGTCTTGCTGGAAAGAATGCGTAGTAGACTTATATCTTTCAAAGCAAAAACGACTTCCAGGATGACTCGTTGGTACAACAAGTTGAACGACTTAGAGGCTGTTGAGAGGTGCCAGGACTTCTCTCAACTCAAAGTCAAGCAATTCCTATAGAGAGTTTTTGCTAACACTACCCTAAAGATAGGGGCGTTTGCTTGGAAAAGGGCTAGTGGGAGCTTGAATTCTAATCCACAAGCGAAGATATATTTTGTTTGTTTGTTATGTTATCGTGAACCCTATTAGTTTGCGAGAGACCAGGAAGAAGCTCATGCTCGACAATCCTATCTCGACTTCACGGACCAAGAGAATCGCATATCCATGAGACAAATTCTCCAACCACGGGGTGGCTACCGAGGAAAGGAGAATTGTCAATCAAAGTAGGGGTAGTGTCTAAATGGGGTCGCTAAGGATGTGATCCAAATAGAGTGCTCATAGGGGAGGTGTCGCTAGGGGTATTATCTAGAACCCTATAAAAGAAAACATAGGTATTCAGTGGCCAACTTTAAGGAGAAAATGTGAGGACTCATATCTGCCAAAAGTAGTGTATCCACCGGGTGAGTCGCTATCAGCATGGCGATAACCAACCAACCTAACGTGCCCGTTAGTTTGCGACAATTAGTCTAGAAAGAAAGCGTATAGGCTTACATCTCTCTAAAGCATAATTGATCGTAGGGATAGTCTGTCTTCGGCTCAATAGAGGTTATCCAACTTAGGGCGACTACTAAGCGAGGAGTCCTGTGTAAGGACTAAACCTAAGCTTGAAGTAGTTAAGAGGAGAGAGAGTCTTAGGTGTTATCTAAACCTCAAATATACTCGACCAGCCACATGATGATGGCTAGTTCAGAAGAAAGCGTGTACACATATTAAGAAGTCAACATGGGGTAACTAATGCGATAAAAACTATAGCGAAAAGGCACGTTGGTTTGCAATGGTCAAGTCGGGAAGAAAGCGGGGAACTCATATCCGTGATAAGTGACCGGGGTGACACACTAATAAGATAACATCTGCAACCTAGGCATTAATGAGGAAGCGAGATCTTGCTCCCACATCAAAATAGCTCGAAACAAAAGATGTGTTCATTTGTGTTGTGAAAGAGGGAATAGGATGCCGCTTAGATTCTCTTTCACTACTCACAGAAGAATTGATAAAATGGTGTCGAGGGCAATTGTGACTCCACCAAGAAAAGATGCTGCTTAGGTTCTCTTACACCTAACTTAGTTATGCTAGTCGAAATATGATGCCTCTTGAGTTCTCTTACACCTAACCTAATAGCACTGGAGGATCGTTTGTAGTTTGTGTTTGTGTTGTGAAGGGATAGAATGTCGCTCGGGTTCTCTTACACATATCCTAAACATGTCGTGGTGGATTCTCAAGCGAAAGATTTTTCTAACACATAAGAGATGGAATTTGATATGAAAAGAAAGTTTATTGATGATTATTTTCGAACAAGATTTATGGATAGTATTTCTTTAAGTAGAGTGTTGATTGGAAGCATCAGCTCTCCACAATTTATAAGTTGATAAGATCCTCCAGGCCTTCTCTATGGCAAAAAAGCTTTCTAAGTAGGTTCAAACTTATCTCCCATCTTTTTGACGGACAATTGATCTCCTTAGAACTAAAACAAGCTCTCTACTTGAAAAGCTCTAGGGCGACCAACTTGTTGTGAGCTTGAATCATTCGGCTTTACTTCGAGGTTCTAGCATGCTCGGAAGGCGTCTCCTCCAAACCTTGAGCTCTTCCAACCACTTAGCGTTACCATTTGTGATCTTACTACCCACGGCTATCATTAATGATGGGAGTTAGACTTCTAATGGTAGAACAGCTTCGAACCCATACACTGAAGAGAAAAAGGTATATTGAGTTGGAGTTCTGTATGTGATGTGGTAGCTTCAACTAACTGCTCATGTTGTGACCTCTCTAAGTGGGATTGCCTATGCCCACTTGGAAAAGTAGTGGGTGACAGCTAGAATGAACTGGTGACCCTTGGAAGGAGGATCGATCGACCCACTACGTCGGTACCCTAACACTCAAATGGCCATGAGGCCAATGTAGGATGTAGAATGTTGGATGGTTGATGTATGACGTGTACACGACATTAGTGACATCTCCCCACGTCCATACAATCTGTGATCATCGAAGGTCGGTATCTACTCTCTTGATCTTGGCTTTCATCTTGGGACGGTGATTTTCAGTATAAACTGAGTGTACCTGTCACATCTTAGGGCTTCGTGTTTGTCGAACAACATAACCACATATGATCGAAAAGTGGTATAAGGTGCACTTCTGAGAGCATAGAAAAAGGCTCTCTGCTTCACCTGATGTGCCAGTGACTTCTCTTGAAGTAATTTGCCTATATTTAGATATTCCATGAATGGTTGCCTCCAATCTGACTCCTCGTCCTTTTTGGCAACGGCAACCTCCCCTTGAAGAGAGTCTCTCAATGAGTTCAGCGTCAACAAAGGGTAAGACTTGTCATTTTGGACCATTGGAATGGACTCATCTTACACGCCAACTCTTTGGCAAGCTTTTATATCTCTCGCTTCTCGAGGAATCTTGTAGATAGTAACCTCGAATTTAAGCCAACTCCATAGTATACTTGTGGTAATGATGGAGCTTAGGCTTTAGAACTTTGTAGGACTAGCGATTTGATTGATGTGGTGAGAGTGCAGAAAATGTTGATGCTGGGCGGCATAGTGTAATGACTAACTCCATACGTGTCGAGCCTCATATTCGACTTGTTGGTGCATGAGTTGGACATATATATGAATCTCATCACATCAGCGTCCGTTAGAATACTATTCAACCCTGCCTTTCCTAGAAGAGTATATCTGGTTCCTCTCCTTTTGAAAGGAAACGCACCATCAAATACATCTCCATGGCGAATGCTAGTGTCCCCTAAGTTCATGATTTGTTCATGGGAGGTCATCGAGCGGGAATCGGAGAAGTGGGTGTCTTCTAGAAATCCGCAGTGCATGTCCTTTCACCTTGGAGAATGCATGTGATGTCGAGCTACATAAAAAGCATGGACCAACGCCCAACCATCAGGATAACGTCGGCTGTCATGAGATATATTGCGGTGGATTGATAAATCGATTTACCTTATGAAAGCATATAGTGTAGCTTTTGGGATGCAAGAAATTAAAGCTGACAATGCTTTTCAATAGGTGGGTAGTTTGCTTGGAATTAGACTACGGCGAGAATAGAGAGCATTTTCTTTCCCTTCGTTGGTTTGAGCCAACAAAGCGAGGAGTCATCCCAAGCGGCGGTGTAGAGGATCAGCGGCTTGCGGGGCATAGAAGCTGGCATCATCGGTGGTTGATGTCTTCAAAGCATCGCGACACTTGTCATCCACCCAACTTGGCGTCCTTTTAAATTGCTAAGAATGATTGGCATCTTCCAGATAAGATGGATATGAAGCGTCTTAGATACGCCAACCTCCCTTGAAATAATTTGAGTTGAGTTAGACTTTTAGGGGGTGGCATTTCTAAGATAGCATTGATCTTCTTTGGATCGATCTCTATTCCCTGGTGTCGGATAACAAACCCAAGGAATTTCCCTGAAGCTACTCCGAATGCACACTTCAGAGGATTCATTTTGAGGTTAAATTGTCTTAACCGTTCGAAAACTACTCTCAAGTCGAAAAAATGGTCTTCCTTTTCTTTGCTTTTGACTACAAGATCATCAACATAGCATTCAACTTGATGATGAATGAGTTCGTTGAATATCAAGCCATGGCTTTGTATGTACAGAAATTTTAAGGTCAAAGGCATAATATAACAATAGATTAGATCGAGCTCGAAAAGTAGTGTTTTTTTTATCCTCGGGGCCATATTGATTTAGTTGTAGCCAGATAATCAATCCATAAAGGAGACTACTACATGAGATGAGGCGATGTCCACCATTAATTCTAGTATATGAACTGAAAATTCATCCTTAGAACATGCTTTATTAGATCCTAAAATCACGATATGAATTTGGCTATTTTTTCTTAATTGGGGACATTGGCTAACCGGTGGGATATTTTTTCTCCGATAAAGCGATCGATCGTTTCTTGATTTCAAAAGTGACATTTTTCAGCTCTGTCATAGTTAGCTTGCTTGATAGGGTTAGTATTAGGTTCTTGTTGACCACATTTTTTTGAATGAGCTCTCAATCCCTCCATCTTAGACATAGAATTTCTCTTAGACACTAAGTGTTTCTTTAGTCTTAAGACACTACTAGTGATTAGGTGAATATTTAATCTAATCCTAGAGACTTAGAAGAATTAGCCATAGGAATAGGTTATACCTTAGGGGTGCTAGAAAAATTTACCTACCCTATAGCTTGAACTAAATCATCACTTCCTTCTTTCAAGTCAAATTTCAAAATTCAGATCAAACTCCAAATTCAAATCAACCTTAAACTCAAATCAATTCCAAACTAAACTCAAATCAATTCCAACCTGATGGATTTTCTCAAATCATGAATCAATTCCAAATGATTGAAACTCATGATTGAATTTAAATTCAAAATCTTTTAAATCAATTTGATTTTTTTATCTTATGGAACTTTAAATCAATCTCAAAAACTCAAGAAATTTTCTCATAACCTTTTATATTTCATTTATATTCACAAATATAAATGAAATATAAATTCAAATATCAAAATAAATTAAAAAATCAAATCCAAATTCAACCTAAACCTTTCAAGTCAAATTTTTGAACTTAGCCAAAGTAAACTAAATCAGTCAAAAGATTTTTCTTCATGATTCAATCCTTTGATTATGAAATATAAATATAAACAAACTTCAATCATCAAACCAAAACTAAATTCAAAAAAAATCCAAATTCCAAAATTCAACTAAGCATTTCAAGTCAAATTCTTGAACTTAGCCAAATCAAATTAAAATTAAATCACTCTTGATTTTTCTTTGATTGATCAATCTTTCAATCATGAATCCAAATATAAACACAAACTTCAATCATCGAACCAAAACGAAATTCAAAAATCAATCCCAAGTCAAACTCATGTCCACCCTTTGAACTTGAAATTATCAAATGCATACAAATGAATTTATATTTATCATTCTATGTGAGTTTCAATCCTTGATTCAAGCCCAGTCGATAATTAACTGGCTCCTTGACCAAAGTGGAAATACTAAGGCAAATTGATGCCAGTGGATTGACTAAGCTGCTAAAGCCTCACATTGTGAGCAATATCGTCGTAGATGATCATCAAATAAAATTAGTCAAATAAAATCTGTGACCAAGTCAACCACTAAAATAAAACCTAACTTCATTCAAATCATGAGACCAAACATTGAAATTTAGTCTGGGCATTGACCTCAAATATGAAAGCATTCAGCCGAATTAATTAAAAAATGAGTCAAATTCATTTAAATCATTTGTTGCTTGAAAGCCTCGATTAATAACTAGATGTAATATCAAAAACAAGAAAAATAAAAAGAAAAATCCAACCGCAGCGGTTGGCGATGGAAAAATCAAAAGGGGAAAGTTTGATTTAGTTTAGCGAAATCACAGCGAAGAGAGGAGAAGAGGAAGAGTCGAGAGGAGGAACCACTCCTCGTCGCGTCGTGCCACAACCGAACACCGTCTGGACAAACAGAGGAGGAAAAGGGCCTCTTGTGCCATCGACCGAGGAAGGAGGAGGGAGACAGGTCGTGCCTAGGCAGTGAGGAGGCTTTCCTACATTGAGCAGAGCAGGAGCAAGTAGAGGAGGAGAGAGCGTGTAAGAGTCATGATAGAGCCGAGGGCTTAGCAAAAACCAGAGAGGTAAGTTTATTTTCTTTTGGTTTTTTTTTAATAAAGGAAATGCATTTTATATTATAAAGAAAATGTATTTATATTATATAAGTTTCAATTTCAAAAAGTAAAAATCAAATGTCCATTTTACTATACAAATGTCTAAGTATATATAGAATATATATTTTAATGATATTAAAGGTTATGTATGTAAATCATAAATATGTTGCATAAATATGTTGAAAGATTTATGAGAATAATTAAATTATTAAATTAAAACCTATAAATGAAATGTTTATAATTTAGATGAATGTACTAAAAATATGATTAATGATGTGAATAGATGGAGAGCATAATTCTACTTTTGTTTATACAAATCAAACTTAATTATTTAAACATATTTGTAGAGTAAAAATGATTATGTTACATGCATATTAGTAGGATCATAATCTAAATATAGTAATGAATAAAGTGAAATTGATAATTATAAAACAATATTGTTAAGAATTTAACTTGATTTAGAAAATAAGATGAATATTGATGAATGTGAGCGTCGAATAATAAAAGTATAATTATCGTAGGAAATTAATAAAATAAATACATTTCTTTCTAATATTGATCCGTCGATATTTTATTATAGAATTTCAATTAAGGAAAGAAATTAAAGAGAAGGAGATTGAGGAAGCTATAAATTAGCGGGGTTATTATGTTCTTACGTTTATGATAAAAATATCTTTTAATTTCTTGTGATGAAATCATGTTTATATGATTATGACTTTTTCATGCGAGTTGTGATGATTTTCTGTTTTTTTATAATTGTGATGTAATTTCTTGTTTCTTGATTATAGATAATACTTGAATCTATCGTATTATCTTCGTCGTTTATAAAATTAAGCGATTTCTTGTTAGTTATGAATTAATATCGTAAATTTGTATAATTGTATGTTATGAATGTGTATGTTGAAAGTGGACTTATTTATGCTTGTGGGGGCCTTGATATCGTCTTGAAAAAGGGCCGATAAAATTGATGGTAATGGTTCTTATCCTTTGAATGAGTTTTGGTAAAAATTTTCTTTTGGTAAAGTTTAGGCGATAACTCACAAATGGATGATAAATAAAAGTAAAGTTCGAAATGTTAAAATACATGCTCTCATATGTTTGTTTATTTGAGCGATTTCTTTATACGTGTTATAACAAGCGAGATCATCTTAGTTTTTCTACATTTATCATTTAAATTTTATTTAATTGTTAGTTATTTATTTTTTTCAGGTAATCATTCTAACTAAATAGTTGATAGAATGGAGGGTTATGTTTATCGTCGTAGAGAGACTTCAGAGGATAGGTAATTATGTCAATTATGTTGATTTATGTTTAAATTATATTTCATATGAATTTTGTTAGTATATATATATATATATATATATGATGTTAAATAATTTGTAGATTGTAGTAGCTCTTATATGATTTGAGATTTTGTTTAAGATTAAAAATATTATGTAAGTTTTTATTATTATTGGCCTTGTATTCCAGCGCAGTGACATTGGTGACAGCCGATTGATCATGAACGACTTGACAAGATCAAATTAAGTCAAAATTAAATAAACCAAAATTGATTGAAAACAAAGATACCAATATATTTCAAATGACCGAACCTAAAAACTCCTTTAATAGTTGATGAGTCAAATTGATCAACTTGACTATTTGATCTAAATAAAGTCAAATAAACCAAATCCAAATATAAATCAAATTGAATCAAACCAATGATGCGAAACATTTTAAATGGTCATATGAAGTTGATTGGTTTGACCCAATTTGACAAATTGACTTGACCCTTTTGACTTTAAATGAGTCAACATAAGCCAAATGATATCAAATCAACTCCAAATTGCAAATTTAAACCAACCTAAATTCAAACTATTCTAAATCTACCCAAAGTGAAATTAAAGCCAAATGACCATTTTACCCCAGGTCAAGGGATAACATGGCCAATTTCACTTGGAATTTGATCTTATTCTTTCATGGACATCCTCTTAGTGGACCAAATGGACACTAATGATCATGATGCACATGACCAATGGGTTTGGGTCAACAAACCCAACTGGCCAAACCGACCATTCCTCTCATTTCAAGGATGGGATCACTCCCACACTCCAAATCAACACATGGGAACTTCTCCCTACCTTCCTACCCAAAATCAACCATGTGCAAGTTAAAGCGACTAACAAACCCATTGCATCGATCGATTGATCAAATGCATAAGCATGCTTTCGTAGATCCTCCTGGGAGATATCCATTGAATTCAATTCTCTTGCATTGATTGGTGATAGGAAGCGAGCTCCCCAAGCTCCCAATTCGATTCCCCATTTCGATTTTTAGCGGAGGGAGAAGCAGAATTTCCATCTCAATTCCTTCACGAGCTCAATTCATCCTTCAAGGACCTTGAGTTGACCTAAGCTCACTCAAACCTTCATCCAAGTGTTCAAGCGGAAGAGGTGTCTTGAGCAAGCTTAGGAGGAGTTTGATCAATTGAGCAATCCACTTCATCCCAAAGCTTGAAATCTTCAGAGCTTCGTCTCCACAAGGCAAGCTACATCGGCTGATTGGGGCATCGGTGATAGCCTCGCGAGATATTATTCAAAACTGAGCATAGTTTGAATTTTCTTTGATCCTTTTGAAGAAAAATTTCACCTCAAGTGAAATGGACCGTTAGATCTTCATCCCTTGCATGATGATGGTGTGGGTTGAGGTTGAGCTGAAGCTCAATCGAACTCGGATCATGCCACAGGAGTGGGCGGTGGCCTCTCCCGAGGCTCGATGACGGATCATAGGCCGTCATCCGCATTTTGGATGGGCGATCAATTAATCCATTAGATGCATGATTAATCCCTTTAGAAATCAGCTCGATCTGTCCGATCTTTGATGGACGATCGAAAGAAAGCAATGGCGCTGCATATGCGATGTGACAACAAGTGAGACATCCGTTGCACGTGGAAGGCACGCCCGTCGGGTCCGCGTTGATGAGATTAGTCATATAATTAGGGATTTAATTACCTAATAAACATAGAAACTTCAAAATAACATAACTATAAAAAATTAGAAAAATACAAAATAAAATGTATTGTAAAGATATTTTTAAAGAGAATAATCTAAAATCAAGTTTGATGGATTTCGAACAGTGAATTTTATGCAATTAGGATTGGGAATGTAATTATAATTACTCTAATTATTGATTAATTCCAAACTTCAGGTTGATTAATGCGATGACCTCTATCACCCATGATTTTCTTGGAATTTATTAATGATTTAATTAGGATAATTGTTGATCCACTCACTCCACTTGTCAATTAAAATATTAATTAACCTATTAAGCGATTAATAAATTAGTTTGTTAATTATCTTAGAATGTACTTAAGAAATGAGATTAGGAATTCATTCCCAAATCTTTTCCCCTAAGTTTATTTCATTTGGATAAAAATCTAACTAATGTGCAAATTAATTAAATAGTTTAATCACTTAATTAAATGGCTTAATTAATCAAACTTTTCAAAATCAAAATATTCCAGAACTTAAACAATTCCTTCTTGGATAGATGCTTAAGTATTCAATAACCTATGTAGATTAAGGAAATCAAATCTAACATATATATATGGGGAGGGTTATGAAAGTACTTAAATAATTTAATGAATAAAAATCTAATTAAAGTGCAAATTAATTAATTAATTTAATCACTTAATTAAATGGCTTAATTAATCAAACTTTTCAAAATCAAAATATTTCAGAACTTAATCAATTCCTTCTTGGGTAGATACTTAGGTGTTCAATAACCTAAATAGATTAAAGAAATCAAATCTAACCCGCATATATGGGAAGGGTTATGAAAGTACTTAACTTAAACTCTTTAATTTAATTAATCATTAATTATGAGTCAAATGTATTTGGCCCATTTCTTTCTTAGGTACATTGTTGATTTAAATTCCTTGTAGTTTTATGTCATACTTTGACTCTTAATTATTTGGTTAAATATATTAAAGTGGTGTAAGTAAAGGGTAATTAATGGACTTAATCTACACCTTAACTTAAGCAAAACATAAAACTAATCTAATGGTTCTAAAATTAAACTAAAACAACATACACATGTAGGAAATGGGTTATGACCAGCAAACCTCTTCACATTTCCTAAATCAAATCAAACTCAAACAAAATTAAAAATCTCTTTAAAATAAATTTGATTCACTTTAAATAATTTCATTTGATAAGATTGTCTTTAAGAATTAATTATGGTGAATAAATTTACATATTTTCATCATTTTATTTCTTTACTAACATACAAGATGTATATGTCATATGAAAATCATGCATTCATGCCTTTAAAAAAAAATCAAATTAAAATGAAATATTTCTTTATGTCAAATTATATGTTTTGGCTAAAGTAAAATATGAATGCTATTATTTATCAATTCAAAATTATTTTTAAAAACTTATAAATCAAATATCATAATGAAAAGTATGCTACTTATAATTATTTATAAGATGAATATATAAATATAAAAATATGTATGTGACTTTCCTTCTCTTCTCTTTAATAGTTTTGAATAGGATTTTGAAAGTATAGTTCATGAACACAACACTTGCTTAAATCCATTCCTATTTATTCCTATGTTGCACTTAAGAAGGATATTCACACTTGCATATGTAAATTGCATAAACAAATCAAACAAACAAATATAAACTTTTGCATGATTCTTTTCTTCATGCATTTCTTTTATATATATACGTATTTAAGAAAAGTGATATTAGGACAACCCGAGATTAAAGCTTTAAATAAATTTTAAGTATGTATACCTTACACCGATGCTAACAATGGCGTCATTCACTTATGTCTTTTATATTTGCAAATAGCATAAAAAAATAAAAGAATCCTCTTTCTACTTAACAAAATCATGCATATATAAAAAACATCCAAATTTTCTTAATCAAACTCTTTAGCATTCATCAATGTGCTAAACATTTCATGTATGTATAGTATGGGATTCATTTATATGCGTTACATATGAAAGAAATGAAGTGTTGTGTGTTTTGTGATAATATTTTACTTTACTTAATTTTAAAATATCTTTCTTTTTAAATAGATTTATTTAGAGAAAATCTAAACTTAGGATTAATTAAAATCATAATAAAATATTTACTAAACAAAATCAAATATGAATCTACCTTAAAATTACTTAGGTAGGAAAGAAGTTCTCTATTTTCCTCTCTTTACAGCACTTAATAATTAATTGTATATTCATTCAAACCTAAACAAATAATAAAAATAAAAATCAATCAAATCAATTAAATCACTTAAATGAAACTATCCTCTAAGTTGAACATTTCATACTTAGAAAACTCTAACCTTAAAACCTAACTAAGCATACCACAAATCTTAAATACTAGACAGCCAAGTACCACTTATAACTTTAGTTGTAGGTGCATATAAACTTTCTTTGTTTGTGATATAATATTTTAGTCGGATGGGGTGCGCGAATGATAGTGATCTTAGTCTAACTTGTCTTACTGCTGAATACAAATAAAAATATAATTGTTTTTATATGAATGCTTTAAGCATAATCCAAAATAAGGTGGACTTACATATAGTAAGTCTAATATATATATATATATATATATATATATATATATATATATATATATATATATACATGCTTTGGATTGTATTATTTATTTAGCTAATCTGTTTTACAAATTTTAGTTAGATTTCTCTTCATTTTCATGTAATTGTAATTAGAATGAATGATTGTTATTAGGATGAATTTTGATTATAAGATTATGTCTTATATACAATACGAAGCCTTTGGAGCAACCACATTCCAACCAACCAAAAGAAGAAAGAAGAAATGAAGAATGAAGACTCTCATAACAATGAATTCCTTCTTGGTTATAATTTATTCATTTATAATCTGGGTTATATAAGGTAGCGCTCAGCTACCCAATTTATTTTCGGTTTTTGTGGAGTCCACAAAAAAGGCCTCTTATTCTAGCTTTTATAAATTGATTGATGTTTATTTAGCTGATTAAGATGGAATCTATTCTAGTTTCTTCCTCTTTGATGTATCTGATGATGACAGCTCTTAGGAAAATAAATTTTCTATCCAATTAATCAATTCAAACTAAAAATAAACAACCCATAACCTCATCTAAAACCTATGTTATAAATCAAAATAAAAAAATTAGCAACCCATTAGCTGGATGTTGTATTTTCTTTCTCACATCATGCATAAAAAGCATATTGTTTCACTCTTAATTGGAGGGCTTCCACCTTTGTCAGAGAACTTGGCTTGACCTTTGAGAACCATGATAAAAACACACATCCTTATCTTCGATTTTGGCCCATAATCTAATTTCTTATGCATTAGGCATATGAATCCTAAAGTCTGTGTCAAATTGATTGTCCAAAATGAAAATAAAATATAACAAAACTTGCATTAGAGTTGTCATTAAATCATACCCTATATAATCTAGTCTCTTAGGGAGTATGTTTAAAGACTTTATCTTTTTCTAAATAAACAATTTAGCTATCTTACAAAAATATATGACTTGCCTACATGTATTTAAAATCGTAGGAGTTAGTTGGCCACCCCCCAAGGTAAGTCCAAATGTGATGATCCTCTCTTGTAAAACCAAATACTCATTTTCTCCTTAGATTTATGTTGCGCCCTCGCTAAAGCTCAGTAGATGATTCACGTTGTTTCCCCTCGGCTACAAAGATAAATCCTCATCTCTTATGCATTTTCATGACCTTGAAAATTGAAGCTAACTTTCTAATAAAAATTCAACTCAAACAAATAAATCAATTCAATTTCAAAAATATAAAGTTCAATCATAAGATAGTCTGGATGCTATGCTTCTAGTATCTTAAGCATCTACTACTCATCTTCATTTGGTTTGATAAGAACTTCATCCTCTTGATCGATCTCACTTGATTTTCTAAAAATAAACCAATCGATTGATAATCCTACTTTCAAATCTTGAGACAATATCATTTACATTAATCAAGAATATTCTTAAGAAATCCCCTTTCTTAAGATGTAATTAACTATGAGGACTTCCCCTGTAGAGAGCTTAGCAAACCGGATTTAAAATAAACCCTATTTTACTTTTTCATGTAAAATAGAAGAAGAATCTCTGATACATTCCAAGACCCATAGTGGAGAGATGATAGTCCATCTAGTGATGATTTCTAACTTTCGATATACACCTTTCCCGATCATATCTAATCACTTAATAAAAACATCGCTACGCGGGTGTCCCGACAAGATGTTATATTTGCTTTCATTTATCCTATTTTCCAAAAGGGATGGATGAAGGAATATATATATATATTTCACCACGCTATATTGCTAATTACGCCGTGAGATAAATAGGCATTTCTTCATAATTTCATGCTAAGCAATCCTTAAACTCAACTAATAAAGCAACTAAGTTATTGGTTTCTTCTTCATTTAACAAGCAACTTATGTGTATGTGGATTATCTTCTGGTTCAAGTTGATTTCTCCGAGCTCGTCGATGGTCGATGATCTTCTCTTCTTCAACTCGACGTCTGAATTCAAGCTCATTTGGATCATCAAGCATAAACATACCTCCTCACAAAGAGTTAGATGATTTGAGAAGAATCATCACCAAATAAGTGGATGGCAATGGGTCGTGCCGACAATTCACCGTGTCAATTCTAATCCCAGTCTTGATTGAGAATATCTACATTGGTTGTCCCATAACCTTTCAAAATAATCTGACTTATGTTTAGACGAAGTATGTAGGATTAATCTCTTCTTTGTTAAGTTAAGAACACAAGGAGAAAACCAATCAAAAGGCAATTGAATTAAATCTTTATATGAATCATTCTCAAGTTCAACATCGACTTCTTGACTTGAGGATGATGCTCCCAACAAAAATCTCTTTAATTTGATATATATAGATGACTTGGGGGGCCTCCTTAACTACTAAACCTTCAACTTTCAAGAAAGTGAGGTTCCGTTCTCAACTACTATCGACTTTTTTACATAATAGTGATTCAGATACATTCATGCCTTACTTGGAGGCTTGGTCTTCATTACTGTCTGGCTCGAATGTCACCTCCAAAGGGACCCACTGAGAGGGGTTGGTCGGTGTGCTAATCACATGAGACTCATCCTAACTGATTCTAAGTTTATGATGGGGATATTCCCGTGAGTCTAACATAGCTATAAGTGTGGCCAATAGGGAGGACTTTAATTTCTGGAACTACCTCTAGATCTGCCTCTGCCTATACCTGGTGGGGTCGAGTCATCCTACCCATATGTTCGTATGGAGGAATGAACTGTAATAATCCAATATCCGGCCTACCGTGGTGGAATCCAATATCCTTCGCTTCTTCTTTTTTTTTCTTCTTCTTTTTTTTCTTTCTTTCTTTTTCTTTTTTATTTTGAGCATTCACCAAGTTCACGAATAAACTTTTGATTTGGAGGAAGATAAGAAGAGTCCTCATATATCTAACCTCTAACCGAGAATGGCTTCAAATCTCCTTTGACTCAATACTCAATTCCCCTCTTTAAAATTTAATGCACTGATGTAAAGAGGATAGAACCGCATTGTTTCCATGTATCCAAGGTCTACCAGCAAAGCAGGGAAAGAACATGGCTGTTCCAATCATCTATCTCCAATGATAACACTATAGAGCCTAAAGTACTATCACCTTGTTCATTGAATCCTATCAACATCATCCGATCTCCTCGGAGTTCGGAGATATTAATCCTTAAGTAGGCAAGGGTCTTTAGACTCATAATGTTCACTGTTGCACCTGGATCAACTAACACCTCAAGTGACCCCTTCATGTCCACTTATGATATGAGGACGGTTGTCGCTATCCCTAACATAAAGTCTTCATCTGGAATGTAAGGCTTCTCTTGAAAAACATGTCTCTTCTAATAGATCAACTGAGTAAGCTTTTTTTTGGATCAAAAGGGCTTTGATCAATGACTCCTCATCTCTTTGGATAAGATAAAGGCATCATATATGCTTAGCCGACAACAACTTTAGGATATTGTAGTAACTCGAAGCCCCACAAGCATATCCATGGGGTTTCTTGATCACTTGAACCAATGACTTGTTTACCCTTATCCTGAGGTGCTACCCTAGGAGGTAAAACTTTGTCACTACGAAGGTTGACTTCAGTGACTTCGTGAGATGATTTAGTGAAAAGTTTTATCTGCTAATCAGATTCACCTTCAGCTTCTCCTATGGGATCATCAAAATCAGAAAACTCCAAATCAATCTCAATGGGCGAACCCGAATGATTAAGGAATGTAAAATCCAATTCTAAATCAAAAGATGAATGACGGAACTAGAGTTGTTATCATTATTTTGTGACTTGAAAAATAATAAAATCTAGAATATCAAAAGATGTAAGTGAAAACTTTTTCATTAATTTCTTCTGATGGAGGTACATGATAGAAATTTAATAAGTTGACAAGTTTGCCTCGTCTCGGCCGATATAACGCCCCCGTAAGATGAGATGTAATGAATGAACTGCGAACAACGATGACGATGGTTAATCGCTATCCCAACAAGTGACCGACGTTCATTGTCATTACCTCTTCAAGTTGCTTTTAAGAACTTGCAAACCTTCCTCGAGTTGAGGTTCGAGCCGCACGTGCACTTACAAAGGTAATTTTCTGATCTTAAAGATGATTTTCTTGGAGGTTCGAGATTAGGAGATGTCCCAACCTTCCTCTATCTTAAGAAGATCGCGTGTATCCCCAAGGATTACCTCCAGCATTGGGGAGGTTGTTCTAGTAGATATTCCTTGTGGATGACAATGACACCAACTTGTAGCCACTGCCAATCCTTAAAGGTAAACAATCTAAGACATGTCAAGATGTAGCAGTGACAATAGCTGGATCAATTCTTGCCCACTTCCCTACTGGCTTTGGCAAATAAATCGCTTCTTTAAGAGATTCATAAAGATCTTCCTGACTACCTCTCTCTTGAATGAATATGATTTATTCAATTTGTCAACAAGAGTTAGTAAATGATAATTACCTGATGGCGAGTAACTATATTGTTGCTGGTGATGCTGATAGGGATACTCGAGGAAGTGGGTCAGTGGAACCGAGGTGGTAGATGACCCAGATAATGGCAAAAGAGGTGGTAGAGGAGACTGCTGAGCTCGAGGCCTATCTGACTGGACCCTAGCTGGCTGCTTCCCATTATCAACATCAGAATCGCCTCTGCCACTTCTCAAATGCCTTCGCAATTCAGTAACATCGATGTTGAAAAGGTAACCGTTGACCTCTCCTTATATATCCTTTTGTTATTAATTTCTCAAATGTCTTAATGGTAAACCCTTTAAGCATGAAGGCAACCGGGCCATGAATATTCTTGAGTAAAATTTCAATGACATTGTTCAAACAGCTGTGGTTCGCATTTCATACTTAAATTAAGTCATCTAAGAATGTAATCAACAAGGGACTCACCGGAGTGTTGTTGTGCTATAACGAGATCGCCCACAGTGATCTTTGTTGAAGCCCAAAGAAATCTCTTAATAAAAGTCGCCCAACTCAAATATCTTCACCGAACCATCGGAAGACGTATCAATCAAATGCCCGTTCTACTACTAACGGCATGAATAAGAGTGCATCACGGCCGCCAATTATCGCAACATTCTACCAAATGCTATATGTTGTCTGGTTTTCCACCGCCATCAAAGATTTTGGAAAAGAAGTCGCACAAAACCTTCGATAGGGTCTACCCTATGTAACCTATGCCAACGAATTCGATATCTGATACTTATCCATCACCTTTTGATGTATACATGGAGGTGTTATCCATCCCTTACCATCAAGAAGTGCTTTAGCCACATCTAGAATATGTGCTAACTCGTGATGATCTACTCTCTATCCAGATATGATATAAGATCAAGTCCGACTGGCATGGTACGCTAACAAGTCTTCCATCCTCTTCTCCATCCGCTGATCATCATCCTTTGTTTGAAGCCACGATGGAGGTAATGGTCGAACATGCATCGCCTCAACCACAACACCTTCATTATGATGATCTCTTGGGAGCTCCTAGTATCACCATATGAACCTCGATCAATCCTCAAGAAGGTCGCCCTCATCGGATCAAATGCTGTCATCCGTAATCTATGCCTAAGAGTTCCTCTTCTTCGGCAATCACTACAATCTCATCCAAAGAACGATCTAAACGCAAGACAAATACCTGACCTGGAGGAACCGGGTCACTAACCGAAATGCATCTAACATACCGTCACCAGTGTTATCCCCTGGAAAGTCATGCTCACTAAGAGAGATGTGCTCATGACCGCCGTTTGCGGAGTGGTGTCCTGGGGAGATCTATGCCATGGGAACCGTAACACTTTCACTCCAGAATCTCCATCGCTATATTATTGGTGGTGGTGGTGCTACGACATCATGGGTTTCACTGGCCGAACCACAACAGGTGGAGGTCGGCAGGGAGCTGTGACCTCACCAACAGTGGAATGAGGGATGGGATCCTCGCCATAGCAATCACCAAATCACCAAAGTGGGTCGTCTTTCCCTGATGGGCTTCTGGATCTGGCGAGTGGTGGAGGCCGGAGTCGACAAATGAGGGTGGACGACGAGGGGAGCTGCAGGAAGGCACCACTATCCCCTCGACGGAGATCTCCCCGCGGGTAGTAGCCGTAAGAACAACTCTGCCAAAATGATCGCCCCGATGGGGTCATCGTAAAATCCATCAAGGTGGGCACACTATCTGGCATATCTCCGCCACTCTCTCCTATCTGCATGAGCAGATGCTTGAGCCTCCGCGGCTCTCTCTCCATGGATTTGACACCTAACACTCCTAGGGATCAGTGATCGCAAATCAAATAAGGCAGGACTGAAGCGTCAGGTGTGCTACCAACTGGCACAAGAGCTAAGTCCCAAGATAGACCTTTATGCTTCTACCCAAGATCTCATAGATATATGGTGGAGGAGAAGCAACAATCCTCTGTAATCTTTCTCTTTGTTTGATGCTGAGAGGGGGTGGAACTTGTTGTTGGTTGGAAGAAGAGACCTCTGGGAGAACCCTCCTATGTGAGATGTAGTCTCAAGCTCTTCTCCGCTGCGTGCTCACTCTTAATCTTGTGACTTTTGTTTTGGCGTTGAGTACGAGTGAATAAGGCAGAGCGGGAGCTAGTACCTACCTCATAAGTATAGGAGACTATTTCAGAAGCTAAGATAGCCTTCCCCTTCGAGGTAACCAAAGAAAAGGTAGTAGCTCACTGAGCAACGATATGGACGGACTACGAATGTTGAAACTATCTCGAACGCACGGAACGAGCAGCCTTTCTGGAGGGTATTAAGAGGGCATGTCGACGGATGATTGGCCTGCCCCCACCCCATCCCCGACGGTGAAGGTTGCCCCTCACAAGTGACACGAGCTCCCTCGAATCCACCAAAGAAGATGGGTGAGTCGGTCTGAAGGGAAAGAGAAAACAAACTTCTGCAAGGCCATATATGTTGACTATAAAGACTGTACTGACTTATCAGAGTTGTATCTCTGTAAGTGTTGAAATGTAATCTGAATCAGATCTCTACTTTAATATTTGTTATAGAAGAATTGTATAGATTTGAGATCCTAAACCCACACTCAACAATTCATAATGTTAAGTGGGGTTCTTGAGATTTTAAAAATAGAGGAGTCTTTTACCATTTGATTTTGATTTTAGAACCCATACTCAACCAATTTAGGTAGGTTGGATGGGGTTCGAAAATTTGAGGAGAGATTTTCTTCCTTAAAAATGTTTGTATTTTTTTTGTATCTTGTTTGAAAATATTTGTTGATTTGAAAGAACCTCTACTTAGTAAAGTTGAGTATGCTAAGAAGAGGTTGTGATTGTGTGTTTTAAAATTTTGTTTGTAGAATGTCTTTGCTTGTGATGTGTGGAATGTTGATTTTGAAGATGGGACTTCTTAATAAATTTGGTATGTTAACTAGAGGCCACATGTGTTTGATTTATATTTGAAAATGGAACTTTTATTTAACAAATTTGGTATGTTAAATGAAAGTCAAATGTGATTTAATTTAAATTTTTGATTTTCTTTTGAAAATGGGACTCTCATTTAACAAATTTGGTATGTTAAATGAAAACTCAAATGTGATAGATTTGTGTTTTGATTTTCTTTTGAAGATGGGACTCTCACTTAACAAATCTAGTATGTTAAGTGAAAGTCCAAATGTGATTAAATAAATTTTTTTATTTTCTTTTGAATATGGGGACTCTCACTTAACAAATTTGGTATGTTAAGTGAAAGTCCAAATGCACGTTTTGAAAATGAGACCCTCACTTTACCAAATTGAATATGTTAAGTGAATGTCAAATTTATGTTTTGAAATGAGAATATGTTAAGTGGAGGTAAAATTTATGTGTTGAAAATGAGACCCTCACTTAACCAATGGAATATGTTAAGTGAGAACCAAATTTGTATGTTGGAAATGAGACTCTCACTTAACAAATGGAATATGTTAAGTGAAAATCAAATTTGTATTTTGGAAATGGACTCTTACTTAACAAATTGAGTGTGTTAAGTGAAAGTCAAATTTATGTTTATTTTTGAAAGAAAAGAAATCTATTTAACAATCTCAATTATGTTAAATAGAGTTCAATGATATGTCTTGCTTTTATGTATGATTAAGAGAGAAACCTTAACTTCAACGCCTATGGAATATATATTAAGTAGAGTTTCAATCTCATGTTGTGGTTTTATTTGAAAGTAGACTCCTCATTCAACAACTTTAAACATGTTGAATGAATATGGCCATTTTCAAAAATGTGCTTTAGAAAATATAATTTTGATCTTAATTGTGAAAAAAACCTTCATGCAACACAAGACGACTCTCTCTAATCTTATCTGCCACTGGAGCTACTCCAACTTTTTCCCGAACATACTCATTTTGCATTTTATCTCTAAGAGTAAAGCCACTCATTCACCTAAGCATCCTCATCTCTACAGATTTAGTCTTATGCTTCTCTTTTATTGGCCAACATTCTACACTATAAATCATTGTAGGTCTTAACACCAACCAATTGTAGAAATTACGACGATATCTTGACGTTACAATGTCAAAGTTTTCTCATATGTGTCTGAAAACAGACAAATTCACCATGAAAAAGAAATGCAATCATGTAAAAGTTACATTTATCCTAGTTTTAATGGGAAAATCATGGTCCTTAAAATCATATACACCTGCAAATAAACATTTGTCTAGTATTGTGAAGCCAGTATATCAGCAACTAACTTAACTCCAAAACATTGGACCAGCACTATCCAAAAAATTTTAATTTATAGACATCAATCTTATATCCCTATCATGTGCAAACCTGTATAAACTAGGATGATCTATGCAAAGGTACAAAACGAAAAAGAGCAGTAGATTTAATTTCTAAGACTTAAGAATCAAATATAATAAGTATTACTCTTCACAAGCAGACAAAAATCAGTTGTAGAATAACATAACTAAAAAAATTTTATATGATTCTTATATTTTCCTTAAGTTTAACTATGATTTGACAAAAAATGGCTGCAGAGAAAAACAAAAAAATTGAACCAGATAAATGATCTAACATATTTCGTTTTACCAGAAGGTTCATTATTTTATGCTCTAATTTCGGATCAGGAAGAACATAAACTTAAGTTCCACAGTTTAATTGTATTGTACAAGGCATCACTACCTTATTTATCCAAACATGCTCTTGTACTACATTAGGTTCAAATGAAACTGGAATGAAACTAGGAGATCAGAGAAAGCAACGTCAAAATACTACTGCAAGAAGTTTCGTACAACTTAACGCTAATGCAGCAACTAAAGATATTTCTGTCAAGTGGGTTTTCTTACTCCCAAGGGCCGTCTCCAAGGAGAAGTACGTCATTCTCCCTGTCGACAAATAAAAGCTGCCAGCCTGATCTAAAAGGATCTTTTAATTGATCCTCAATACCAAACATCTGTCCCAGTTCCTCACGCAGCTCATTATAGCTGCTAAACCGAGAGATGTCCAGTGACCTTCCTACTGAACCTGACTTGTAGACCTGCATCACCGAGAACTATTGAGTTCAACCATGAATACTTGAATAGATGATCCTAGTCAATAAAAACACTCATTATACTGTTTACATCAGGTATTATAAAGAAAAGACAACCATGCTCTTACCTTAACGAAGGTTTTAGTTGGAAGGTCAATCTCTCCAAAATTTTGCAGCAAGCCAGATGATTCATCAGGTAACCCATACAGAGAATTCTGGATACATGAAGCAGAGTAAGGCTCTGCTGATATATCAGATTCAAAAGAACTTAAGTTAGCAGCTGCAATGGAGAAGACATTGTGTGAATCTATGGCAACACCAAATAAGGTGCTGCTGTGGGAACTTGTAGTCAGTTTCTAATGCTCCATTCCTATCTGGGCATGGTGGAAAACTGAGATGCCGGAATGAGTAGCATGATACATTACATCATTTTGTTCCCATGACTGGTGGCTCTGCTTTGCCATGGGTTCCTTTAGTTTAGAAAGGTTCAGAACATCTGCACTACCTTCAGGACAACTAGAGTTCATCACACTCTGTAGACAACCAGGTGGTAGAGCAGGCGAATAATTTGTGCACAAGTCAGGCAAACCTAAATTTTGTTGCAGCTGAAAAAGTAAAGGTGCTTGCTGATGTCTAAACTCCTCCACAGGATTTTGGAATGCCTGCCCAAACGTCTGAGGTTGTTGAACCAGTTGCTTCTTCTGCTCGCTATGCAACTGTTCAAGAATATCATTCCAGTTTCCTGAGACATCATTAAACTGACTGAAGCAGTGTTGTGTCTGTGTTTGCTGGGCAATTGGCTGCTGCAACAATGAAGTATGCTTAGCTGGGTGAACTTGAAACTGGAAAGGCTGCTGGTATTGCAGTAGTTGTTTCAGAAGATCCCCTCTAATATCAGGCAAGGCAGTGGCAGGTATAAATTGTTGATCATGTTCATTTGCCACAATTGTTGTATCAAATCTCGGTTGAGTCCAGGGACCCGTGCTAGACGGGAAGTTCATCAAACGAAGACCTCGTTCCCTACCATCTGCCCTGAACCACATTAAGGCTGCATTCTCATCTTCTCTATTGTCCAACACTGAAGATGAATCAAATGTATCAGAAAAAATACACTCGATTTTAAAAGAATAAAAAAATTAACTTCGTAAACAGATAGCATGTGATGGTAATTACCAAGATTTTCAAACGTGGTTGTTAAGCTTTCTAGCAAGATCAATGCCACAGATCATCTATATATTTATAAATTTCATAAAGCATAATGACTACTTTTTAAAGATAAGTAAATCTAAATATGTACATAAAAAAGGGAAAAACATTAGGCACAACAAGATCACAGTCAAAATTAAGGTTAAATTTCAGTAATTAGCAAAGAACCCCAATGGTTATCAGAAACAAATTTGTTTAAGTTTACCATGCATTCTGTTGTGTACAGCTGATGAACAATCAACATTTTTTCAAACTACAACCAAGTCAATAACAGGTGAGGGAGCACAGGAAGAGTGTCCATGAAAAATACAAGTTTGATATTGTAAAATAAACAAGTACAATAGTATAGTTTTTGGTGGACTGTAATTAGGGCTGTAAATAAATCTAGAGTTCAACAAGCTACTCATGACTTAGCTCAATTAGAGCCCATTCATAATTGCTTGATTAACTAATCAAAAGTTTAAACAGTTTTATAAATATCCAATTATTAAATGAACATGCTTTAATAACTTATTACTTGATTCATTTATGATCATGAAAAACATTAATTAAAACTCATGAATAAGCTTGATTAAACTTCACTCACATAAATTTACATCTTAATTAATAATTAATTAAGATTAAATCCAAAAGCTTTAACCATTGCAAAAATCTCCTGGGCACAAACCATGCCAAAATCCTCCCCTCCGAAGATGACAAAATCATAAAACTCTCATCTTTCTACCCCTAAACGCTCCTCCAAAATCTCAAAAACTTGAGAGACAGAAGAGAGAGGCAATGAGAGCTTACCATAGAAGTCATCAATGTGCAACAAGACCAATCATTCATCCCCCTAAAATCACAAAATCCAAGAGAAAAAAGATGCGATGAAGCCCCTAAAAAATATTAATAAATATAAATTAATCAAATAGATCATATTATGTAATTATGACTACTTACTACACAATATGCATTAAAATTCGTGCAATCCAATAAGATCAGTTAGCATTAATTAAGAAACTTTCAAAAATAATTTTAATGTACTAATCATAATGTACATAGGCTTTTCAATGAAGATTGCGAGAATATGATTAACCTTAACCTTAGTACCTAAATAAAAATAAATATATTTGTTTTATCGTCACTTAGTAATTGAGATTGGAGAGATTTTGAAGAAAATGAAGTGTGAAAAATAGTAAGACCTAATGATATTCTGATAGAAATATGAAAATATTTAAGAGAATAAAAAATTTCTTGGTTTACTAATCTTTATAATATCATTTTAAAGATTAAAAAAATGCCAGATGAGTGGCGAAAGAGTTTGTTAGTTCCTATTTTTAAGAATAAAGGTGATACACAAAGAGTGTTAATTATAGAGGAATTATATCAATGTGTCATACATTAAAATTATGAGAGAAAGTAATTGAGTATAGATTATGATGTGATACAAAAGTTTCTCAAAACTAATTTGAATTTATGCCAAGTAGGTCTATTATGAATGTTATACGTTTGTTGAAAGGTTTGATGGAAAAGTATAGAGAGAGTAGGGAAGATCTATCTATCATATTTGTTGATTTACATAAAGCATATGATAAAGTTCCAAGAGAAGTGCTTTGAAAAGTTCTAGAAAAAAAAGGGAGTTAAATAGTGCTTATATTCAAGTCATTAAGGATATATATACTAGACCTATTACTTGTGTCCAAAAATAAGGAGGATTGACCAAATATTTTCCTATTTCAATTGGATTACATCAAGGATCAACTTTAAGCCCATATCTTTTTGCATTAGTTATGGATATTCTTTTTAGACATTTATAAGAGAATGTACCTTGGCGTATGCTTTTTACTGATGATATTCTCTTTATTTAAAAGACTAGAGAGGGATTTCAAGAAAAACATAAATTATGGACGTCAGCCATAGAGTCTAAAGGCTTTTATTTGAGTATATCTAAAACAAAATACATTAAGTGAAATTTTAATTGTAGAAGATCTACTAGCGAGTCTATTATTCAAAGTGATAGTGATATAGATGGGGATGTTATTAATAGAATTCAAGTTAGATAATTGGAGTGGAGGAATGCATCGGGCTTGTTGTGTGATATGAAAGTCCCACTTAGACTCGAGAGGAAATTTTATAAGATGTTGATAGTACCTATAATACTTTATGGAGCAGAATATTGGCCAATAAAAGAGAAGCATAAAATTAATTTAAGCTTTGCAGAGATGAGAATGCTTAGGTGGATGAGTGGCTTTACATTTAATGACAAAATGAAAAATGAATATATACGTGATAGAATTGGAGTAGCTCCAGTGATAGATAAGATTAAAGAGAGTCACCTTAGATGATTTACACTATCAACTGATGACCCAATTAGGAGAGTAAATGTATTAGATTTGACCTATGTCAAGAAAGGTAGAAGTAGACCTAAAAAAATTTGACTATGAAGTACAAAAAAATGCTTTAATTTATTAGGATTAAATGAGAATATGACACTTAAGACACATTGAAGAAAAAGGATTCATGTACCCCACATAGTAGGGTAAAGGCTCATAATATACAAAGTAAAGCATATCACATGATCAAGCTTTCTTCAGATTCTGAACTAACATATGCACATTTAATTAATTCGGTTAATTCAAAATTTAAATTGTTCATATAGGTCAACATACTATGCAATTAGTTTTCTAATTAATCTAATTAAGTAGCAAGAAATATGAGATTAATTAATACATATCAAGGTAAAATTATAACACTGAACAATCATCCAGAATTAATTTTAACATAATATATTATTTTACAAATTGCATTATACAATGCCCTAATTGAATAGTATGATCAACATGGTTTTTTTTCTAAAACAGCATATTTAGGGTTCAATTTTAGAATACTTAACATAAATGCTTTTCTAATAACTGTAAAATATGAGATAGGCTATTTGCATAGAGAATGGAAGGAAACAAGAGGTTTTTGTGTGAAATCTCTTAATCTTTGATTTCTTTTACCTAAAAAGAGAGTGAGGCTATTTGCATAGAGAATGGAAGGAGAGAAGAAGTTTTGTGAGAGATTTCTTAATCTTTGATTTCTTTTACCTAAAAAGAAAGTATTTGTGAGCAAAAGCATTACTTGGTTGTTCCTCTTCTGATATTTCACATTGATCCTCTATTGGTGTGTTTTGGCTTTTGAAGAGCCTTTATTATGTTTATTTTAAGAAATCTTTAAAATCTCAAAAGAGTTTTTATTGTGGTAATGACTAATCAATAAGCTAAAGTAGTGATCTTTTGACTTTAAGAAAAAGAGAGTGTAGGGTTTCTCCATCATCAGTCAAAGTTAGGCTTCTCCGCCAAGCTACAAGCAAGAGTAGACTAGTGAAAATCCTTAGTAAAGGTCCAGCAGAGTTTATATAGGCCAATTAAGCAAACCACTAGAAATCAATTTGAGTCCCCTTCGTACATACATACATACATGTATATGTTTGTGTGTTTGCATGTATATGAGTGTGTTTGCATGTATGTGTGTGTGTGTATGTGTATGTATATATTTGTGTATACGTACATATACATGTATATGTATATCTGTGTACCACTAGTAATCAATTTGAGTCCCTCACATACATACATATGTATGTATGCATGCATGTATATATAGTGTGTTTGCATGTATGTGTCTGTATGTGTGTATGTGTGGTGTGTATATATATATATATATATATATATATATATATATATACATACATACATATATTATTTTCACATCAAACTTCAAAATCAAATTGGCATATGTTGTGAGCCCATCATTACCATTGCCAATGCATGGCACAAATAGCACACGCCATGTGCCTTTAGGATTTTACATTTGATCAATTCAACTGGGTATGGTCAACTTTTTCTAACCAATTGTTCAATAGTCTCTGAGGCAATAACTGTTTTGACATTTTGACTGATGAGGTCTTCAACTTGTAATTTTGTAATGACATCAGCCTCTTGATGAGTATTTTGTATAACTTCTCCTGAAGGGTCCTATCTTTGTGTTAAGTGAAGCATTCTAAATGCCCCTAGCTTCGATTGTAAGATTGACTACCTCTAGAGGATTTCTTGGAGGCAACAAGTTGTTATTAAGTTAAGCTGATCAAACAGTTCTTTCACAAGCCTATTCATCTCATTGAAACGATAGTTGAGTTGATTGATTTCTTTATCTCTCTTTTGGAATTGAGAACTCATCTATCTTTACAATCTTGTTACAACATCAGTTACCTCAATTTCTTCAATCTCTAATCGAATTTCACATTTGGGTGCTTGGTGACTTAGAACCTCATGATGTTGTTCCTCATTTAGAGGTCCAAGTGCTACGCTCCTAATTCGTGAACATGTGTAAATATATTGAATAGGTGATTCAGGAGTATGATTGACCATACGAACAACTTGAACCTCCATATAATCAATTTCTTCATCATTTTGGAAGTCGTGAGTTTGTTGTTCCTCATTAATCAGAGATTCATCATTTTCCCAAAGAGTTGATTGTCGGCATTATTAGTCGTTAGCTGATTATTTTTAGGTTGATGTTTCCAATTGATGATAAGAGACTCAACCTTTTCTTCATCTGATTAGATGTTCACATTGGATTTTATTTTATTTTTTTAAGATTTGGAGATCTTTAGGGACCCACATTAATCAAGACCTCACAATAGTGGATTTTTGAGGATGTAACTTAAATGTCTCACCCTGATGTTTCACCAAACAAACTAAAACAGAGTGATTGATATCTCTTTTGGTTATCGGGATCGCGTGATCACCACTAAACCATCTTGAAGGGCTCGTGGTCAGTGCTCACCAAACATTAGACTCCTAGGCCCTGAACTTTGCTTAAGAGTATGATATTTTTCTAATGTTTTTGCCTCCTTAGAATCAATTGTTGGATTGGCACGCTTTACCAACTTCTTAATTCGTTTTTGAAGGTTTATGTTTTTAACAACCTTCAAGACTTCATAAATTTTGGAGACAAGATTCTTCTCCCTTGATTGCTCTTGCGAAATAGATTTTATATCCAAAAAAGATTTCTTTATAGCTCACTCAAAGCTATTTCTTTTGACTTATCTAAGCATCTCAAAATTATTGCAGGTAAGTATACTTGCTTCCACCAGCGATTCATATTCTTGTTTAAAGTGCACAAGCAATCCGGCAACTCTGCAGCGAGTATTATACTTTCTTCTAGCTCTCCTGGACATTTTGGTGCCCGAGGAATATGCTATATGATCGTGATATCCCGAAGTGAAGACAGTATCTTATGGAATGGTAAGCTCCCCTAGTAGACTACTAAGTGGATCCACAATAGGCACTACCAAGGCTTCCTTTGACAGTCTGTCGAAAATTGAGTGTAATATCCTGAAAAAATGGGGGAAATGAACCAATTGATATGGGTTCAACCAAATCAACACCAACCAATTTGTTTTATCATACAAGACAAGGGTCTTTTCACGTGAACCACAAAAAGTATAGAGACGGAAGTGAGAAAAATGAGAGCGACTGAGGGCAATATGAGGAATCGTCGACGACAAGGTAGTCGACCTCAAGCGGCGTCTGTCGGGCAACTTGGCACCGATGAAGTCAAGTGTTCCTGAGTCGTGTGCTTGACAGTCGCATGAGCAAGGATATCGGGCCGAACCTTTGGAAAGGAAAGAGGTTAGGGTTTCTCTTTACATAAGGGATTTTATATAATCATGCACTTATTGATTTTTTTGTGATATATTTGATCATACAAGTGAGAAAAAAAAAATTCAGATAATAGATTTGAATTAAGGTAATTTAGAAGTTAATGGTATTTAAGAATTAATTTTTTAAATAAGGATAAATGAGATTTTATATTAGGAATAAACTTTATGATAAAATTTATCTTTATGTATAAAATAAATTAAGATTTATTATATGATATGAAAGAAGTAAGATTTTAAAATTTTCTAAGCACAATGTTTTAGATAATTTTCTATTCGAGAAATTAAAATTTTATTAAGTTACATATATACATTAAAGAATTTTGAGATTTATTTAAATGAGCATGAAATAAAATAATTTATAAGATTAAAGTGAAGAAAATACAATTACTTTGCAAGAACAATTATTATTATATCAAAAAGTATATATAAATAAAATTTATAAGAGTTATAATTATGAGACAAAAATATGAATTTGTAAATACTTATTTATAGAATAAGCAGTTCAAGTCTAATACATGGCTAAATAGTAATTTGAGCTTGTTAAGTAAAATAATATAAGTTTAAGAAAAGAGATTTATGTCCTTAAAGACATAATTTTCTATAAAGAAAGAGAAAGAAGCAATAATTATAGAATTTTTTATGATTTTAAACAATGTCAAATTTATTAATTTAATAAATAAATTAGGTGATTCATAACCTAGTGATGGTTAATATAATTGATCAAGAGAAAATACTAATTTAGTTAATTAAAGGAGATCGATTTATATAAAAAAAATTAGTTTAATTAACAAGCTCTATGTTTTCGTTTGTAAGTTGAATTTATAAAGAATGATGAGTTGGCCAATTATAGGAAAACATAAAAAGTGTTATTAATATTATATATATATATATATAGTTATGTGGTGATAAGTATAATGTAATATTAATATTATAGTTAGATTATAGATATTTTAAAAAACAAAATATAAGTTTTAAATTTCTATTATAAACAAACCACCAATTTTAAATATTACTTACGGTTCATAGGTTGAGTCAGTAATGTGTGTGGTCGTGTTAGCGAAAAAGTAAAGCTAAACCATCAAAGATTAAGACTTTCTGTGAGTACTCAAGTTTCTAATTTTTAGTAATTTCATTGCTTCTTTCTAAATTCTTTACTTGAAATGTCATAAATATATTTACATTGATTGTACAAGAACAACAGCAAGCCTTTTTCCCACTGTGGGGTTAGTTACATGAATCCTTCTTCTCCATTGTGTTCTATTCAGTGTCAATTTATCATTTATTTCTAATAAACTAAGATTATTTTTTTTATACATCCTAACCAAATCTTTTTAGGTCTACCTCTACCTTTCTTAACATAAGGTAAATCTAATGCATCTACTCTCATAACTGGGACATCGAATGGCCGACGCTTTATGTGACCAAGCTATCAAGGCAATTCTCTCTAATCTTATCTACCACTAGAGCTACTCTAACCTTTTCATGTATATATTCATTTCGCATTTTATCTCTAAGAGTAAAGCCACTCATCCATCCAAGCATTCTCATCTCGCAACTTAACTTAATTTTATACTTCTTTTTTACTAGGCAACATTTTGCACCATAAATCATTGTAGGTCTTACCAACATCTTATAAAAGTTTCGCTTGAGTCTAAGTAGTACTTTTCTATCACACAACAAGCCAAATGCATTCCTCCACTTCAACCATCCAACTTGAATTCTACTAATAACATCACCATCTATTTCACCATCATTTTGAACAATAGACACGAGATATCTAAAACATTCACTCTTTTCAATGACTTGATCACCCAATGTCACAACCCCACCACTAGATCTTTTACAACTAAAATTATACTCCATATATTCAGTTTTAAATCTACTTAAATGAAAACTTTTAGACTCTAAGGTTGACCTCCATAATTCAAATTAATCTTGAACTCCCTCTCTAGACTTATCAACAAGAAGAATGTCATCAGCAAAAAATATACACCAAGGTAAATCCTCTTGTAGATGTCTAATGAGAACAACCATAACTACGTAAAAAGATATAGGCTTAAAGCTGATCCTTGTTGTAATCCAACTAAAATAAGAAAATATTTTATCAACTTTCTTGTATTTGAACACAAGTAACAGCTTTAGTACACATATCCATAATGACATAAATATAACAAATATTAACTCCTTTCCTAAACTCTCCAAAGCACTTTTCTTTGAACTTTATCATATACTTTCTCTAGATCAACAAATATCAAATGTAGAACCTTCTTACTTTCTCGATACTTCTCCATCAAACCTCCCAACAAATATATAGCATCCATAGTAGACTTCCCGACATGAAACTAAACTGATTTTGAGAAACATTTGCATCACATCATAACTTATGCTCAATTACTCCCTCCCATAATTTTAATGTATGACACATTAACTTAATTCCTCTATAATTTGAACACTCTTGTGCATTGATTGTGACTGAACTATTTTCACTGATTTATCTTTTTTTTAATTATTAGTTATATTAAAATGTTTGTGCCAAATTTACTATTATTTAATGTTAACTCAAGTTTTACATGTTACAGAAAGACATTAAATACAAATGAACCACGTGAATGATATTAATTAGATAGATTGCTTGCATGTGTATGCTGATCGATGGAGTTTCACCCCCTTATGATACTAGCTGAGAATACTAAGGTACATGTGAACGTATATGAAAAAGGATATAAAAAAGTCATTGATATTGAGCGTCATAAATGGTACAAATTTAAATGATAACTCATGTGATGGATGTAAACAATATAAATAAAATAGAATATTGCATCATAGTTTAGAATGCGATTTAACCTTGCAAGACTCATAATTAAACATAAATCGTCACTTGATTGTATATTGATTTATATTATTCAACTGGTATGCATAATATTTCTATTTGTTTACGTTACTGTTATTTAGAGATATAAGCATTCACAGGCTATAGCTCATTATGATTTTTAACCTAACAATTGCAAGTTGAAAACTTATTATATAAATAAGTAATAGAGAGAACAACACCTATAGAAGACGAGTCCAAAATAGAAAAAGGTACATTTAAATCTTTCTTATTTTCTTTTAACTTTTGTGCCTCTTTCAAAATTTTACTTAGTTGTTAGTTAAATGTTAGCACTTGTAAAAGTTATCTTTCCTTTGTCCGACCATCCATTCTCATCTTGAAAATTTTAAGCCGACCTTATGACCACCCCAAGGCTAGACATTTTCCTTTATCATGGAAAACTTTAGCATTAAATTGCCTAAGCTCATTAAAGATGATTACATTCAATTCTTTTCTTTTGCATGACAATGCTTTTGCATTTGAATGCCCTCGATGGATTTTTCAGCTTGCACATCATCATTAATCATAGATGTAAGTGAACTACATGACTTGAAAATTATTCCAAATTGGGGAGTAGCTCCGGCCAATATTGATGATCACAGAAAATTTAATACTAAATCTCTCTCTTAACTTAATAGGCATCACATTTACTAGGTTTGTCATTAATTTTTTCACACTTGATAGTAAATTCAAAGTTCGATTCCACACGATTTAAGGAATCCAAACTTTTAAAAAGAAAATAGTTCGATGAATATTTGATATCTACTATTCGCACTGCATTCATTTCATTTGTTTAATCAGAGATTACGGGAAAAATATTTTAATTTTCCAACAAAAGATGGAAAGAGAAGTAATTCACAGAATCGATCGTGGGAATAAACATCTCGAAGTCTCTGCAATCTTAAGATGTTTGGGAGTTTGTTCTTCATGAGGCAGATTAATTTATATTCAACCAAATTTCTCCTAAAATTTATATTATGGTTTATTTTGATCTAAGTTCTACTTCCTATGAATGCAAGCATCCATAATTACCTCTTATATCAATAAGAAAGCATTCTTGATTAAGATTGAAAATAAAAGTGAATATCTTGTATAAATAAATGTCTAGTTGTGTGGTGTGGATGCTATCTAAAAGAAAAAAAGAGGGTACTCCTGATCAAGATCCCATGATTTTGTCATCCTAGGACTTAGTTATTTACTCTAACATCAAAATGCTATTAGCCATAATGTCCAAAGAGTCGATTCATAGCCATGATTTTAGTCTCGAGATCTAGAAGTCTAGAGTTGTGTAGAAATTATTGTGACTTACATCTATTAAAATGTCATTAGATTAAACTTACTTCTATTTTAAAAGTCATGATTTTAAAAAAGTTCGCAAGACGAATAAGTGACTAGGCTTAAATCCATTAAAATTTCAATTTTGGGTTACTGGTGCTTGTTTTGCAAACACTGATCGAACTTACATCTATTAGAAAGTCGTTGGATTAAACTTACATCCCTTTAGAAATCCATAATTTTATATATGGAGTTAACCTTGCAAATAATACTTGGGCTTACATCTATTAGAATGCTAGTGCTTAGGTTGAACTTACATCCCTTTGAAAAGTCGTAATTTTATATGTGCAGTTTGCCTTATGAACAATAGCTGGGCATACCTCCATTGAATGCCAAATTTGAATTGATGTTTGCATTACAAACATAGGTTGAGCTTACATCCATTGGAATGCCAATATTTTATGTGTGGATGGTGTTTGCTTTGTATACACATATTGGACTTAAATTTATTAGAAAGTTATCTTTAATGGGTCAATATGTTCAAACTCACCAATTGATTTAAGGGCTATTTGGTTGCCTGAATTTTGGGTGTAAAGTAAAGTAAATACAGGGGTTTTAACTTTTTTTTTGTGTTTGGTATGATGCAAGTAAAATTTTCAGGAAATATAATGTATTTAGAATACATTACAAGGTCATTTTGGTGATTATTTGGATTAAGGCAATTCAAATACAAGTGTTATGGCCCGTAGCCAACGTCATAGGTCGCCCCACCGGCACGCCATGCCATTTACCGTTGCCGTACGCCACTTTACAACCTCAAGAATACTTTATATTGCATTTATTTTACCAAATAAAAAAAAATAAACTCATGTATTTATAGAATTTTCAATCAAACAACTCTAAAGTAATCCAAATACACTGCATTCATTTTACACTACATTCCTTTTACATTGTATTCCTTTTCAAATGCTTTATTTAATTTTTTAAATCTTCAAATTTCATTAAGCTTGGTCGGATTATAATCATTGAAAATTATAAATTATTTTTATTTCATGATTCAAAATTCGATCATTTCTTTTTATTTCGATCTTTATTTCTTAGTGAAATTCTAATATTTTAAGTCCAATAAATTTCGGAAACATAACAAAATTTAATATGATGTGCAATCTTCTCCTTTGCTTTGGATCCAAGATCGACGGAGAGAGATATATTCATCTCGCAATGGACTCAAGATCAAGGATGGACGTCTTCGTTAAATTCCTAGCCTGATCCAAAATTAACGAACACGAGTCTTCAAATTTTTAAAACATGTGGTTTAACTAAACACAAATAATTTAAATTTTAAGTTATTTATTTAAAATTTCAAGTTAATTAGTTTTAATTTCAGCAGAATAACGGCCTATTGGTGTTGCGCTTTGCGAAATAGCGTGCTTGTGCTCTTCTCCCTTGCTTCGGATCAAAGATCGATAGAGGGAGGCATGTTCATCTTGCATCATATCAAAATCGACGATGGAGACTTTCAATTTAACTTTTGGACCAAGAAGTTAAATGTAAAAATTTCATTTTGACATCTCCCTAGAATATGAACCTCAAAAGACCTTTTTTCAATTTGGATGAAAATGCCTTTACTTACTCTCACCCAAGGCTTATGAAGGGAGGGGTGATTTAGATTCAGCTCAATTTCATGTGAAATAGTAAAGGAGGGTCAACAAGGCACTCCATGACACGTTAGAGGGGCTCGGCTCTTTCAAGCGGTTGAAGAGCTCGACTTCAATCCATGCAAGGGGAGATCCCAGCATCTGCAAGGGAAATGAAACTGTCCCAGCATAAGTGGGTATCGGGGTTGGCTAGCTTCTTCACGACGAGGACGGTGCTGGCTAGGGATTGCTTGGCTTGGGGTTGCTCGGCAGGTAAGGTAAGCCTCATGTGTCTCCATTTAGGTAAACCTTCTTCTTTTTTTATAGGCCAACAATTCTCGCTCTTCCCAACGGTTTAATACGTGAATGGTGGTTATCGTGGTTAGGGTTTTGAAAATTCCCTCTTTTTTTTTTTTTTTTTTCGCAAACATATAGAAGATTCACATATAATACTTAAACTACTCTTTTTACATATTTAACATGTAAAATGCACTATTTACTCACATTACACCTAAAACATTAAATAACAACAAAATACCACTTACATAATTTTCATTAATGTTCTCACCTTTACCCCTCTTGATGGCATCTTATCACCAACACAAATCATTTGTCGATGGTCCATCCCATTGATAGTGGGCTTTGTCCTCCTTTGATTATAAAGCTAAGAACTTGTTGATGTCACAACTTTCGATAGTGTTTTTGTTTGGCTTATGCTTCCTTCATCATTTCTAGAGCATTTTAATAAAGAGTAAGGTGCAAACCAAAAATAAAAGAAGCTAGAGATTTTTTGATGGGAGGGGATTTTCTTAATTTAAGAGCACAGTCAAGATTTATTAATGAGCCCCCTTTGTTGGCCTAATGTCTTCCAATTTGGCTTTTGAAGCCTCCAATATGATGAGCTATTGCCTCAACCTCAATTTCACACACTGCAAAAATGATGACTACAACAATGGATGATAAATAGAGTAATTTTCGACAAACATCGATAATCTAAAATATCTTCATGAAATAAGGACATGAGAGTCATCCAATTGCGAACATCACGACATGCATTGTCGACTAACTGTCACCCTGACTCTCAAACTGCTAGCAAAGGATTTACAGCAATGATGAGAAAGCACCAATAGGATGCACAGTGTTTACATGAGTTAGACGAGTGCTAAATTTTGCAGTTAAAGCTTTAAATGTTATGGGAGTAAATGGTGAACCTTAGATGCTTAACATCTAAAAAGAATATTTTTAAATGTTATGTAATGTAAATCCCCAAATAAATATATTCAATTTGCATGAATTCATGAATTTTGTGTTGAACATAAAATAAGAACTCAAAAGGAAAGAGATTAAAAGGTTTCAAGCAAAGAAACTTTTAACATATGATTTCAATTATAAAAATTCTTTGACTATACTATAATTCATAAAATGAAAATTATTTATTTTAATGATCATATCAATTAGTAATAGGTCATTCAAGAAGAAAGCATTTCTTCAGTTTCATCTAGGAGGAAGGAATACACAAACAAAAAAGTATTAAATTGTAATGTAACTTTTATCACATGTACAGCTGTAGATAAGAGATAAATAACAAATAAATGTGACCAAGAATAATAAATGAAACACTTCGTTAAAAAAACTAAAGTTAAATTACCAATGAATTTATACAAATGTGATATGCAGGTGCAAAGTTTAAGGGTAAAAAAAGACGGGAAAAAAACATTTCTCAAGAAAATACCATGAGGAAAAGGCAGCCCGGGTTGCCAAGGCCGCTTAAGCCTTAGAGGAAATAATGATGGATACATGGGAACTGTTGTCAAAGGCTCTATCTCCCAGAGGGAAACTCTAGGCTGTCTCTCACCCGCTGTAGATTCATCCCAGCCAACCTAAATTTATAGGCAGTAGTCAATCAGTTCATCAAAGAACACAATTTATACTTTTAATAAAGCTAGCATAAATCAGTTACATGGGTACTGTAATCACTATAAAAGAAAGCAAATTTAACATGACAAAGAATGGAATATTCCATATATGTTTCTTTTGCACTAATATCTACCAAAAATAAATACACTTGCAACTTGACACTATTTTGCTGGAAATTAACAATTAGAGACTTCCAATTGGTCCAAAAGCCTTCTCAGATCTTCATAAGTCTTCTAGTCATGCAGCCTAAACTCAATGTCCAGATGGATGGATTGTAGTCATTATTAGCTCTGGATTAAGGCTAACTTTATTGATTCCTTTCAGTAGCCTTCTCTCCTTCTAAATCTTCCAAAAGAAAAATTAACTCCATCTTACCTCTTACCAGTCCTCACCTACACACAGCCTTACCATAAGCCAAGTTATCATGTTTACAAGTCATTTGAAAGTTTTAGTTTCAAACGCAAAGGTCACAACCGCAACTTATTTATCATCAATTAAATCTGCTTTGGAATTTAACAATGATGCTTAGCTTGCACAATATTTGTTTTCTCAATTTAATACCTTCCAAAAAACTTGGAGAAAGGCACCAGAGCATTTCAAGGAGAGAGTACTTAGACGTAATCTCCTATCTTCTCATAACCAGCATTACAGCAAAACTTCTAAACATGTTGAAGATATAATCTAGCCAAGATGAAGGTGAACCTTAAGAATTATTTCATTTTCCAAAAAAACGTTGATTATTTTGTCAAAATGAAGGTACCTCATATTGAAGGTTATCATATATAGAAAAGGAGGAGTTTCAGAAGTCAACAGCCAAGGATAGTATAGCAAAAGAAAAAAAAAATAACTTTCAATAAAACACAACAAAGAATAGTGGAAGAAAAAGATTTGACAACTAACTTTCTATTATTTCCGAGCATATATTAAATGCATCAGATATAATCTTATCTTAACAAAGAAATTTGACCATTATTTCTGATGCTTGATTTTCATGTTGAATGGTTGAAAGTTTGTGCACGCAAAAAAATTAGAAGCAAACGATGCATGCAAATATATAAAATATAATGCATTACATTTTAGATATTATATTACTTGAATTCACATATCAAATCAGCTTCGGTATTTGCAAGGACCAATATTTGTGTAAGATTCAAAACCTGTTGGATATTCATAGGATATAGATTTATGTCTGTCTATTGGAAATAATTTAAATCCACACATATGCAGCACTATCTAAGAATGAAAGAAAAATGAGAACATAAATAGTTGAGATGAGATTAATGATGATGATAATGAATTTACTTGAATGTCCAAAGTAGTCTATAAGCTTCAAAGAAACAAATGTTGAAAGATGAGTAGGCCTATCATGAAATGCCTGTCAAGATACAGAGTTATTTAACAAAAATGTAACAGCAAATGAGCACTACTTACCTTCACTGATCTCCAATGGGAATTAGGCCAACGTACAGGATCCAAATCACTTATGCCAGTAATTGTCCCCATGTACCTGCATTCAGCATGATGTTCAAAATTAAGACTAGTTGACACAAAAACACATCTGGTTAGAAGATAAAGTCATGTATATTTGTAAAAATTAAGTTAACAGTATCAGATTTTGGAAGACAGCATTATGATAGTCGATGACTATTCTCTACCTTCTCACACTAGACTCCTCAGTCTCAAAAAGCATCCTAAAGCGCATGCCAACTGACACACGAGTATGGAACACAGCTTTAAGATATTTGGAAAGTGGGACAACAAACTCAAATGGGCATGCCCTACAAAAACTGCATACATGTAAGACACCATGAACTGTGTTCAAGAGCACAGATGCATACTATGTCTATATCAAATGGAATATTTACACTACCTTGGATTATAAAAATAGTAAACCGGCTATTTGTAGCAGCAGCATGAGCTGCAGCAGCAAGAAGCCCAATATGCATGCTATCACTAGATAAAACTGATGAAGGTGTTACAGTTTGTGGACGATTAGCATGCCGGATTCCCAATAGAAGCTGATTCTTCTCATTCCTATCAATAGGAAAGAAATTTAGTGAAAGATTTTGCAAAAACATACTTATTTAACAATTACAAATATAATAAATTTGTAAAATCAAACCATATAAAAAGAACAGAATCCCCAGCAACAAGTCTCTTGGCACTAACAAACACACTCCAACCAGTTGTTAAAAGATGCCTTTTGGGCTGACCTGCCATGAGGAATAATGGAGAACAAAAATACTGAGTCCTTTTCAATATTCTTTTGAAAATAGATTAAATATGGAAAAAGGAATACACTACAAGCAATCAATAGCATTATGTTGTTTGAACTTTATCAGCTTTATGATAGTCAAAGTAACTCATGCTAAAGCCAAAGTAATTACCTGTCTAACTTGAGAAAAAGAAGAATTCCTCTTTAGGAAAAAAATGGTATACTTACACATAAGCACCCTCTCTCTCTATCTCTCTCTACATTACAAGCAAATAGCATTATGTTGTTTCAACTTTATCAGCTTTATGACAATTAAAGTAACTCATATCCATATTAAGCCAACGTATTTATCCATTTGACTTGAGAAAAGAAAGAAATCTCCTTCAAAAGGAAAACGATATACTTACATAGCTCTCTCTCTCTCTCTCTCTCTCTCTCTCTATATATATATACACACACACCAAAACTAGCACAAGAAGAACACTAGATCAAAAATAGAATGAGCTTTAAGGATAGCTTTGTAATAATCGAAAGTCAGAAAAGAAAAAAAAAAGAGAAGACAAAGAAAAATGTAAAATCCAACCGCCGTGACGGTTGGCCGCGGATTGGAAAAGTCAAAAAGTGAGGAAAGCTCGATTTCAATTTTACCGAAACCGAGAGAGGGAGAAAAGGGGAAAGACGACTTCCTTGCATGCGTGCGTGCCCTAGCCGAGCAACCGTGCGCCTACGACCGAGGAAGGAGGAGGAGGGAGACCTTATGTGCGTGCCCTAACCGAGCATTTCTGCCATCGGCTGAGGAAGAAGAAGGAGGGATGTTTGTGTCACCGAGGAAGAGAAAGGAGGAAAGCTTGAAGCATGCCTGTGAACGAACCTATGAAATAAGGGAGAAGTCGGCATGGGACATTAGAGTCGAAGGGTATATCTAGAGCAAAAAAGAAAAGGAGGTAAGTTATTTTCTTTTATTTTTTATAATAAAGAAATGCATTTTATATTATAAAGGGAAATATATTTGTATTATAGGTTTCAAAAAAAAAGTAAAATCCAAATATCCATTTTACTTATACAAATGTACATAAGTATTTCAATATACAATATATATTTTAATGATATTAAAGGTTATGTATATAAATCATAAATATTGCATAAATATGTTGAAAGATTTATGAGAATAATTAAATTATTAAATTAAAACCTATAAATGAAATGAGAAATGAAATGCTTATAATTTAGATGAATGTACAAAAAAAATTAATGAAATGATGGAGAAAGATAATTCTTTCTTATATACAAATCAAACTAATTATTTAAACATATTTATAAGATAAAAAATGATTATGTATACATTTAGATCATAATCTAATCCAGAAGTAATGAATAAAGCGAAATTGATAATTATAAACAATATTATTAAAGAATTTAACTTGAGAAAATGAGGAATATTGATAAATATGAGTGTCAAATAATAAAAGCTATATGTAAGTATCATATAAATTAAATAAAATAAAATGATTTCTAATATTGATCCACTCAATATTTTATTTTATAGGAATTTCAATTAAGGAAAGAAGCATTAAAGAAAATGAGATTCAAGAGAAAACTGCAATTAAAGTAGATAATTATGTTCTTAAATTTATGATAAAAAATATTTTTAATTTCTTTTAATGAAATCAGATGTTATTTTTTTTCTCAGACTACAAATCATGATTATTTTTCCGCTTCTTCATAAATTGTGATGTAGTTTTTCGCTTCTTCACGGATAATAACTAACGCTAAATCATATCGTTACGCCATCATTTTATAAAATTAACCGAACTATTAGCATGAATTAATTAATAATTGTATAATCAGATATTATGAGATGTGGAATCATCACTCCTTACAGCTGTGACGAATATACCGAATAAAATGATTTAAAAAAGATCAATGAAATTGAAAAATGGTAATAGCTACTTGTCCTTTAGATGAGTATTTGTAAAGGTTTTCTTTTAGTAAAAGTTTAGACGATAACTCCTAAGATGGATGATAAATATAAAAGTAAAAGTTCATACAAAATATTTATCTGTGCCTACCTTCCATATGTTTGATTGTTTGAGCAATTTCTTTTATATATACGATAACAAAATCATACATACTGGCTCTACCTTCTTCTTACTATAGTGTAAAGATAATCAATCTATCAATTTTATTCAATTGTATTGTTTAAATTTTTTTCGCAGAACCATCCCAACTAAATAGATAGATGATGTTATGCTTATCGCCATAGAGACTAGGAGATGGTAATTACGTTATGAATTATATTTTAAATCAGATGTCAGTGAACTTTGTTAAGATATATATGTGACAAATTGTTAAATCATTTGTAGATCAGAAGCTTTTATGATTGGAGATTTTATTTAAGATTGGAAGTATTATATAAGTTTTTCTTTATCCGTCTCAATCGTATATTCGCCTTTCAGATTCCAGTTTCGAGGGCCGACAAGTTTATTGTACTTTATAAAAATAGAGTCATAAACTCTAGCTATTTGAATCTAACAAAAACTAGAGAATAGTTAAATATGGTTTATTCCAAAATGTGTGTTAAATAATACACCCAGAACATTTCTAGTATGACATGCATGAACATTGAGGCTAAAATTAGGGATACAATAACTTCAAAATAATTCCGAAAAAATATATATGCAATTTGTAACTATTGATGAGATGGAGATCTCACAAGTCCGAATTGGCATTGAGCTCTAAATGGAGGCGATGGACCCATAAGTGATGAGGTCTGAGCGAGACAAGGGGCGTAATTAGGGACTAGAGCAAAGTAAGCTATCAACAAGGTAGAAATCCAAGGAGTGGAGCATTGGTCCTACCCAACGAGGATGGAAAACTAGGGACAAATTTCGCACTACCGCTTGAGCAAAAGAATGAATGTCTTCCATTCCAAACTTATCTAATAATTTTTAAAATATTGTTCATAACAATTCTTTGGCTACAACAATGAATGATGTTCAAATCAGACAACTATCCAATTCATTTATAAAATATCTCAAATTGTTTTGTACAATTATGTTTCATGAAATTATATGGAATATTGATGATCGAATTATTATCATAATAGTATTTCAAAGGCCTTTATATTCAACCTTCAAACCATCCATAATAACTTATAGTTGTTGAATCCAAATATGTCCGTGGGTCGAGGAAGTACCTCTTGAGATACCTAGAAACAGGGTTAAGTAAAATAATATAAATAGAAAAAGAGAAAAGAGTGAGAAAACAAATGAATTTTATTTCCCTAAATCAATAAAACTAATGGCTTCAAAAGAGCAAAAAAATCCCATCCATAATAACTTATAGTTGTTGAATCCAAATATGTCCGGTAGAGCCTCTTGAGATACCTAGAAGCAGGTTAAGTAAAATAATATAAATAGAAAAGAGAAAAGAGTGAGAAAACAAATGAATTTTATTTCCCTAAATAATAAAAAATAACTAATATTTACATAAAAGAGCAAAAAAATCCCTTTAGAAGAGGAATGCCCCCTTTTATACTTTCAACATATAAGGTAGGTGAATATAAATTGGAGTTCACTTGAGTAGTATGCTTAAGCGAGTGGCGATCTGGATGTATGTTGTATGGCCTTGTCATGGACTTAGTTGAGGAGTTGTTGTCGAACAATGACTATCCACACTGTCGCGATCATTTGCCAGCCATGGGTGAGTATGTTCATCGCTTGATTATGTTTTGTATGCTCCGAGTTCTTCTTTACCTACAATGCTTAGGGCAAATGAGTGGTTATTCTCCTACAGACTTAGGTATGTTCTAACATTATCTTGTCATGTCATCCAACCTTATTCGTTTTGTTCATTTGAGCATACCATTAGCTTCCCAATTCGTTTACTCCTTGTAGAGGCAACTCGCAAAAAAATAGAAGAATAAAAAGATCAATGAGCTATAAACATTTACTAGGAAAAGGAAGAGGAAAGAATTTATACAATTATGAAGGGTCACATCACATTTTGACTTGGTTTCTTTTTTCGATCGTCAAAATGGCTATAAACCTATCTCCTCTTGTCACACTCCACGATCTATCATGTTATTCACTCAATCAGGCCTACTCGCTCTTTCTATCAGATTTGAGAAATAGCCACACTTAACCTCATGGATGCCAAAAGACCGTGGCGACATCAACTCTACTACACGCCTTCAAAAAAATGCAAGGAAAGAAAATCTTAAGAGGTCGCTCGCTTCCGGCAGTGCTCCACTCAGATTGGCTGTCATTGTCAATTTCAACTCAGACACCCAAGACCCAAGGGGAGCCGTGCACTCGCGGTTGAGGGTGTGGCGGTACTCCCATCTCTACAAGCCCGAGTGTTGGGAGAGGAAGAAGAGATCCCCATTCGAAGAAGGTTATGGGGAGCCAATTACAAGGACCGCTACTATGAGGGTGATTATAGAGGCCTATCTGGCTAAGATGAGAATCGTTTCATCTTGTACTTTAGGTTTCTTTGTGTTTATAAGTTCTTTTCTTGCTAAGCATGACCGGTGTACAAGATTGCGGCGAGAACACACTCAAGTATATCTTAACAGTCAGGTAATTTTGCGATTCACCTAACTATAAGCAATTTGTTAGGCCATGATCCAAATGATGAGGAATTCCATTCTCTTGAGCATGGATCCCAGTTTAGCCTTTGAATCCTCTCATTAAAAGTCCCTAATCAATTTTAACCTCCTTTCGCTTTAATGGCAACTCCAACTTTACTCCCAAGCCAACAAATGCGATCTTAGAGAGGGCTTACATCCATAAGAGGCACCAATCTAGGCTTTATCTTATGGCACTTCAAGGATATCAAAAAGAAGTTGGAGAGTTTTTCCTTCTGCTCGTCGGGATAGTGGCGAGTCTTCTCATCTGCTGGGGGGATGATGCGAAGAAGTAAACACCACTCACTCATTGAAGCTCGTCGTTCAGTGATAAGAGCTCACTCTCTTAAAGAAGGTCCTCGACTAGTCCAAGCAGCGAATAAGCAAGTTATGATCGCAACTAGAGCTAGAGTTGTAGCGAAGGCAATCCATGGAGGTGGAGTATCAACACGATTTTGCAACTATGAGGGCTGAGCTAATCCTGTTTCAGAGCTCAATCAAGTCACAAAGGACTTCTCTCCTCCTTTTTGGTGAGAACTTCTTGTTTGATTACATGTGCGAGAAGGGCGAACTAAACGAAAAATAGCACTCGAACCTTATCATAAAACAACTCAAAAATGTATTGGGTAATAGCGAGTTCGTATTATATCTTTATTTCTCCAACTTTGTAATAAAAAATATTACTTTTCTCTACTTGTCATTCTTGTTTTGCCAAGTCTGCTTGACGATGCAAGTTAATATTATTAATGATTTTCCTTGTAATCTACGTTGCATGTGATATCTATGGTATCGAATAATCATTTCACCATTTAATGCTTGATGTCACATCCATGTTATCGTGTCTTACATAGCTCTTCTACAAATTTATTCTTACGGTGAGTGGTTGAACTTTTATTACTCTTTTTGACTTCGAGAGAGTACAGCTCTTCCTCTACCGAGTAGAACTCACTCCCACTTTTGTCTAAGCGATCTTACTCACAATGGCGCTTTTGAAAAAGGTGGCTTTGTCGTTCCACTAGGCGCATGTTAAAGAGATGTCAAACTTGGATAAGTCCCACATGACCGAGAAATTATTACATGCAGTGTCTGGACATAGAGCTATGTCCGGATTTTCGCTGTGTACATCATTTTTTTTCTTAAGGTTTAAGAGGTATTTTAAACACTTTTAACATCAGTACATAGTATGCATACAAAGATATTTTAGGCGCAATTAAAAAAATTGAAAAAAACTAAAAAATTAGTTATTTTCCCCGTTTTTTAAAAATTGTGTTCAAAATACTTATGGACATGCACTTTATTATTAAAAGTATTTAAAATACCTCCTAAACTCTAAGAAAAAAAATTGGTGTACATAATATACCATACAGTATTGACATAATTCTAAATTCAGAACTCCACATGTAATAATTTCTCCACGCGACCTTTGTCTTCTTCGACTACTGCTGCGGCAACCCAACTTTACGTCAGGAAGAGTGGGGTTCAACACGACTCACATGGGCGGTCGGCTCCTTCCCCATGAGTGGGTCAACATCCTAAACTTCTGGGTTGTTGCTCACCCAAGTTCTCCCAACTTCGGTGGCAAGCATTGCTACTTTCATCCTCAAAAGGGAGAATCTTCCATGGAATATAAGCCTTTTCAAGTCTTCATGTTGAAGGGCCAACGTAATATGTAATTTTCGGCGACTCCGCTGAAGATTTATGGCCTGGCGAACAAAGTGTAATGGTAGCACTCGAAGCTCGTTAAGAGCTCGTCATCATGAACTATGTCAACTCTTCCTCTTCCCTCCCTAGCCAGTAAGGCACTAACCTTGGGTGAGCCGATTACGCTGGAGGTTTTGGAGAAATTGACGGACCGGTCCTTCAACATTTTTAATTACCTCCATTTCAGCAATGTCACCAGCATCCTCTATAGTGAGTTCTTTTCTCAACACACTCGTTGTTTGATATGCCTTTCCGACTCGCTCTTTTTAATCATTCATTTTGCTTATTTACGGAGAGAGGCGGTCTTGGCGTCTCGACCAACATGCTTAAATTTCTTGAGGGAGAGCGTGGGGTTGGCGAGCACAAACCTGAAGGCGGTGAGTCCACTCCCATTGAGTTCATCGATGGGGAGGACGAGGGGCAGTATGGCTCCAACTTAAGTCGCTAAAAGGTGAGTACAACTCCCGGAAGTCTAGGAAGAGATCGGCGACAAATGAGGGAAGAAGAACAAAGTGAGTTTCTGGATAACTACACTCTAAGATGGAGCCAACCGGTGAAACTATGAACTCAAACAGAGAACTACTCCAAGAAGTTCAATGAACTTCTGAGATTTCAATGGGTGGCCCCACGCCATGACCCGAAATGGCGTGACATTCGACCTGGGAAGTCTACAGGAAGTCTTTTGTCAAGAGGAAAGAGGCATATTCCACGAAGTCCCGACTAATGACTGTATAGAAAGATATTTTATCTCTGGAAGCTAAGCATAAGGATCTTTAGGGTGAGACAGCTCAGCAAGATAAAGAAAAGAATAAGGTGACTCTGGAGCTTACTCACCCAAGAGTTAGAGCAGAGCTCTCTCATCATCTTGAGTTTCAAAAGGAGTTTGCTAGGTTTCTCACTTATGGAGTATCATGAACTACTTCAAAAGAAGTTCAAGGCTCAGACTTCATTATCACCAAGCTGATGAAGCATGACCAATTGGATGCCAAATTTTTGGACTTCTCCAACATACTCACCCATTCAAATTCCGATGAAGATGATGATTAGGGTAGCATGAGTTTAAAAAAAATTGACAAGTATAAAGCAAACATGTATTCATTGATCGCTCTCTTTGTACAAACTTTATTTCATAAATAAAAATTACAAATTTTATTCCTTTTGTCGAGTACAATTATAAGTATTTTTCTCTTTTCTATAAGTGCGATTATAAATATTATTATTTGAGCAACAATGAAAGCTGCCCCTCGTTAGAATCAAGAGCTTACTTGTATCATTGAAGTTGTACTTTGTATTAGCACTATTAAGGACTTGAGGGACACATTGATACATCCACGGATAATTATAGCTATGAGTTAGATGAATTATTTATTATTAGTCACATGACTTTGCTAGCAAACACTTAGGCTCTCAATGGTTGATTTTGTTTTGCATTGAGTTTAGTTGCTTATCTCACGGGTCTTGCACTATAGCCAACCGCGGAATGTTGATTTTTTTTAAGTTTAGTTGTCAACCTCACGGTGTCAATCTTACATTATAGTCACCAACCGCATGGTGTTGATCTTTTCTAAGTTTAATTACTATTCTCACGGGGTGTTAATCTTACACTATAATCATACGAGTGTTGGTCTTTTCTAAGTTTGATTCCCGACCTCAAGGGGTGTCGGTCTTACACTATAATCGTCAACCGCACAGAGTGTTTTTCTTTCATAAGCTTAGTTGTTAATTTCACAATGTATCGATCTTACACTATAGTCGTCAACCGCATGGAGTGTTGATCTTTTTAATTAATTAGATTAGGCGAGCAAATTTCATTACTCGGGGCCAAAGATGGCTCACGAGGTCTCGTGCAAACTTGGACCAAAAACGACATGCTGAATAACATCATTCTAAGGGCCACTCCACAAGCTTAATTCTCTTATGTTTTAGAGTCTAGAGTAGCCACTCAGCTAGCAAGCAGATTCCATCACTCGGGCCTAAAATGGTGCACCAAGTCTTATGAGAACTTGAGCCAAAATAGAGAAATTTCAATCTATGGGCAGCTCCTCAGTTTTTTTTCTATCATTAACTCTATAATATTTGACTTGAAAAACACATGTTGGAAACTATCCGAAAAGATTTTATCATTGAAAATAGCAAAGTGTATAAGGATAATTGGAGAATACAAATCGGGAACCTCCCTCCATGGATAGAATTTTTTCAAGTCCCTTGCACTCCAAATTCTAGGTACGTCTTCAGCTAAATAAGACTATAGTCTGTAGGCACTAGGGCCAACTTACTCCTTAATTATGAATGGCCTATTCCAATTGTGAGCGAGTTTGCCCCGGGTGTTTTGACAAACAACAGTGTCTACTTTCTTCAGAACTAGATCACCAATCTTGAAGTAATTTTCCTTTGTGGTGATTGTAGTACTCGCTACTCGCCTCTTTCTATCTTCTTGCCTCAATGACACTTGATCATTAACTCTTGAGCATAGTGTATCTCCTTGGCTTTTGAGTTTGGTCTTTCCCACTAGCCAATATTGCCTCACAATTCCTCCATAGTTAAGACTCTTTGGCTATGCAATTCATACCCAACTAATAAAGCGACTTCCATTCGTAGGATAAAGGCGAAAAGAAGCGAGTGCCCCTTTGTATTGGTCATAGTTTTGAAGGCCTAGTCGATGAGTAGTGTGTCTACCCACTTAACTTACGCCTTCTTCTTGAGTATGTTAAAGATCTTCTTCTTGTTACATCTACTTGACCATTGCTCACGAGGGTATTGAGGTCAACTTCAATTTAATCCTTTGAGACAAATAGAAGTCCCCTCAAACCCCTTTTCAACGAACTATGGCCCATTATCTGTGATAATCGCCATGGGGAGCAATACTGCAAATGATGTTAATCTAAATAAAATTTTCAACTACTTCGAAGGTTTTCTTGGCGAGTGACCTCACTTCAATCCACTTGCTGAAATAGTCAATCATGACAATGAACTCTTTTGTTTACTAGCTATAAGCAAGGGGCATATCAAGTCCATTTCCAAGATAATGAATGGCCAAAGACTCGTGATAAGTTGTAAAAGCTGCAGTGGTTGTTCTTGGAGTGCTGCAATTTTTGGTATTGTACATACCTTTTCGTGAAATCCTCCATCATTTTAGTATGGGCCAAAAGTAACTATCTTAGGATTACTAGTGTCCTTCCTCCCAATGACCGCCACATTCGGTGTATCTCCTCAAGAACTTTCCTTTGGACTAACTCTCTTACATGTCCGAGGTTGAGCGAGGGTGACCTTCTAAAGAGTCCACCCCAATTAGCAAGTATTGAGCTACTCTAATTTTGAATCTTATAAAATCCTTAACTATTTTTTCGATTTCTCCAATCTACAAATACCTTCTGGTCCAGTTGGACGAGTATTCATGTTCAATTTGAACTATTTCTTCCTCCTCTATGCTTGGCTAGGTAAGTTGTATGACCGATTACTCCCTAGTCCACTAGCAGAGATAATAAGTCGTGACTGATTCTCAGGTATTTGCTCTTGAAACTCAGCGATCTTTGCTTTCACCTTCACTAAGTATTTCTGCAACGAGTTCATACTCTCCATTGACTTGTCTTACTACTAGCTACGAGCCAAAATAGGCTACAACATGTGAAGCCCCGAGTCCTCTAGCGAACCTCAATCCAATGAGTAGAGCCTCATATTCGAATTGAATAATTGTTACTTTAAATCCAAATTTGACCAATTACGTATGGTGATCCTACTTTTCAACACAATGTCAGTATCGATGGCTTGCTCACCTAATTAGCCATCAATATATAGTCGTCATAAGGGTTCCAGGTTTACTAAGATGTCATATAAGCTATTCATGTCGACAAGAAAATCCTCCAATGTCTGGGCTTTAATCACCAATGTCGGGCCAGTAAGATATCTCACTTAATTCTCGATCATTTAAACAACCTCCCAAAATGATCAAACTTAGCAAATACAATTGAGGGATTATCAATGACAACTTGGATTGACTATACTTGGAAGTATGGTCATAGTCATCATTAATCAATGCGAGAAGTTTCTCCATGAGTGGGTAGTTCATTAGCTAGGCCTCATGAGATTCGCTAACATAGCAGATGGGTCACTGTTTCCCACCTTCTTCACTTATGAGGACAGAACTGATTGAGTCATCTCCCACTCCTAAGAATAACAACAAGCTCTCTCCTTCCGGGCTCTATAGTAAAAGTGGTGATACGAGTAGAGTCTTAAGGTCATAAAATGCCCTTTCACATTCCAGGGTCCACTCAAATCTTTTTGCTCCCCTTAAAGAATGGCAAACAATGCTCCCCCTTGAAAATGAACCTATTCAACCTACCACTCCTTATAAGTCGTTGCACCTCCTTCACTATATTTGATGGCATCTTGAGTATAACATTTATTTTGTCGAGTTCACCTTAATGCCTTGAGCACAAGGACTCCCCAAAACTTTCTAACCCAACATCAAAACACATTTCAAAGAGTTAAAACACATGTTGTACCTTTTAAAAGTGGCGAATATTTCCTTAATATCCTGGATGTGTTGAGAGGGCAACTTGCTTTTAATAAAGTTGTCAACATAAACTTCCACATTCCTCCCTTTTTACTCTTTGAATAATCTATCAACTAGCCCTTATAAGTCAACCCTATATTTTTGAGCACGAAGGGCATAACTCTGCAACAATATTATCCTGCTCCTGTAATGAAAGTCGTATTCTCTGAGTTGGTGAAGTGCATCTACATTTGATGATATCTAGATAATGTGTCAAAAAAACTTATCGAGTAACTATCAGTCGATGAGTGCGTATATACAATAAGGGTATCCATCCTTTAACGCCGTCAAGTTCAAACTATTGAAGTTGACACACATTCTTCACTTCGCTAGATTTATGGATCATAACTACATTCGACACTCACCTAGGTATTAGACTTCTCTAATAAAATTTGCATAACAACCGACCTCTTCTTTGATAGTCTCGAAAAAGGTTGTCTTTCTCATCTTCGGTTTGACGAGTTGAGCATCCTTGCAAACATTAAGTTGATAGCAGTAACATTAATGTCGATCTTCACAGATCTTCACAATGATCCAAGTGAAAACATCAAGATTATTCAAGAGTGTTTTGGTAAGCTCTTCTTTATACTCGTGCAAAAAGCTATGCTGACCTTCAGAACTGACTTTGGGTTTTGCACGGTGAGAATCTCTTCTACCTCCTCCAAAACTTTAATCCCAATTGCTACAATTTATAACTACAGAACTTCATCTTCTTTACCAAACAACGCCTTTAGCAAAGTAGATCAAATTAGTTGAGAACAATGACCTCACCCCAAGCGAGGATTTTGATGGCCATGTGATAAGTCAACGCTACTAAAATTGAGTAGGTCGGCCAAAGATGGCGTGGGGCCGCAAGAGCCTCCACTATGACAAAGTTTGCCATGATCATGAATTATTTGTTGTCTTCTCCCCAATTCACAAGGAGGGTGATCATCCCTTCAATTTCTCTTCGTTCTCCTGGAAAACCATACAGCGGCCCCCATGAAAGGGCGAGTTTAGAGTTAGTCATCCCCAACTTATCGAACATGGACTTGAAGATGATATTAACTAAGCTCCCCCGTGTCAAATAGAATTCTTCCAACTTGATAATTAGTGACCAAAGCAAAGGACACGTATCGGGTTGCCAACGACAAGTTTGTCTTTCTTTAAGAAACTCATTGGGACTATGGAAGTAAACGGAGTCCACAATAAGGTGGTTGAGTTTACCACCCTAAACCGCAATCTTTTTAGACTCCCCTTTCTTGAAGATTCCCCATCTCCTCCAAAGATAGCGGGTACAACTCCAGCAATGTGGATTGTATGTGCGAGGATGGGCTCATCGTCATTTTCGACAACTTCCTTATCCTTCCTCTTAATAAACTCCTTAAGTTGTCCTGCCATGATGAGTTCATCAACTAGACTCCTCAAGTGGTGGCACTCCTCAATGTAATGCCTGCCGCGATAATAAGCACTAATTGATCATGAATTTCATCGAAGTTTCCAATGGTGGTCTCTAAAATATTATTTATTCTAGATAACCTCCACCAACTCAACCATTAACACCCAAGAAGAGTCAAAATGGGTGGCTGATAGTCGACTCATAGCGAAGTGTGATTTTTGAAACCTCACCCTAGTGCTTGTGCTTCGAGTCCAAACTTATCTCCAGTAGTCATTCTAAAGAGACCTCTTTGTACTTTTTCTCAAGTTAGCGTAGACTCTGTTCATGTTTATCTGAAAATCAGAATTCCAAATCTTTAATTTTCAACCACTCATTGGAAATGGGTGATGAACTTTCTTAATAACTAATTGAGTTCCTACCTCATTTATATAAGTGCTTAAGAACTTTTCAACAACTTTTAACTATTATCAAATTGTGTGGTAAACATTCTCTTGAACTGGGAATGAAGTCATAACCCTACTACTAAAGGCATGAAATCACCGACTCTTTGAAAGTGGTAAAGAGGAGGTGACACATCATCATGTCATCAAGATCTAATAGTGATGTCGTTGATTCAAAGTAGGTTATGTGGTCAGCCGAGTCTATTCGACCATTATATGATACAAGTTGGGGGACTTTCAACCTATGTGAGGGATGGGAGTCTCCTAGCTTCAACAATCATAGAGGAGAAAGCATTAGTCAGTTGGGGTAGCTTCTTTTGAACCTCTTCTTCTTCACTCGTATGGTAAGATTTGTCGTCCAAGCTAGGAGTTTCAGACATTTCTCTTCTATCTCGACGGCTCAAAGAATTGCCAACCACATGGATCCTTCTCTCCCCTCTCATGAGTGTTTTCTCCATTGTTGTTGCATGAGTGATCCGATCTTCCATATCCTTCAAGTCTTGTTAGGTGGTGAATTGTGAGGCATTCTATACCATGCCCACCAAGTGATCTCATGTCAAGGTCATGCTTCGCTTATATCTCGACTTATTGGCCTCATCCACAATATAAATCTGTCTATGGGTCGAGAAAGAGCCTCTTGAGATACTTGGAATCAGGTTAATGATTGGTATTTTTAACCCTATACATGTCAATCAAGTAATACAACAACAACAACAAGCTTAATCCCACTAGGTTGGCTACATGAATCCTTCGCCTCCATTGTGTCCTATTATGTCAAATTCTCATTTAAATCAAGTATACTAAGATCATTTTTATACATCTTACCCAAGTCTTTTAGGTCTACCTCTACCTTTCTTAACATAGACAAATCTAATGCATCTACTCTCCTAATCGTCATGCCGACGCTTTATGTGGCCAAACCATCTAAGGCGACTCTCCCTAATCTTATCTACCACCGAGCTACTCCAACTTTTTCCCGAATATACTCATTTTGCATATCTCTATAAGAGTAAAGCCACTCATCCACCTAAGCATCCTCATCTGTAACACTTAACTTATGCTTCTCTTTTTCCAACATTTTGTAACATTTGCACCATAGTAGTCTTACCACCATCTTATAAAATTTTTCCTTAAGTTTGGAACTTTTCTATCACATAATAAGTGCATTCCTCCACTTCAACCATTCAACTTGAATTCTACTAATAACATCTCCATCTATTTCACCATCATTTTGAACAATAGAGCCTAAATATCTAAAACACTCTTATTAATGACTTGTTCACCTAATGTCACAACACTACCACTAGAACTTCTACAACTAAAATTACACTCCATATATTCGTTTTAGATCTACTTAGATGAAAACCTTTAGACTCTAGAGTTAACCTCCATAATTCAAGTTTTGTTGGACTCCTCTAGTCTTATCAATAAGAAGAATGTCATCACAAAAAGCATACACCAAGGCACATCTTCTTGTAAATGCCAAGTAAGAACATCCATAACTAAAAAAAAGATAAGGGCTTAAAGTTGATCCTGTAATCCAACCGAAATATGAAAATATTTTGTCAATCCTCCTTGTGTTTGGACACATGCTATAGTATACATATCCTTAATGACTTGAATATAACCAATATTAACTTTTCTCTAGAATTCTCCAAAGAACATCTCTTGAAACTTTATCATAAGCTTTCTCTAAATCAATAAATATCATATGTAGATCCTCCTTACTTTCTCTATGTTTCTCCATCAAACCCCTTAACAAATGTATAGCATCCATAGTAGATCTAGCATGAAACCAAACCGACATTGTGAAACTTCAGATCACATCGTAACCTATGCTCAATTACTCTCCCATAATTTTAATGTATGGCACATTAACTTAATTCCTCTATAATTTGCACACTCTTGTGCATCACCTTTATTTTTAAATATAAGAACCAACAAATTCTTTCTCCACTCATATGGCATTTTTTTAGTCTTTAAAATGACATTAAAAAGATTTGTAAGCCAAGAAATTCCTTAATCTCCTAAACATTTTCACACTTCTATTGGAATATTATTCGGTCCTACACTTCAAGTAATACAAAATGAGTAAAACATCATTCCCACGGGGATTGGAGGAAAATTCGATATTAATTTATATTAAGTACTAATTTTTTCAAACTTAATTTTTATTTAATTAAAATTACTATCTACTATTTTGTAAGAGATTAAAAATACTAATTTTTAGTTTTTTAGATTTTTATAAGAAATATAAATATTTTTCTTAATTTTAAAAGGAGTATTCTAAATTTATAGTTTTGGATTATGTATTATATTAAATTTAGTAGTGGATTAATCAAGCTTGTAAACCGTGAGCAAACCGCATACTCTCGACAAATATAACCAAATAAATCCTTTACCCGGTTCTGCCAAGTGCCAAAGTAAATTTTGATTAATTGTATTACCTATATTTTCCTTTAAATGATTGCAAATCTTAAAAATAATCATATATTTAATTGCTATTTAGCGTTTTTTGAACTATCTAACACATTAATGATTATTTAGTACATTTATGTCTTTTTCCTAATTGTTCTTCTAAGATTCCATCGATATCTCTAAATCACACATGATTTTAACTTTAGAATTGTCCAAATCACAAGTAAATGAAACATGGAGAAAAGAAAAAGACCATTTTATAAAAAGCACAAACAATTTTCTTATATTAATCCACAAAATATAATCTAATACAACACAAACATCTAAATCTCACATAAATTCAGAGCTCAAACACTTACTTAAACATTATAGAGAGTAAAACACAAACACAATAAATAAATATATGAAGTAATAAAAAATACAAAGAAAAAGAAAAGAATAAAAAGAAAGAGTACACCGATAAATTATCTCCTTTTTGTTGTGTATCCTTCTCCTTGATCTCCTGATTTTGATCTCCTTCACACTCATACACTCTACACACATAGCACTTGGAGTGTCACTCACCAAGTGTTGTCACTACACTCTCACATATGCACCCTCTTACAAAAAAAAATAAAACAAAAAGTCTAAAAAAATATATTTTTCCCTTGGAAATGTCCCATATATATAGTCTCGATACATCCCAAGTCAGTTTTCCTGACGCTCCAACCATAACTACCTAGAAACTACTAAAAACCATCACAAAACTGCTATGTCGATGTGGCGTTGTTGATGAAGCGCAAGGAAGTGACATCGACTGATGATCCGGTGCTACAACACTGTGCTTACTGCTTCAACCTCATTTTTTCTCTGATGCAATGCCACGGTGCTACTCATGCAGCACCTAGGCGCTAAGCTTGTTGTAAAATTGTCCCAAAATGAGTATGATCTAGCGCCGCGATGCTGCTGATCTATCGCCTAGGCCCTAACTTTGCTATATAATTGCCCTAATTTAGGCCATTTACAGTGTTATTTTTACTGCGCCTAGGAGCTGGGCCTAAATTTCTTCTTTTTTTTCTTTTTTTGATATATTTTCCTATTACAACACAAAATATATTTAAAATAAACACATTTTAGCATAACACATGATAAAACAATAAAATTATAATTATATGAAATTTTTAACAATTTTAATACTTATCGCTTTTAATAAAATAATATAAATAGAAAAAGAGAAAAGAGTGAGAACAAATGAATTTTATTTCCTCGACTTTGAGTAAAAAACAGTGGCTTAAAGAAAAGAGCTAAAATTCTTAAAGAGGAATGCCCCTTTATATACTTTCAAGGAGGGTTATTATATATGGTAATTATATATAAGATAAGTCAGTATAAGTCGAGCTCGTCCTCGAAATGAGGTAATATGCTTAAACGAGTGGTTATTTCGATGGTTGTGGCGCCTTGTCGTATGTCGACTGAGTTAAGGTCGTCAGAACAATGATTATCCACACTTTATTTGGTCACTTTCGCCATGGCAGTATGTTAATGCTTGATTATGTGTTGTATGCTCCGAGTTCTTCTTAATCGGCCATGCTTGGGGCGAATGAGTAGCTATTCCCCTATAGACTTGAGTTTGTTCTGATATGAGGTCCAACCTTATTCGTTTTGTTCATTTGGGTATACAATAGCCATAGCAAATGGCAAAATCCCAATACAATAGATGTAAACTTAATATTTATTTTGAATCTTACCACTATATTTATTTTCTACTTCTCCAAACTATGAGATTGTATCTTAAAAATATGTAATACTCTGAAGTTGATATTCTATCAATCATATAACCCAAATAATCTCGAAGTCATGGTGTAATCAAAAAATAATACATTGGAGGAGTGACCTTCACATGCATGTAGTTGTTCCATTCAAAACCTTAACATGAAATGAAATGTATTCTTTGATATAATTAAAAAAATCATTAAGCAAATTAGATCAAAAGTAAAAATAAAATCAACCCAATAATGAATTATATCAAATTCAAATCAAATCAAAATATTTTATAGAATCATTCATTACATACATTTATCAAAAAAAATAAAATTAAATTAAATATTAAATGAATCAAATCAATGAAAATAGTATATCAATAATAATCTAAAATTAACTAAAATCAAAATCAAGTTAGTCAAAAAAAAATCCAAACATAGAATATATTAATCAAATTCAATATATATTAAGACTTAATAAATACTATAAATATAAACAAGTAATCAAAAAAAAATTGAAAAAAAATAAAATCATAATTCAAACAAAGACTATTTTAGGAATAGAAAAAAAGAAATATATAATATAAACATTTATAAAAAGTCAAAACAAAGAAACAATGACTTAAATAAATCAATTTATTAAATCAAACTAGCAAATGAAATAAACATACCAATATGATCAAAACAATAAAAAAAATCAGCTTGAATCAAACAAAATCGCTAACTAATGGAAATTAATCATGCTAATTAAAGTAAATCAAATATTAAAAAATAATATTAGAAATCAAATTAAGATGACTAAATAAAGTCTATGGCATTTAATATATTAACCTACAAACTAAAGATCAAAATCATAAAAATTTAATACAAATGAAGGGATTTGACCAATTACATTATTGAATTAGATTAAGTTGGTCAAAAAATCAAAGTAAACCAAAATCCCAAATCAACATTAAAACATAGATAAATGAATAACTAAGTCATTGAAATCAAACCAATCAAATATAATAAAAATCAAATTAGCATGCATCAAACAAAATGAGATCATTAAAAAAAAAGATAATGAAAAATAATAAAAGCAATGATGACCTTGTTAGTACTAAACATCATGACCAAAGCTACCAATTTCAATTTTATCAAAATCATAAACCAATTGAATTAAGTTCATACCAAACACAAGAATCAAACCTTACAAGCCTTCACCACCAATCAAGATCATATCAAATACATCTTATCTTCAGTAAAAAAATAAATTTAAGTTTATCCAAAGACATTAATCTTGGTCTTCGTGGATTGCTCTATCAAAGTGAGGTGTGATCCACATGGATTGTCTCTATCAAATTATATTTGATAATAAACCCACAGTTATCCTGAAGCCACCTAAACTCACAACAACAACAACAACAAGCCTTAATCCCATTAGGTGGTTACATGAATTTCCTATCATTGTCCTCCCATATGTGTTAAATTCTCATTTAATTCAAGATACTAAGATCATTTTTTATACATCTTAACCAAGTCTTTAGGGTCTACCTCTACCTTTCTTAACATAAGGCAAATCTAAAGCATCTACTCCCTAATCATCATCGACGTCCGACGCTTTATGTGGCCAAACCATCTAAGTGCATTCTCCCCTAATCTTATCTACCATGGAGCTACTCCAACTTTTTTTCCCAACATACTCATTTTTGCATTCATTCTCAAGGGTAAAGCCACTCATCCACCAGCATCCTCATCATCATAACTTAATCTTTATTCTTTATTGGCCATTACTGCACCATAAGTCATTGGGTCTTACCACCATCTTATAAAATTTTCCATTAAGTTTAAGTGAAACTTTTCTATCATAATAGGCCGGATGCATTCCTCCACTTCTACCATCCAACTTGAATTCTACTAATAACATCTCCATCTATTTCACCATCATTTTGAACAATAAAAGCCTAAATATCTAATAATCGCTCTTCTTATTAATGACTTGATCACCTAAAGTCACACAACACTATCACTAAAACTTCTACCACTAAAATTACACTCCATATATTCCGCTTTAGATCTACTTAAACTTAAAACCTTTAGACTCTAAAGTTGACCTCCAAAATTCAAGTTTCCGTTGGACTCCTCTCTAGTCTTATCAACAAGAAGAATGTCATCAAAAGCATACACCAAGGTACATCTTCTTGTAAATGCCGAAGAACATCCATAACTAAAAAAAAAAGATAAGGGCTTAATGTTGATCCTTGATGTAATCAACCAAAATAGGAAAATATTTTGTCAATCCTCCTTGTGTTTGGACACAAATGCTCTAGTAGTACATATCCTTAATGACTTATAACCAATATTAACTTTTTTTTCTTAGAACTCTCCAAAGAATATCTCTTGAGAATTTATCAAAGCTTTCTCTAAATCAATAAATATCATATGTAGATCCTTCTTATTTTTTAGCTTCTCATCAAATCTCTTAACAAATGTATAAAGATCCATAGTGATAATGAACCAAATGTTGTGAGAACTTCATGACACATCTAACCTATGCCAATTACTCTCCCATAATTTTAATCATACATTAACTTAATTTCATAATTGCACACTTGATCACCTTTATTCTTAAATAAAGAACCAACAAACTCTTTCTCCACTCATCTTCATCTTAGGCTAAAATAAATTAAAAAGTTTATCCAAAGACATAATCTTGATCTTCTAAACATTGCTCTATCAAAGTGAGGTGTGATCCACATGGATTGTTCCACATTTCAAATTATATTTGATAATAAACCCACAGTTAGCCTAAAGCCACCTAAACTCAATACAACACCAAATACTAGAACCATCTCTCTCAAATTAAGACAGTCCACTTCATATTGGCATAAAGCTACCAATCCTTTAAAATCACTTCAAGAACAAGTCGTCATCAAATTCCAAAATAGTCTATTTAGATTCATACCAAACATACAATCTTGTGTCATCCAATATTTCCTGCCCATATAGAGAGAGATGTAAGCCACCCAATTTTATAAAAACTTGAAACCCTCATGTGGAATCTGTACCATTACATAAACTTTTAATTTAAAGCCATCTCTATTAAGCATAGAAGTGCAAATCATATAAATCACTCAAATCCTAGTCTACTTGGGATACCTCATAAAAGGCAATTAATGGCTACTAAATAGACTTCATGGATGATGTGGCCTTTTGGTCCTTAATTGCTAGCAAACTAAGTCGGTCAAGCAGATCCAAGATGACAAAATCATAACAACATTATCAAGTCAACTATCCATCCCCAACTATGCCACAAATACAAAACAGAACTGACCAATCTAGAGCATAATGATGTCCTTAATAGAGATTGTTCTTGGGAAACAAACATAACCTCAATCCTTAAATCTAATATACACCCTAGATAATCCAAATTTCTATCTAGGGGAACTCTTTAAGTAAAATAGTATGCCCTTGAAAACTCTATGTTGCTTGGCATCTACTCACCACATACCAAAAGGATGATCATTCCCTTAGCTCATGAGGGCCTTTCAATGCCCACTAGGCTGCATCTCTCTTCAAGTGCAACCTAAATAAGCCATGCATACTTTTCCATGGTGGTCACTAAATCCAATAATTTGTTGGGACCTAATACATAAAAAAATAATTTAAGAAATACTTTTTCACCTAAATTTATGAAAAGAATGTAAAAATGTTTCTTTAGTATCCATCCAAGTGACAATCCAATAATTACAATGATTCTCCAACATAGTACATTTTCTTTATCAAAATAGCATGTTTCTGCTTCCTCTGATAATGTTCTAGTATCTCAATACTAATGAGTCTTCAATGTAAAAATTAGTCCTATGTAAGAAAACCATGTGGTTCAACTAGATATCATCACTGCACAAAATCAATACATAACAATTTTGTTCTAGAATTGAAACAATAAAACCACAAATATGATGCATGCAGTATTAGAACTAAAAACCTTGGCAATAACTTCAATGATGTTTATCAACTAAGCTTTAAGCTTAATTGATAAATTTTTTTACGTAATTCACAAACCATTCAGCTTTATAAGTTAGCTACTTTTTGGCATCAAGAATGAGGTAATATACTTTTGAAACATTCATATAAGAAAGAAATGATAAATATAGTGCGAGACACAATTAAGTTTCACAAAACTCACAATTGTTGCCACGTGTTTGACATAATTTATTAAATAGCACTTACATATTGCTATCATATTAAGTTAGATTTGTGATCCAAAACATCAATTTTTTAAAAATATTTTATTACTTTTTTAGAAAAAAATCCAAGAGCATAATATAGAACCTATAAGTTGAATACCTTTGAAAAAAAATACCATCACAAAACATAGTTCTAAGAACATTATTGCACTAAATAGTAAAGCCAATTCAGGCTTTAGGCTCACAATTCAAAGAAAATCAAAATCAATGAGGCGGATGAGGTGTTTGACTAAAAAATTGGATTTATTAAACTGACCCTAAATAGTTAGCTGGGCTAGTGATGATGATGATGATGAAATCAGGTAATTAATAGTTTGAAACACTCAGAGCATTGATTTTCATAAAGAAATTGTAATTGTAAGAATGCAACCATTATGTAAGTTATACATATGTACATATCTTTTAAAAACTACATTTTCCCTAGATAAAAGGATCAACTGCCTCTCCTCATATACTCCCTTAAATTATCACTAAAATTGAAACCATTAATTTTAGTGTGACAGTTATTTAGCAGATTATGATCTGTACTTGCAAGCTCCTTTCTACCCAGCACCATGCAACAATAAGAAAACTTGATATGTTTAGTCCTATATTGCCTATCTAATTAGGGAGTTGAGATGTTAACCTACTAATTGGTAAGTCATTGATAGTAGGCTTGAGCTTATTGTATTAAATGGTTGTTCAACTATGCTTTAACAATTAACTTGAGCTCCTCGATCTTTGTTGCCCTAATTCAAGGTTATGATGCTGATAATTTAGAAGAATTTAGAAAGGCTAGTTGACAAGTAATAAATGCACTTAATGAACATTGTTGAACCCAACTTTATCTGTAGGAAAATAATGAAGAAAGATGGAGCAAGGCTTTCATGAGGTGATGCAAAAAGGATAATGAAGAAAGATGGAGAAAGATAAGAATTGGGGCTAGGAATATTATTTAAATTTATCCAAAAGATATAAAAGTAGGGTACCAATTATTTTGTTCCCTCAACCTCTCCTCGAACCCCATATTTTATAATCCTAGACCCAAGTTTTGGCATTATAGGAAATACATGAAAAATCACAATGACTTTCTATTTTTCAATTACAAAGAACATGTAGCTAGCTTTAAAAGTTGCTATGCCTTTCCTTCTTGGCGAAAATTGTGGCTAATAACATGCTAGCAATAAACTAGAATTCTAATTCGGGCAATGTCACCTTCTTGCATGGGGGGTGCTTACTTCATTTGTTCAACAAGTGTAGTTTAGCTTTTAGTATAGGGAAACTAAATTTTGGGTGAGTTGCTCTATCCTTTTTGGTTTAAGCAGGCTTTTTGTGAGCTCTTGAGTTCACAACTTCCTACAAGTTATGGGGTCCATGGCTTTGGACGAGTAAAAGAGTCCACAACTTATTATGTCGACTTGGTGAGCAAGGGTTAGCTAGTCTTGCCATGATGCTTTGAACCCGACTAACTTGTCCTGAACCAAACATGTGAGCAATATATAGGTGTACTTTTTGTTCATTAATTCGTTTGCATCAATGGAAGGCAATTGCAAAAAAAGAAATAAAATAAAATAAATATCTCGATGAGTTACCAATCCAACTTGAATCAATCATTAATTTATCATTTAATCCTTGAACTATAAAAAAAATCAACAAATAACTTTCCTACCTTCAAAGTTTTATTCAATAAGAGATTCATCTTCCTATCTTTGAGAGTGATGGATCACACCAAGTTATTTAACCAGGAAGTCGCAAGGTTAACAATGCAATGGAATAAAACTTGTGAGGCCAAAAAAGACCTAAGAGAAACCACTTTTACCCCTCCTTTGAAAAATATATAGTTAGGTCAATGAGAGTAGAAAGGATGAAATTCCTGTTGAAGTTCCTACCATCAGTGACTTTCATAGTAGATATTTCATTACTAAGGGTTCAAGTAGCTTTTCATTACTGAGCTTGTCATAAATGATGATGACAAATAGGATGTGCAATGATGACAACATTCCTCTGAGACAAATGCCTTCTAATGAGGCCAATCAGGTGGTCCATACATTTTTTCCTATTAGTACAGGGATTAAGAAAGTTGGAGATATTCTTACCCTTAAAGGTGAGGCGATGATGTAAGATCCTCCTTGGTGCTAATTCTACAGTCATCAGAGCTGCCACATTCATAGTTCTCCATGGAATCAACTGCACAACCTTCTGAAATGCTGCCTTCTAAACAGCCAACTTCATAACCTTCCTTAGTGCTAACTTCCCAACCTTACACAGTGGCAACTTCACAACCATGCTCAGTGCCAACTTCCTAACCTTCTATATGGTGTCGATTTGCAACCTTGCTTAATGCCAACTTCCTAACCTTTTATGGTACCAACCTTGCAGCATTCTTCGATACCAACTTCTCTGACACCTACTAAGAACATAGCATGACTGAATAGTGATGTTCAAGCATTGAGGGATGCAATAATCTCTATAACCTAACTTCCAACTTGAGAAGTCAAAGGCAACTGAAAGGATAGCTTTTCAAAAAGGCCAAGTAGATTCACCTAACTACTTGTTAGAGTGATCTTTAACAATGGCTACACATATTGATTTCACCTTTAATGATGTCTCCACCAACATCACGATGGATTTGGACAGTTTAAATAGTGATATTTTCTTTTTTATGCTTCCACATAAGTCAACCAGTGAGCTAGCGGGACCAAATTCATACTTTGCCACCTCATTCTCCAATGCAAACTACCTAGAGAGACAATCTTTGATCTAGTGGTACAAGCACTATTGTGAGAAGCAAGTTTTTCTCCTATTGTTGAGGTCAAGAATGTGTCAACAACTGACCTCGCTAAGCAAATTTTTTTTGTAATGAGATTATATGAACTTGAAATGCATACAAATTAATAAGAATGAATTATCTTTATCTTTTTATTTGCTCATTGTTACATTTGTCTATTGATTTTTCCCTAACGTTACTTCACATTTTTGTGAAATGACTTCATGATTTAAGCATGAAATATCCAGCACAAGACACCTTGCCTTAGTTTCTTATATATTCACGATGGACAATTCATTCTTATCTCTTTTACTCCATTACACTTCTCTTCCTTAGCTATCTCCATTTGATTGCAATGTCAAAGAATTTCCTGAGCTGTACTGAGAACTTCGTGAAGCTGGTCTTAAGGTTTCCCTCTCAAAATTCTAAAGCTTTAGATCATTAAAAGAGATCAATCTTGTAGGAGACTTTAAGGTCTATGCTCCAACAAAAGGTGAATTTATCAACTCAGTGAATGATGATGAACTGTACTTCTACAGCAACCAACTCCATCTTGGTTTGCATTTGCCATTATTTCTAGAAATATCAAGATTTTCAAATAGGCAATTACAAGGATCAGCAGCTTTTGTTGGATTGGTGAGCAAAGCCATGCTAGTTTTGCCATGATGCTTTGAACCCAATTAACATGTCTTGAACCATAACGAGAACCATGAACTATACATGGGTGTTTGAACACAATTCCTAATGCTCTTCAAGAGTGAGAATGTTGAAGGCTTAAGGAGTTAGTATCACTAAATAGAAGCTCAAGAACATGCCGAGGACTTGAATGCAAGCTATAAACTGTTAATATAAAGGGGAAATATCAATGGTTTCATGCATCTTAGAGTGTTAAAAAAAATGATGTGTGACCTGAGCTCATAGAGCTTAATTGATTTTATAAATGTTTGAGCCAATCACTGACCAAGCCTAACACAAGCTCCCTGGTTCCAACTAATCCTAATGAATCCTTAATGCACCAACCATATTTGATTGTGTGAGGACCTCATAGCTTCCATAAATGAGGGATGAACAAGAAATTTATTTCTACAAGAACCTCGAAATACCTCGGAAGATATGCCTGAATTTCCACTCAACGTCATGAAGATCACTAGCAATTAACTCTTGTGCTGGTGGCTGCTGAGAGAAATCCTGTAAATAATTGGTACAATTATGGCAATTGATTTTATTAAACTTCATATCTGAATAACGTAGCAAAACAAAACACAAGACCCACCAGCGGAGGAAATACTTTCTCAGCCGCTCTGCGAGGAACCGAAAACCCCCATGTGTGCTAGTATCACTAGCAGTCAATGTCTTGCAGAAATAATTTGTTGGCTGCTTGCTCGCAACCACCATATCAACGGGAATATAAGCATCCTTCTGTTCCTCCTGAAAATTAACGTACCCATTCCATTCAATAAAAGTCCCACGAAAAACAGTTTCCTTTTCCCAAGACAGAAAGCAATGATTTAAGGAATATTACAGGACTCAGAGGTTGCAAAGTCATCTGTGCATAAACTTCATCTGTCTCCGGATCTGCCTGCAGTCAAATAACCAATTAGCATTTCTAAAATTTTCAGTTCATTACTAACACGACTAAAAACAAACTCACATGCATTGTAACATTGTGAAGCTGGCAAATAAGCTGTGGGGACAAACTGGGGTAATTGGGTATGTGGCCCTCCACTTCTTTGTTAGTGGACGCTACAACCTAGAAAAAAAATTGGTAGAACGATACTGGAAGGAATTCACACGCAATTCATCCCAAAAATCCTTAGCAGCATTTAGGAAAAAACCAAATATTCTCACCTGCTCGCTGTGTCCCTGAGGAAAGTAAACAACACGAGTCCCAACCGTAGGCAGGCAAACCAACGGTCCAGCGCAGGCGTGCCAAAGTTCCGAGTTCAAGCATCTCTTCTCCCCTCCTACAGAGAAAATAAAAGCAGAATCGCCTTTCCTTTCCAGAAATCAAACAGAGTTGTGGGAGAGAACGACAAGAATGAACTTACCTTCTTCATCATGTTGTCCCGATGAAGTGGGGGAAGGTTTCATCTCTGCCTGTGTTCAGATTAGCTCGAATGTAGTACATGAACCCGTTTCTGATAAAGTAGGTTTCCAGTGAACCGTCAAAGTCCAGATCGCCTGGAAGCCGAGAACAAGTGACAAAGTCATTGCACTCAGCCCAGCTCGGATAAGCTCTCGTTTCTGAAGATCACCATTGTAGAGTTCTTACAAACTCCCTTATACCGAAAAGTGGACGGACGAGCAGGCAAGGAAGCTAGATGAAGTGGGACTCGAGTCGACCGCGGAAAAAAATACCGTACATAGCTTATTCACCAAAGTAAAATATCTTATCATGGCCTCTTCAGGTGATTTACACACATGACATCAAGTATTAAAATTTTTATTTGAAATAAAATTTATTTTGTATTATTTTATTTTTAAAAATAAGTTTATTTAATTTTTTTTAAAAGTTTTATTTTTATTTAAAAATAAAAATATTATTTTTAAAAATATTTAAAATAATTTTTAGATATTTTAAATATTTTTAAAAATAATAATTATAAAATATTCTAACTTTTTTTTTAAATGCACCAAATCATTTCTAATGAAGAAAATCACCTTCACCACCAAAATATTTTGAGTCTTGTGCAATGTGAGAGTTCATTCATGATAAAGCTTGTTAAGGAAGGCAGCAATGGGATGATGCGTGTAAAAGAGAGTATTGATTATACATCTTGTATATCATATCATTTGATTTAATGATAATAAATTTTGAATAATAAGGGCTAATTTCTTTATGTGATAAATTATTTGTATTAATCATTATAGTTATCATTACTAATTTAGATTTTTGTTGATGACAAATTTATATTATTGAATATAATAATAGCTTATTTTAAGTGTTTTAAGAAATTTATCAAATCGAGGTTGCTCAATCAAATCAGGATTATGGCAGTTTGAGAATCTTCTTAAGATTTGTAATATAAGATAAATAAGATCTCATTAACATGAAAAAAAATTGCTAAAACTATTTCATATCATTTATTTTGATTTTTACATATTTTCTATATTTTATTTGCATCATTTTTACTATACTTTAAATTGTCCTTTTTTTCGTAATTTGACTACATGCATTGATGTAAACATTATCCATTCGATCTGAAAGTGTGTTCGTTTTACTTTTCACTTCATTAATTAAATTTCATACTTGATTTAATTTTCATCCATGTATTTTAGCATTTGAATTTAATTATTCATTCAATTATCTAAATTATCATTTTCTCTCTCCTAACATTTTTTTCTCTCATATCAATAATTACATTTTATTTTATTTTTCATATTTTGCTGAATTTTTAATGATTTTAAGATAAGAAATTTAATGCAATTTACTGTATTTATTGTCATATTATTATTCATCATTTAATGATTTTTAAAATCCAAATTTACTTAAATTTTAAATTTGAATATTTTGAATTTCAATTGTGCATTATCTTAGATTGTTTGCAAAAATGTTTTATTTAATTTTTCATGTTTGGTTGACCCTATAATTATTTCTATTAATTAGATTTATCTTTGTTTAAATTAGTTTAAATTAAAAATCAAATGGCTTTGGATTTAGTGCACTTTCTTTTTTTAAAATATTTTGAATCTTAAATTTGAAATATGTCATAAACTCTTTCCAAAAAGTATTCCACCTTTCGTTGAATGTCTTGGCTAGTCCTCTATTAATTTATTTTGATATTATTTAAATTAATTCAAATTAAAAATCAAAATAGCCTTGAATTAATGCAATTTTCTTTTTCACATTCTTTTTTTTTTTGGTAAAATTTGGCTAGCCCTCTTTTTCCCTTTTTATATAGATAAAAATGTGTTTATATTTCAAAGTTCTTTTTAATTAATCTGTCTTTATTGTCAATTGATTAAATATGATTAATTGGAGATTGGTTCATGCAAGGAAAGTCTTGGCCTCCCCTTTCATAATTAAATTTCTGATTTATTTTATTTCAATATTATTCAAATTCATCCCTTAATTAATCTCATGATTAATTGGAGTTTATTTAATTATGTTATGTGCATTTAAAGCTCCTCTCAATGCTTGAACATCGTACACTTACTTGAATTGATTAAATTCAAATTTAGATTTATTTATTTGAATTTTGAGTCTTAAAATTTAATCCCTTTCCATAAGTTTTTCCCTCTCATTTCTCCCTCTCTTTCTCTCTTACTTTGCCAAAAATTTTCTTGGTACTCTATTTGAGGAGATGATTTCATGACTTAATTCTCTCTTGGAAAACTTTCTCTTGGAAAAATCTCATTGCAAAATTATTCAAGTGTTTAAAGTTACCCTCTCCTTACTTGCTCTTATATTTAACCTTTTCAAAAGGAGATCTTTACATTACCATCATGCCTTCAATTTTTTAGAGAACTCTACTTCAAATCTTATGCTCATAATTTCATTCATCCAAGAGACATAAGTAAGATTATTTCAAATTACTTTAATCAATTATATTCATGATTTTGATGTGTTGTGTTGATTAAAAAAGATTTATTTTAACATTAGATAAGACTTTTAAAGTTATTTTAAATTTATCTTTCAATAGATTTGAATATTATATTTTTTTTTTATATACTTGTGTTTCGATTAATAAGGTCTGTGTGATTTTTACAACTTAGTGTGCTTAATATTTTTCATCTTTAAAGTTGAATAAAGAAGATTTGATTTGAATTTTCCAAGTTATTATAATCTCTTCGTATGCTTCTTTTAAGTGTTTAAATAACTACAAGTTGTCATAACTTTATGATAAATTGTATTTGTCTTGGTTTTCAAAGCATATATCTTTCAAGTTATTTTAACAATAGTGTTTTTGATTTTAATGCTTTAATTTTAATTAAAAAATTTATTGTTAACATTTTTGAAGATTCTTCTCATTTATATTCCAAGTGATTTGAATAGTTCGTCTTATCATTAATTTGTATTTCATTTTTGTGAAATCATTCTCTTAAGGTTTTTAGAATTATTATTTTTCATAAGTATTCATTTTCAAGGTTGATTTTATTCTTGCATTTTGTTTCAAAATTGATTTAAGTTAATGTCATATTTTAAAGCTCTCACAATTGTTTGATTTATTCAAAGTTTTCACTTTATATCTTTGATTTATTACTTTGTGCAAGTTATCTTTAAAGCCAATTTTTTTAAGCATTTTGTAGTAAATTATTTTTCAAGTTCATAAGTTCTAATTATCATTTTACTATGAGCAAATATTTTTTTAAAGATAATTTTGTTTTAAGAACTTTACATAAACTTCATTGTATTGCAAGTTTTATCATAAAAATAATAAACATACTTTGAGATCTTTTTTATTTGTTTTGTTATTGCTTAATGAGCTTGAGTGCAAAATATATTTTAAATTTGAGAGGTGAATATTCACTTGTAACTTTTTTCTTATTTCTTAAATTTATTAGGGCTATACTTGCTTGTGTAGGAAAGCACATTGTTAGGATTGTACTTATCAAGTGTAGAAAAATACACTAATGTGGTTATACTTGCCCGATGTAGGAAAGTATAAAATTTATTCTAATTTTATTTTGATTAGTGAAACCCTAGTGAGGGTGACTAAGCGCTGACGTAAGCCAGTTTTGAGGTTTAACCAACCTTGTAAAAATCTCTCTGCACTTATCTTTTATTTTTCTACACTTTATTTTTTTTACTTGGTTTGGTTGCTTGCTTTAAATATATATTGCAACTAATTTTTCTATAAAGTTTAAAATTAAATTTTAATTTAAAAATTTTAATACCCAGTCCACATCCCCCTTCTTGGGTGTCATGGCCTTTTATCAAAGAGAAAAGTTTATGGTGAAGTGAAAACATTAACAAGCTAATACATGTGAAAGAGAAGGGGAGTTTTAATAGCAAGTAAGATCCCAAGGGCTCATTCATGATGCAGCTTAATGTTCTTCAGAAGGTTTCAATGGAGCTCATTAAGGAAGACATCGGTGGGACTAACAAGTGTAAAGGAGAAATGTTCATGACTGAGTTATTCTACTATTAAAAGAAAGGAATCATGAAGTCAATATTGATGACATTTTGGTAAAAGGCATGAGCAATGAGAATCATTTCATAGACCTCATCAAAACCTTTATATCCCTTCAAAATATTAGATGAGGACTAATCCCACAAAGTGCTTATTTAACACCATCAAAGAAAATTTTTTGTCTATCTTGTCTTAATTTAGATATTCAAAGTCAAGCTTAATAAAATTTAATCTATTTTATAAGCTTTCACTCAAATCTTTACAAAAAGTTTAAATCTCACTATGAAACTAACCAATCTCAATAACTTCATCTTTTAAAAGAGGAGAGACATGCATCCATATTTAAAGTCCTTTAAAAGTCAAACCACATCATATGAGATGATTATGAGAGTCATTTAGTAGTTAAGATATTATGTAACTTCTTGTTAACCTCACTTTTGGAATGAGGATTGTTCATTCCAATCATAAGTCTAGAATTCTTTAAGCACTTAGGTTTTCCTGCTAGGACACTTCTAATGATTAAGGGAATACTAAATCCAAGCCTAGAGACTTGTAGAGCATACCTTAACCTTAGGATGAGTAGGCTCTGCTTACCTTAAGGCCTAAATCGATGCTCAAACCCATCAATCACTTTAAACCTAAACCAAGTGATTGAAACCTCAACCTCAAGACAATCAATTGACCATGATTGAATTCGATTTCCAATCCAAACTCCAAGCCAATTTGGCTTTTTAACTCAAGTTAACCACTTCAACCCTATAACTCCACTCAAACCAACCCAAGCAAACTAAGCTCAATTCAATTCTCTCAATTTCCTAATCATCTAATGGATCATTTCAAACTATTCCAACACTTGCAATCTAGCCAACTAAACCAATTAGATTTAAGTGACCCAAGTTAGCCATTTGACCTAAAAGGTTCAGATGAGTCAAAACTTAATCAAACTCAAATCAATTATAGCCAAAGCCACGAATCAACTTCAAATTCATCATTAAATACACTTTGACCATCTATAGCCTCAATTGATCAAAATCAACTTGACTAAGCCAACCCAAAGTGACCTAAAAGGCCAAATTGGTCCAAATCAAATTCTAAGCCAAATTAATTGCAATCAATGACTCCCATCAACTACAAATTGAGTATTGAACATGACTTAACCATCAATTGAACATAACCAAGCCAATTTGGCCTCTTGACCCAAGTTGAGCTAATTTGACCTGAAGGGCCAAGTTGAGCCAAATCAAATCTTAAATAAAATTGGTTAAATTCAATGCTTCTAACCAATCACCAATTGAATATTGAACATGATCCAACCTTCAATTGGACCCAATTTGATCAACCCAATCAATTGGCCTACTTAGCCCAATTTGACCTAAAGGTTCAAATTGAACTAAATCACTATAATTCAAATCAACTCTTCCAATCAATTACAAATAACCAATTGAACATAGACCTAACCCATGCTAAAGCCAATTTGGTTAATTTGATCAAATTTGTCAACTTGATCCATTTAACCCAAATGAAATCATATGAACCAAATCCAAATCTAACTCAAATTGAACCAAATTAATTACACTAATTCATTCCAAATGATCAATTAAACTTAACCAAACTCTCACTTTCACCCAATTTGATCAAAATGATTAACTTAGCCCAACATGACTCATTTGACCTACATAAGTTAGATTGAGCCAAACCCAACCAAACTTAGCATGACTCATCCTTTCTTGGGATGGGGACCCTAACCATGGTTGAGATCAGGTTGGTCAAACTCATTAAGCTCACCCATGGGCAACCATTGGTCTACCTGAGGAGGCATGTACACTCCATGCTAGCCCAATATACTCCCTCAGCCTCTCACACACATCTACCTTAATAGTCCCCACCACCACACCCACCACATAAATGACTACCAAAAGGCGAGTTAATCTCGGAGTTCATTGGGAGGAGTATACACTCCTCCCCATCTATTTAAACTCATGTCACACCTTCCTTAGAGCATTCCAAGTAGTCCTAGAGCATTCCCCGAGCTCCCCATGCACCCCATCGCTGACGAGACCAAGCTCCCTTCAAGTTCGAGTGCTCCATCCGTCCAACCTCACTAAACTTCTACCAAAGCCAACTAACTTTCTGACACCTTCAGCACACTGCGACGACCCAAAATGAATCAATTCCTGATTGATTCAACTACTATAAGGTGTCCTTAAACCAACTCTGATGACTTTTGTGGTGACGTTTGATCCACAGATTGATCGTCGGGGAGGTAGGTCGAGATCTTCTCAACATGGCTTCATCTCTTTAAGACAAATCTACCTCTACAACCAACCATTGATCTTTAACTCTGATGAGGTCAAAATCTAACAATCATAGATTCAACCTTTAGGTGTTGGTCTTTTCTAAAATGAATTATGTTTTCATGTGATTTCCACTATAGGATCTCCTTAGATATCTCCCCTGACAATTTTGGAGTTCATTTCGTTGTCAAACAAGCTTTGGTGAGCTTGGATAGAGCGGCAAAAGGTGGACAATGTTCATCTTTTGGTGCTCGCAGGACAACGAATCACTTGTCATCCATTCTACATAATTAGAATAAATGGTCATGATTAATTGCGCTAAAAATTTTGATTTAATTCTTTTATAATCATTGGATTAATCTTGATCGTTCAATCTGAGATCGAATGGTCGGGATAAAATCGCATCCATTGCCGCTAAGTTAGCAGCCGAGCAGACATCTTAAATAGCCAATATCATGGGGCCACATGGAAAGAGCTGTCATGTTAGCATCCACGTGGCATCGATGGTTTAAAATTAACAATTAGACTTAAAAATTCAATTTAAATAGCGAGAGCTTAAAAAAATCATAACTAATTGTTGGAAATTTTCAAAAAAATACAAATAAACTCATTTTGAAAAGCTTAGACATAGGAGAATTTAATAACAAAATAAAATTTTTAATTAATGTCTAATGAACATTGCTTGATTAAAGTTTGAAGCTTAGGTTAAATATCTTAATTAAGGTCAAATTACTTGGTCAATTAATTTCAAATTTGGTATGTTAATTCTATGGGATGTCCTCCACTTCCCATATTTTTCTTGAAACTATTTATCATTCAATTCAAAAAATTTCAAAATTTTAATCCTAATTACCTCTTTTAAGTGATTTAATAATTATTAAAATCAATGAATAGTAAAATTGACTAATTAGTGATAATTAATCAATGAAAATAGTAAGGATAACATGGGAAATAATTAGGACCCTCTCTCCTAATTAATTCCAAATGTTTTCTCTTAATGAATTTAATTAACATGTTTTGCAATTAAGGCTAAATTAGGAAAATTAATAATTAAATTCAAATGAAATCAACTTAAATAATTCAAGTGTGAACCCATTAATCCCTTTATGTGTTTAATAACATAAAATCATTAAATAAATTATTATTTCCAATTAATGTGGGAAAATTATAAGAGTATTTAGCTTAAATATTTTTCTTATTTAATTGAATTAACTCTTAAGCATGAGCCTAATTACATTAGATCGCTTTAAGTGCATTAATGATTTTATTTTCCCAAAGCATATAATTGAAGGTTCATGGTTAAGTGGTTAATTAAGTCAAAGAAACTTAGGAAGGGTAATCAAATAGAAGTAATTAATGGATTGAACCTAATCAATTCATAAAATATGTTTAATTTCTTTCCTTCAACATATTAAATAACCAATATAGCATAGAATGAATCCTAAGTACCATTTCTCCTCTTTAGGTTTTAATAACTTGAACATTAAAATTAGACTTTGAAGAATTTATTAGACTTAATGGATGTTTATTTAACTTGATTATCTTTAGGGTCTGATAAAATCAAATATGTTATGTGGTGATATTTAATTACTTCCTTCAATTATTATAAATTGTGTTTGTCATTTGCTTTATATATTCATGTTTTAAAATAAAAAAATTAAAGAATATGATTGTATTCAAATTGCATGAGTTTGATAAATGATATTATGTGGTGTGGCTATTATCACTAATAAATTTCAAACTATTTTGAAACTATAAGTTAATTATGAATCAAATTATTTGAAACTTAAATTAATGCTTATTATAAATACTTAATGAAATGCTTACTTATTTGTAATTAAAAGATGACAATTGATTATTTTATTCTTATGTTCTATGTATATGTTTACATGCATTTGAATTAGCAAGTATATAATCTGGACATCTCGGGAATATGAAACTTTAAGTAACCCCAAGAGGTTTTAGATAATATCACTTTCCTGGTTTAACAACAACATTTGCTTAATTTCATTTATGTATATGCATGTGTTAGAATATAAAGTAAAGCCCCTTTCTTTATGTCATTAAACTTTACTTGAATAAAAGATTTTTATACATAACATTACATTATTTTTGTTTCTAGGCTTATGAATATGCTTGTGTGTATTTGAATTGGCAAGTATATAGTGTGGACATCTTAGGAATACAAGGCTTTTAGTTGCCCCAAAGAGGTCTTAGATAATCTCACTTTCTTGGTTAACAATGATATGCACTTGCTTAAATTCTTAACACATACTTGCATATTCTTAGCTGAGATGAAAACTCCATTTTCTATTAAATTCATGCATCAACTATCATCAAGTACGAAAAAATATGAGTTTTTGCATGTATATGTAGATACTAAATCAAAAATTAGTGAAATTAAAAAATTAAAGAGTGTGGATATTATTGATAATGAATGGAAGTAGTGGAATATTACTCATATGATGGTGACTTAATTTCATTAATCTTGAGATGTTTTCATGTTTAAATGAAATTCATTAAGGCTAATCTAAACTTAGGCTAAATAAAATTCAAAAGTTATTCATTTAGTGAATTAAATCCATAATAATCTATCTTTAGAAATTAACTTAGGCTAGGGATGAAAGAGTTAAGCCTCTTTCTTCTCTTTATAATGATTAGATCTTAAGTAAATATTGAACAAAAATAAAACACATAAATTAAAATCTAATCAAGCTACTTAAAGACTTCAAGTGAAACCATCCTTAATGAGTAATTTAAACAATCCCATGACTTTAAACAATCATAATTCTAAAGCTTAATCAAGACATACCACACTAAGCCTTAGCACACACATTAAAATAATAAGTCACCAACCTTAGTATAAGGTTTGGCATGCGTATGCTGTGGTGATATATTTTATTTTGTGGTGTAATATTTTAGACTAGATGGTAGGATTTTTTGTGCTTAGACTACATGTTAGGTCAATATTAGTCTACTGACATTTTGTGCAGAGGATTGTGCTCGAGGGGCCATAATAATAATAAATGAGTATAAATATTCTTTCTTGTAGATGCTACTTATGCCAATGAGCATAATCTAATTAGGATAAGTGGGCTTTGTTACCCAAGTACAAGGTGCAAAATCTAAAAATGTGAAATATAATTGCTTGGTGTCTATGTTTATTTAGCTAACATCCATTTTTTAGGTGTAGTTAGACTTCATTTCATAAAGATGTAAATTTTTATAATAAGGATTAGGATTAGTGCTATGGGGTTTAGGATGAGCAGTGGCTAAAATGCAAAGACTTGGGAGGCCTTAGGAAGCCTAGAGCAAACTAATCTAAAGAAGGAAGAAGATTAAGAATTGAAGACCCCCATAGCATTATTTCAATTATAATATTTAATTATATTTCAGGTTATATGAGGGTAGAGCTTGACTACCCAACTCTTTCTCTTTTCTTGGGTGTACGATAGTAGCCGACCACATCGGTCTTTTATTCTTTTATAAAATCCAAATGCTTGGTTGTTGTGTTTAGTTTGTATAATAGAAATGACATACTTTTCTTAGGTTTCTTAAAGTTTGATGATTTGGCGTGTGGCCAAGATGTGATAGGTTCTTTAGGATAAAATTAAATTTTCTATCATCATTAATAACTTCAACTAAATTTTAATCAATTCATGACATCATCTTAAAACTTAAAATTTTAATCAAGATAATAAAAGATTTATCAACCTCTTATCTAAATGGTTGTATGCTATAACAACATGCATGCCATATTATTTCACTCTTGAATAGAGAGGATCTCCACTCTTGCACTCTATGGGACATGCTTGACCTTTGAGAGTGGTCCATTGTAGTGGAGAACACCTCTTTCTCGTTAATTTAGCCCATCACTCAATTTCATCATGCATATAGGCATAATTATCTCAAGTCTTGGTCCAAAATAAATGTGTCAAAATGATCTCAAAACTTGTAAATGTTTAACATTAGTTTAAGTCATATTTATATACCAAACATTATCTAGTCTTTTATGGAGTGAGTTTAGGATTATAGCTTCTTTCCTAATTGATAATAACCTAGCTATCTTGCATTTACATATGACTAGTCTGCATGATCTTAAAATCATAGAAGGTGTTACCTAGCAGCCAGTCTAGATGGTTATAAGTCTAGAAGAGTTAAGATGTGTTCACTCATCATGTGGAGGTAAACAATTATATCCCATTTTTTTAGTAGAATTAGGTCAAGATCTTAGCTTATGCTTGAACACTATAGATTTAGGCTCCGGGTGGCTTGTCTCTCTTTTGCTATAAGTATAAGTCCTCACCTCTTAGGAAATTTCATAATCTTGTATTATTGGACCATAAGTTCCAGCATTCTAATAAAGTTTTAACTTAAGACAAAATAAATTCCCTCTTTCAAAGATATAAAGCCTCATTTAGAGTAGATTGGAGCATTCACTAAGATTCCTACTATCTTGGGTGTTCCTTACTTATCCTTATATAGAATTCATAAATAAGTCTTCCCATTTGATTTCTAAAAATAATCAATCATTTGATAGTCTAGCCTTGAAATCTTTGGAGACATTTATTGATTACTTTAATCAAGAGTGTTCTTAAGAAATTATCATTTCTTAGGATCTAATTAACTATAAAGCTTACTTCCATAGGGATCTAAAGAAGTTGACATAAAATAAATTCCTATTTTACTTATCCATGTAAAGTAGAGAAAGATCTCTGATATACATACATAGACTCATCTGCCTTAGGAGTTCTTATTAGGTGATCAGATCTATTATAGGGTAATGTTTCTATCTTTTGAGATAATACATCATACCTTAATGTCACACTTGATCGCTTCAATAAGTACTCCTTAAGATCTGTGTGGTGTCTATGACTCCAAATTAAAACACCACACTTCTACTCTTATATTTGCAACTTAAAGTCTAATGAAGAACTTTTATATATCTTTAAGAAATAATGCATCTATTATCAATTATATCTGCATTAAGATGATGCATTAAGTCATCTGATGGTCAATAAGCAAATAAACTTCAATGCCTACTTAAGATCTTATAAAATTAAGGTCATCACCAATATCTCACTATGTGGAATCTTATAAAACCTAAGAGATCATATGTAGGCTCATAAAGTAGTTCATTAAACTCAATTATTTCAAAATGGACTTTGTACCTTGTACTATAATTAATGCTTAAGTCCTAGTAGAATTTGACATTGTATTCACTATTGGTTAAAAGATTGGATGTTAAAAAGAATAAAGAAGTTTGGGACATGTACATTAATCAAGCCTTGGGAGAAGACAACTATGGAGTTAGAATGGTTCTTTTGTGGGACCTTATGGACTTGTGTTATGCTCATATTTAAAGTTGAGATTTAAGCATACTAATGACCAAGATGAGTACAAAATGTCTCTCACCAACATATGATTCACTTTGATAGTTGGCACCAAAAAGCTAAGAATTTTCTATGACTCTCAACTAATGGTGAAGTAGGTAATGAGAAATTATAAAGTTATATTAGAAAATGTTTAATGCCAAAATTACTTAATTGACAATTTTGAGATCACACGTGTGTAAAGATAAGAAAATCCAATTACTAACATAATGCCCAAATTCAACATTCATTATGCCTCTACCTTTAGATAGTGATAAGTTGTCATTAACAAAGAAGAAGCAAATATGCCATTTAAGCATCCATTAGTACACTCACATTCATAACTTCCTATTGTAGCATCATGTGGATCAAGCAAATTAGACTAAAGGTCCAATTGTAAGAACCTAATTAAGGACCATCATAAGATCCCAATAAAAAATGAATAATTTAATTTTGAAATTTATTATTTTATGTGACATGTGGTTGGCCACTTGGGGTTTGATGGATATGGGCTCTCCTATGATGCTAAAAGAGTGATGAAGGTTCAGGTTGTGTTCCATTTAAAGTGATATAAAGGCAATAGATGTCAATCGGCCGCAAACCAACTCAAATAAGTTCTAAAACACTAATTTCACAAACTATAACTCTCTCCACAAAACTTCAAATCACATGAAAAATTACAAAATTATAAGTATTGGAGTCTAGCAATCATCTAGAAAGTTTTAAATTTTAATAAAGTTTAGAATTAATTTTGATTTTCCTTCTAGGGCTAACTCGGTAAAACTCCATCTAGTAAACTAGCTAATTATTTACTTAAGGTTGTTATAACTTGATATTACAATAGAATTAAACCTAGAATTAAACCCAAAATTAACACTTGTGAATGAAATACTAAGCTTTCTACTATAATTTTGGATTTTATACAAAATTTTGTAGAGTTTAAGGGCACAAAACACCAAGTGGAATAAGACTACGTTAGATTCTCTTTTTTTTTTAACCATATAAAAATCTTATGATGACATATAGATTTTAGGAATTTCTCATTAGAATACATCATTAGGAAAAATATATTATCTCAAAAGATAAATATGTCATCCTATAATGAATTTGATTATTGAATAAAGACTCCTAAGACTAATGGGTCTTTTAATATTTAAGAGATTATTCTCTTGAACTATATGGAAAAGTAGAACAAGGTTTATTTTATGATGGGTTCTTAGTTCTCTATAAGGGCAAGCCCCTATAGCTAATTATATCATAGGAATGAATGATCTCTTCTTAAGAATACTTTCGATTAAAGAAATAGAATTTATTTTTTATGAGTTTCAAAGCTTGCCTTAAAAGGATGATGATTTAGAAATTCAATAGGGATCGTTTCAATGGAGAAGAGTTCTTTTGGAGTTCAATTAAAATTAAGTAGGAAATGCTTATCAATACTCATATCCCAATAAGCATTTAAACTAACATACCATTGGACTTTATAGTTTTGAGTTCAAAATTAATAAGATTTAAATTGACATTTTATTAAAAATTAGGGCTTAGATTTTAGTAGCACAAGACTACAGAAATGCCTAATAGTTGAAGACTTACTCTAAAAAAAATGCTTCAAACTCTAAGTCTATAAATGCTTCTGAAATAAGTTAGAAGCTCGACTTAATATAAATTTTTTAAGAATTATCAATTCTTTTCCTCCCATAGAAAAAATGAACTTATCCCATAGTTGGAAGCAATCAACATTTATTATATTTTTATTATGGTGGTCCCTTTAAGCACAACTCCCTATAAAAATAATATTAGACTAAAAAGGATGCTCTGACAACCAGACTAGCGGACAAACAATCCTAGTCATCTAATCTAAAATAAAACACCACAAAATAAGAAAATCATCACATAACAAAACATGACAAATCATCGGCCTAACCTAAGTCTAAGGTCGGTGACTTAACAATCTAGTGTGTGAGAAATGGATTTATGAGATATGATTTAACTAGGACTTTTAAATTCAAGTCATAGTTTAATTTAAAATTTAATCTTTCACTTTTCAAAATTTTACTTCCTAGGTATGTGCCATTGTTAAACAAGAATTTCTAGAATCTGACTCCGATAAGTGACTTATATACCATATAATCACTAATTATGAAAAGTTTTATTTTAATTTATTTGATTTTTATATTTTATTCTTAGAATTTGTTTATTTTTTATTAGGTGATTTTAATTTAAGTGATTTAATTGATTTATGAGTTTATTTCCATTTTTAGGTTTACATTTGTGTTAAAGATGAAATTTATGTTTTAAAGAATAAAGAATAAAATAAATTTTTCTTTAGGTAGAACTTATTTTATTCAATCATCCTAAATCCTAGAAGAATGAAATTTTCATCTATTCTAAGGGTCAAACTAAGATCCTAAATATCTTAATTAACGTCTTTTGAATTTATTTAAATGGTATGTCTTAAGTTAGGTTTGATTTGATTAATATTTCAAATTTTTTCTTTTAAAGTTAAAGTTTATGTTATGCAATATTATTAGGATTTGAAGATTTCATTCTTGTTATATTTCTTTTGTTTTGATTAATATTACGTTTAATTAAAATTCAAAATGTTTCTTTAAATCTTAATTAAAAGTTGATGTCATCCTCATTGAGTGGAAGTTTTATTTATTTTATTTTAGTTTAGTTTACTTTCAAGTACTTTAATTCATTTTATGTTATTTAATTTATAAAATTTTTTATAACTTAGCTTTATATTTGATTTTATGTTTCTTTTTATTTTTATGATGTTCATTTATTCTTATGTGTTTGAATTATTTAGTTTATTTGATTAAATTAATTTCACTCATTAGTTTTATTAATGTTAGTTATTTGTTACTTTAAATGAGTTAAGTTAGTTAATTTATGTTGGTTTTTAATTAAAATTTGGTTTAGAACTTGTGATTTTATTATTTAAGTGATTCATTATACCTCAATTTTATAGCTTAAGATGACTTGTTAACTTATATGTTCATACTTTATCATTTGGGTTAAGTTTAATGAAATATTACATGTTAAAATTTCATTATTTAATTTAATTTCTTAAGATGAGATTTTATTTATCAATCATAACCTAGAAAACTTAGGCTACCTTAGATTCCAAACCTAAACTAAGCCATTTCAACTTTTAGGTTATTTAGATTAAATGATTTGATCAATCATATTTTATTTTCATTTAAAATTATCAATATTCTTTAACATTAAGATGGACTTAAAAGTAATTTTTAATATTAATGATTTTCTTGATTTGGGTATCAAGTTCAGAAGTTGATTAATTTTGATTTTAGTTGATCAATTGATTTATTATAAATTTAACAAATTCGATTACTTAAAGTTTAATTGAATTTTATGTTCTTAGTCATTTTATCAATCTTTATAAGTGCATAATTAATTAAATTTCTTAACTTCAAAGGGTTAAGAAAATTTTCTTTAGTTCTATGATGTTAATGAATATATTTTGAGTAGGTTTATAATTTTTTATAATTTCTATAATTTTTATTTATAATTTCATTTAAATTGACCTAGGGATTGGAAATTCAACAACTTTTAATCCATAAATCATTTGGCCTTGAAATTTTTGTGGCAAGTGGGGTTCCTTTCCAATTTATATTTCCTAAATTTTCATTTTAATCAGATGTGTCATTTAATATTAATTAGAGTTTTAATTATTTTAATAAAACTTAAATTAAGCCTAAATTAGATAGAAGTAATTAGGAGTTTTCATTTTCTTAAATTCCCTTTTGGAAGATGAATCCATAGAGGGTTTATTTAGAATTTTAAATTTTTTTGTTAATTTATTAAGATTTTTTAAGGTTTAGATAAATAAATTAATTAATTCATTCATTTAATCCCTAATTAAGGTCATTTTGGGGATTATGAGATTTTAGAAAATTTTAGTGGTGTTTTTAAACTCATTAAAGTTCATAATGATGATTTAAATTGGTTTCATATTTTTTTCATAATTTCTTAACATTAATATAATTTAATTTTATTAAATTAAGATTTATAGCTTGAAAATTTCATGTCTATGAATTTACTTTCCAATAAATCCTGAAAAATTTATCTATGGTGTATTTTAAGATTTCAATTCCCAAAATTTTGAATTGATTAGATTAATTATTTAAGTTTAATTTAAGTTTAATTATTTTTAATTAAATCTAAATTAACCTATAATTACCTAATAGAAATAGGAGATTTTGAATTTAATGGATTCTTCTCACTTAGATGAATCCATAGAGACCTTATTTGTATTTTTTTGGTTGAGTATTTTATTTTCTATAACTTTTTTTTAATTTTAGACCTTTTTCAGCATTATCTAAATATGGAAAAAACTTGAATTTTCTATTTAATCCAATCAGAATTGTAATTACATGATGGCACATGATTTATTTGATCCATGTAGATCCAACTCAAATGGCGATAGTGATTCATCATGACTCAGATGGTCGTGATTTCTCTTGTAGTTCCTTGTATAGGTTTTAAACTGTACATTCTTAATAGAAGGAATGGATGGTGGAGATTCTGTCTCCCCCATTAACGATGGAAGCCAAGCACCATCCGTCAAATCCTTGCAACTTCAGATGAACTAGTTGATGAATCGCTTGATTTTGATAGTAAATACATCAAGACTTCATTTCCAAATACATCTATGCAGCTTGATCTCACTTAAGATTAACTTCCCTTTACAAAAAACCAAATTGAAGTGTAAGGGTGGTTGGCTTTAAGGCATACCTCATCGGGTCGATCCTCGACGGTGGAAACGCTTTGAGTAGCTTCATGGGGATGTGACGAGCCTTTGGGTGTATGGAACTGGATTGCCTCCTCATTGATTGCTCTGTAGGCCAAGCTCATCTTATTTTCCCATTGCTTTGATTGAAATCTGGCTTACTGGCGATGTAGAAATCAGGGAAATGGTGTTTCATCTTCGTTTCACTTGAGGAAGGTGTGTGAATGCTCAGAATAACCAGAGAAGGTATCCCGTCTTCTTTTCTTATTTGGCAAGAGCCTCCTAATGGGGAGTTAAAATAAGAATTGGCCATGGTGATTGCCACCCTTGGAGGCGTTTTCCAAGAGGTGGTTAGTTGATCGGGGTCAATCCAAATTAACTAGCATGAAGAGTGGAGGAGGAATGGAGGAAGTTTCTTGGATTATAGAGGATTTATCTTCATGTTCTACATCACATTCCTATGGCATAATCCTTTTCTTTTGGATTGGCTTGAGACCTTTAAGTTCTTTCAAATTTGGCTATCAATCAATTTAGACTCATCTTAGAAAAAGTTTGCATGTATTATAATATAATTAGTGTAAGTTTTAAGTTCAAATGTTCACTTTTGATCTATTTGGATTTAGTTTGATTTGGATTAAGCTAATCATGGAAAATGTTTATTATTCATTTATTTAGATTAGTAATTAACCATCCAAATCAATTTAAGATGATTCATGAGTCAAACAAACTCATTTAAATTAGGTTTAAGGGCAAACACCTTAAATTAGTTCACTTAAATATTTGCTCCCTTTGGTTTAGTTTAATTTATTTCATTTGATTGATTTTATCTTGGTGTAGGCTTTAATTATGTTTATTAAAGTATTTGGGATGACATAGATTATTAAATTTTATTTTATTTGAAGTTAATTTTGAATTTAACCCACTTTGACATAAATTAGGCTTAATAGGTTAACATGAGTTCAATTGGGTCAAATGATCAAATTTATCAAAACCCCCTAATGGGTTGAATTATGTTTAATGATCAAATAATTTTAAATATTTAATTTGAATTGATTTTGATTGAATTTAAGTCCATAAGGTCCATGTAGGCTTATTTAGATTAAGTGATCTAATTAACCTAATTAAGGCTTAATGGATTTAAATTTATTTAGATTCATGTTTAAATAAGTTCATTTAATGATTTTGAGTCTTTAAAATAAATTGATTTGTTAAATATTGGTGGGTTGACCATTGACCTAGTTGGAGAAACATAAGTTAACTCTATGCCAAATGATTGGCCATCTTTAACCATCATTTAGATTTAGTTTTAAATACATTTATATTTATTTAATGACTATATATTATTCATTTAATTTGATTTCAATTTTTATTTTATTTTATTTAAATTTCCTTGGGTTTACGAGGTTTTGAGCAAAAGTAGATTAGTTGGGTTAACTACCTCAATTACCATAGTCTAAGCTTATTTGGATTTAGATTTCAACTAGAATGTGTTTTGTTGAATCACTCGTTTAGATTTTAGTTTGGTTTCGGAGCACCTAATATTATTAGGTTAGGATAAACCTTAGAAAGAGTCACTTGGTCACCAAGTATAGTGTCCTAAGTACTTGAATAGGAAATTTCTAATCTAAGATTAGGTATCGTAATCAATAGAATTGAAAATAATAATATTATAGTTAGATGACATCATAAATAAAAAATCCATAGAAGGAAACCATAATAAAAATTATCACATAAAAATTATGTGACTCACTAAAATAACCTTGGCAGAAGGATCACCAAATACGAATAACCCTAACTCTTTGAATATTTCCTCAAATTATTTGCATAAAAAGTTACCAAAAATTTTCATTAAATACAAAAGATTTGTGTATACAATACACCACAATTCAAATGAGAGAAAGGGAGAGAGAGGTTAGAGGGGGAGAGGTCAACTCACACTTCTAACTACTAAAAACTACCCTAAAATAACCACCCAAACTATTCCACTTCCACTTGGATAGCCACAAATTAATGAATTTAATATTATGTAATATAAATAATTATATTTTCATTAATTTAAACATATATCCCAACATGTTTGAAGATATAAATTCTAAAATTTTAAGTATTTTAGTTATGTATGAGATGAGTTCTTTGATTAATATCACATGGATGACTATCAAAGAATTTTTTTTTTTTAAAATAAAACTTGTAGGCCGGAAAAAAATTATTGGAACAATATTTTGGTTAAGAAAGAAAGGATGGGTGGGTAGAACCTTTCATACATCAGATTTGAAATAAATGATTCAGGCCAAATACTATCATATGAATCTTTAAAAGAAACTTTATAAATAGTTGAGGACCCTAACATAAGAAAATATACTTTCAATGAATTACAGGAACACTTTGGGCCTTATGTCTACATTATATTATACAGACCATTACTGATAACAGGCCTATAAAATTGTTATTATTCTTAGGAGTGACATTAGGAATGAAGTAGAGTATGCTTTTCATGAGGCTTTATTATTGGGAATATATAAAAAGCAACTTCTCTATCTAAGTCATAATTCCTTTTATAAAACTTTCTTTTATCATACTTTGAGATTTACTACTAGATTTGGCTCATCATTATTTAATACCCAATCAAATAAAATGCCAAAGAATAAGGATATAGTTTACTTAAAGTGTCAAAAGAAGGGATACATGTAGAACCAGTCAAAAGTAAAAATCATATTTATAAATCAAATTGACGATGTAGAAGATATGGTTGAGCAGATCCATGATGACTCAACCCTTCTATTAGATGTGAACATAGAGCATGTGGGAGACCAATTTAGTGTTATGAGAGGCAAAACAATATCTAGGGATAAAGATTATAGAAGAAAAAAAAATATTGACCATTTATGTGATATACATAGAGAAAAAGGTGTAAGTCAATTTTAAATAAGATAGTGTTATTAAAGTAATATTTACCTATATACTTTTTAAAGTAAACTTTAGACTAGAACCCCATCCTAAGCCATTTCAAGTGAGTTGGGTGAATTGTAAATCCAAGTGCTTACCACCTATAGAGATAGATAGTTATAAAGATCACATTTGGTGTGATTTTCTTCCCTAGATATAACACACATTCTAATAGACAAACCTTTACTTTAAGATCTTAATATCATACATTATTATGGAGAGAATGCATAATTTTTAAACATAATGAAAAGTTAATAAATTATTTCATGTAAAGTAAATAGACTAACAACCACCTACTCTTCTACACATGCCCAGCTCTAAGATCAAAATAAAGTCTAGTTAGAAAAATGTTTAAAACTTTAGTTGATAGTAATATTCTCTGACAATTATGAAGACTCCTTTTAAATTGGCCCTTCATAACTTATACTTTCATCTTTACTTTTAGACATCAAAATAGAAAAAGGTAGAATTCAACACTATCCTTAAAGAATTTTTTTGACCCAATTCATGTGAAAAAAGTTGCAAAAAAAAACCTAAATATTATATACATTTTATAGTATCTCACCTATAATTTAAGTTTTGTGACTTGTACCCTAATAACCTACCAGATAGATTGTCCACTTATGTGAGATATTTAGCATGCTATTAATTTTACACTATGTTCATTATAACCTAATTTACTTTATTATCAAAGGAGCCCTACATAACATGTTGAACTTAAAAGATAGGTACATGAACTATTATGAAAAGGTTTTATTTAGGGAAGCTTAAGTCATTGTGCAATTCTAAAACTACTAACTCCAAAGAATGATGTTACTAAGAGAATGTGTATTAATAGTATAAGTAATAAGATCACTATTAAATATAGGTTTTTAATCCCAAACTTGGATAATATGTTAGATCCTATTTTAACTTAAGTCATTTCTATAAGATAGATTTAAGAAATAAATATAATTTGATCATGAATAGACCAACATGTGAATAGAAGATAGCTTGTGAAATCCCCTAATAGGATATTTGAATGGCTAATCTTGCCTTTTGTTTATCTAATGCTCTAGTACTTTCATGAGATTGACGAATCCAGCCATAAACCCTAGTAAGAAGATGTATTAATCCATTTAAGGTTAGACATAATCAACTCAAAAAAGGATAAACTTCATATTAATCTCAAGAGAAACTTCATATTAATCTCAAGAGATGCTTCTTTTATCAACAAAAGATTACATTTTTTGAATTCATAATGCTTGTTAATGATTGAAAACATAAAAATTAAACCTATATGACTAACTCCTAAGAATTTTATATATGTCTAAAGTTTTCATGATTTGGCTATCTTTTATTGAAGATTTATTAGAAATTTCAGTATGAATGTAGCTCTTATCATTTATATAATAAAGAGTGATAAGTTTGTTCTGACTATATCAACACCAAAAGCCATGAAACAAATAAAATTTCTTATTAACGCATCCTTAATTTTAAAACTCCTAGATTTTAATAAAACATTTGAGGTCACTTATAATGCTTTTGGTTTTGGTATAAAAGGCATACTTTGTCAAAGAAATCAACTAATAGCCTTCTATAGTGAGAATATGATTGATGCAAAATAAAGATACTATACATGTGATAAATAATTTTATGGTATTATTACTTTAAAGCACTTGAGGCATTACTAATAATATAGAGAGTTTATCCTTAATACTAATCACCATGCTTTGAATTCATCAACACTCAAAGGAAGTTAAACTACAAACATGCAAAAAGAGTAAAATGCCTTTAGGACTTCACAATTATTTTTAATCATAAGCCTGGGGTAGAAAATAAATCTATAGATGCCCTTTCTAGCACTACTTTAGTAATTACATTTTTAGAATTTCAAATTTCTAGATTTAAAAGAATAAATGATGATTATCAAGTATGTCCATACTTCCATGATATATTTAAAGCATGTCCAAAATACTTATATTTTAATAGTATATGTGATGATTATGTAGTAATTAATATGTATCTATATAAAGAAAAAGATTATGCATCTCTAGGACTTCTGTGAGAACATTCTTTATCATGGAATTATATTTAATGGAAGTAGTGAAGCATTTAGAAAGTTTAAAACAATACAACTACTACAACATAGATTCTTTTGGCCTTCCTTAAAGAGAGATGCTAAGAGGATAGTCAAATAATGCTACACTTATAGGGGTTAAATAGAAATAGAAAATTATTGTGATTCACTTATTCCTTTAAGATCTTGGGAAGATATTTCCATGGGCTTTATAGGCTCCCAAGAATTCCAAGAAGACCTATTGATATATTTGTTATAGTGGATCATTTCTGTAAGATGACTCACTTCATAGCATATCCAAAGATAAATGATGGCTTACACATAACATGGTTATTTTTCAAAGAAATTAGGAGGCTTCATGTGCTTCCTTCCACAATTGTCTCTAATAAAGATTAGAAACTCATACCAGGAATTATGGAAGTTAATGAGTACAACATTGAGATTTTCTTCAACCTTTCACCCCCCAAATTGATGGACAAACTAAGGTAGTGAATAGAACATTAGTAAATCTTTTAAGGCATTTGATGGGTAGAAGTTTAAGAAATTGAGATCTTCACCTTCCCATAGTTGAGTTTGCTTACATTACATTATTTCCAAGGATACCAATAAAAGACCATTTGAATTAGTTTATGACTACAATCCAATGAAACTAATTGATCTTATTATGTATTTTTAAAGTCATTATTTATATTTACAAGAGATTTTCAAAGCCTTTATAAAATAACTAAAAATAAATATTGCATAAAATGCTAAAACCTAGAACAAGAATAAAAATTACAAAGAGTTTGATTGGTAAGAAAAATTGAGTGAATTATTTTGAGTTTTTACTTAGAGTTAATGTTAATTTATGGTTTAATTTCATATTTTTAATATTTTTGGAAAGAACTTCCCATTAATGATAAAAATAAAGAAAATCAAAATTTTAAGGAAAACACCTAAATGCTATGCTATGTAGCTCTACAATGCTAATAGCAAGCAACCAACAAAGACAACAAAACTAGCACCACAACATTAGAATAATGGTGCTACATTGCTGTAATTTTAAAATTTGGACTTCAAGATAGTGAATCTAGCATCTTGGTGTTGTTAGAAGAAGCATCGTTGCATTAAAATGAGCCAGAAAAGCAAGAAAGTGCCAAAAGATAATACACCTAGGGCTTTGGCATTCAGGGCTAGTGTTATAATCCTACTCCTTTCCATTCAAAGAAGAAAAATTGAGGCAACACTGCTATAGCACTACCATTCACACCATAGTGTTATGACCAATGATTCAAATTTGACACAGTTTTAGTCATCAATTTGGGAGTTATAAGGGTAGTTTTGGAACAAATTTTGAAGGGACACCAACTGAGGGATGAGTGTAATACAAATTAATTTATAATTGCAATTATGATGGCCTTTTTTTGTATTTTTATTCTTTATGGGAGTGAAACTATAAATTATTATGTTGACATTAAGATAATTTTATGTTGTTATTTGTTTATTATTTTTTTTCATGCTTAATTTAATTGTAAACTAATCACACAATTTTAAAACAATTGTGATATATAAATACTAGTAGAGTCATAAAAGAATAATTTAAGAAAAGTAAAAAATATTTTGAATACATATGAATATAGTATTTGATGATTTGCTATCATTTAGGGAGAAAATTAAATATGCAATCATACTGGAATAGTGCATTTAAACTTATGTGTGATACTAGTGGCTATGCAATAGATGCATTACTTGTGCAAAGAAAGAAATAGATTTTTCATGTTACACTAGCAAAACTCTTAATTAATCTCATTAGATTTATTCCACTATTGAAAACAAATACTAGCTATTGTATTTGCCTTTCATAAGTTTACATATGATTTAGTGGATGCTAAAGTTATTATATATATAGATCATGTGACTATAAAGTATCTTGTATAGAAGAAAGATGCTAATCCTAGAATGATTAAATGGATTCTTCTTTTACAAATGTTTTATTTTAAGATAATAATAATAGGAGAGGGATGGAAAATTGCAGTAGATCATTTATGTAGACTTGAAGTAGGAGAAGAGTTTAAGTTTAGCAGAGATGTTGGAGTGAAAAATTGTGATGAGTATTTGTTTGAATATGAACATAAACTTATTACTTGGTATTTAGATATTATGAATTATTTAGTGAGTAAGATCTTTCTTTATTGGTTATCATATGACCAAAAAAAGTTTTTACATGATGCTAGATTTTAGTTTTAGGATAAGTCATTTACGTTTAAGAAATGTTTAGATAATATTTTGAGAAGATGTGTTTTAGATGATGATATAAATAAAATTATGAGGTTAAATCATGATTTTAGGTATGAATGCATTTTGGAGGAAATGTGATTTGTAATAGAATTGATAGCATATGAACATGTTTTATTAGGGTTCACTCTCTTGTTATAAGAGTATCCATTGGGCCTCCTTGATCATTGGTGTAGCCTTAAGAAGAAGAGAACTTTGGTTATAAAATTATATTTTATTTGGCATCTAAATTTTTCTAAGAATTGTAGTGGGAATTTAAGAATGATAAATAATTTTAGGTTAAATTTATTAATGTTAAATACTATTAAGACAAACATCATTCTATTTGTAGCTACAAGTTAGGAGACTCCTTAATTTGGTAATGCAAGGCAAAATCAAATTGGATGTTGAACAACTCATCTAATGGATGCATTAGTTATGGTAATTCATTCTTCTAGTAAAATCTTGGTTAGCAAAGGATATATTAATTCTATCATTAATTCCCATCTAGCATCTTCTCAAAAGTCCCTACTTTATTTTTCATGGTACTTGGGATGTTGATAATCTTTCTACCATCCTTCTTTTAAACTTAGTTACCAAAGTGTCATTCGATAAAGATAATGAAGATTATATTCTTTTCAAACTAGCATCTTCTAGGTTTTTTATAATGCATGAGTTTTGGGAGTGTATTATACCTAGATTCATATCATCAAATATCTTAAAATATTTAGCATAAAGCATTTTTTTCATATTGTATATTGTGTTAGAAAATCTTAAAGAACTTCATTTTTGCTGATGCTATTTGTAAGGAAAGAGGCTTTTATCCTCTCTCTAAATTCTAATGCTATTATCAAGATGATCTAAAGCATGTTTTTATTAATGGTGATATAACATCCAAGGTTGAGGTGGTACAACCTTGTCTTTAACAAACCATTTCAATTGTTTACCATTTTATATGAATATACTTGAATCTTGATTTTTAACCTATAATATTATGGACTACATTTTTAATGGACATATACAAATTATTCTCCCTATTCTTATTTTGAGTTTTACTTGACTAGAACAAAGTGATACTTAACATAATGGTATCAAAATGAGTCTTTCTAAACTAATTCCTTGCATAAATTCAAAAAAAATTTCTTCAATACTAATTATTGAATGATATTAGCATCAGAGGTTCAAAGCTTGTTGCTTCTTATTTTAGATTGTAACTTTCATCCAACCTTTTTACTATCTTCTAAAATTGTTCATTAGGTTAAAACATTGAAAAATGCTATAAAAATAATATATATGGGATAACTAATGATAGGGTTTTGGATGTAGGGCTATTATAATAGATTATCTTATGGGTGGTGATAGCCTTGTAAGAATTGGCACACCCAAGATGGGATCTAAATACAATGAAAGAGAATAGAAAAAAATTAAAAGAAAAAAAAAAGAGGGGCACAAGATTTACATTGGTTTGGCCCAATGGACCTATATCCACTCTCCTGATCTCCTACAAAAATCCATTATCTTTCCTTTCACACAACACTCAAATGTGGAGATGCCTCTCTTTATAACTAATAATGGAGAAACCTTACACCACTCCTTTTCTCTTCCAAAGTAAGAAGGATGCCACTCCCTCTCCAAGACATAAAGAAAAACTTCTTTCAATAAAATCTTATACAAGTTTCATAATAACAAACTCTCAAGTTAATGTATAAAACTCAAAGGCAAGGTGGATCAAAAATAATAACCAAAATCAAATTGCATCCTTACATATATGAAAATCTCTTAAGGAAAAGAATAGAAAACATTTCTCTCATTTTTCTCTAAGAGAATACATTTCTTAAGCTTCCTTATGTTCATGATCATAGGTTAGGCTCACCAAATGAAGTATTTATGGGAAGGGTGCTAAATAAAAAATTTAAAAATATTTTTAATAAATAAGTCTAACTATATTTTGTGATCCCCAAATCATACTGTATGATTAGTTTAATTTTCTTTGTTTATTATAACTGGATGATATGATCTTCCCAGCAGCTATCATAATCATAATGTACAACTTGGGGTCATACCATAAGATTGGTACAAACTTTAAATTATGTTCTCTATTTATTCATCATGTATGAATCTATCATATATCATAAACATTTTAAGGATAGAATTTCAAAAATTGAATCCCAAAATTCTAGATAAAACCGGGTAATTAACAAATAAGTTAATAATATATGATTTAGATCATATTGTATGATCAGTCAAATTAAGCAAAATTATAATTAATCAACTTAATCATGGCTTTTAAAATAATTAAGAAAATGAATAATCATATAGTACAATCATGATCATATAGGATGATTAGTTCAAATTTGACAATTTTAAGAGTTAATCGACTTAATTGGCTACTGAAGATGTTTAACAAATATGATTTATCGTTTAGTACCATGAAGATTATACTTTATGATTTATATGAAAGTTAATTAAAATTTTATTTTATATTGTCTATATATATATATGTTTGATTATTTTTCATCATATAGCATACTATATATACATGATATATATATATATATATATATAAATGCTAGAAACAACAACAAATTATTTTAACTTGACTTGCATCTTTTGACATCATCCATTCCTCATGTTTAGTCTTCATGGGCTTTTTCTTAATCAAAGTTTTTAAAAATTAGCCATTAGCCATGCTCTCACAATCAATCTTCATTAGGCTCCTTAATTGTAGTTCTTATATTAAAAGCATACCACAACTTGCTCACATAATTGATAAGTGAAAATAATTATTCAACTAAAAATATTTGTAATCATCAAAACTTAGAATCCTATGTAAAAGCTAATAAGGTTAATAATGTCCTCATTTTTGATGATGTCAACATTTTGATTGATTTTAGAAGTTTTAAAAATAGGAAAATGAGATAACTCCCCCTCACTTTATGTTTTGTAAAAATATGTAATGAATAAAATGATAAAGATACAAAAATATGTAATGAGGGCAGAATGAGCAAAAAATATGCAAAAAATGAACAAATATGTAATAAACCAAAATACACTAATTTTCTTCCCCTTTTGACATATCAGAAAGGGTTGAAGGAAAAGATGGATAAGAGTAAAATAAAATAATGCAAATACTAGTGGTGTAAAGGTATATTTTGTAAATTAAGTTATGCTAATTTTTCTTAAACATTCTTAATTATGCATATTTATAAAATAAGTATATTTAAGTTTTAATCAATAATCATATGATATGTTTCTCTAACTATTTTCTACTAACTATATAATTGTCTATTTATATGCAATATTTTTGTACTCATACTTCATAACCTATGTAAGTGATATCAATTAATTTACTTAATTTTTAAAATAATTTTGTAACAAAAATAAAAGATCTTTAGATTTCACTTGGATGACTAGATATGTTATTACATGATTCAAGCAGATGAACAATTATTATAAAGGGTCACTTAATAACAAACTAAGAAGCATGAATTATTTTTTTCTTTTGATACTTAGTTTGGGGATTTTTTTTTTGTTTGATATCTTCCCTCTTTAGTGATTTATTGATAATTCCCTACTTTGAAGATTTTTTTATTCGATTTTTATCCTAGTCACTGAATCGAAATTGTACAATTGTCGTTACATGATTTCTATAATTTATAATATCATATGCATCTACACTAATATTTATGCATAAATTAATTTGTTATAAAATGTAAAGAAAAAAAGAGAGTATAGAAAAAAATGTGATTTACACAAGAAAATTTATACTTAAATAGTTATATGCACCATCATAGATAAATTTTAGAGTTTTTGGTTAAGTTAATGATTCATACTTTTACTAAATAGATTTTGAAATCTAAATAATACTTGATTATAAGAATGTAGTGAAGAAAATTTAAGAAAAATATTGCATTAACTTGTAAATCATAGAATATGGTAGAAAAGAAAACACCAAATAAATAAAGTCAAGTAAAACAAAACATGTTGAAAATGACTAATGAAACTAATATAATACAACATCGATACATGACATGTCAACTAAGAAAGAAAATACTACATTAGATGAAAAAAAGTGAAAGAAAAAAAAAACTACAATACAAATAAAAGAGAAAAGAAAAAGAGCCTAAAATTTAGAAGGTCCCTCATTAGGCGGTGGTGGTTAGAAAATGTTGTGGAGCAAGTATAACTGAGCTTGAAACCAAGTTTTATCTTCTATACACTATCCCTAGTACACTTCTCAATGAGCTCCCTACTCCTTGTTATGCTTGTCAACCTTAAGCTCAAGTCATGTAAAGTGCTCTGTCCAAGCATCCTCAGGATATTGATGATGTATTGACGGCTCCCCCTCTAGCTACATCATGTTCTTCTATCTCTATTACAAGATTGAGCTAGCCACCACTTCTTAGTATAAAAGGTGTGGAAAGAATGGTCTGTGATGTGAGAAGAAGTGTGGTATGGTGCTTCGGGGTAGGTTAGGTTATATTTGACCTCAAGAAATATGTAATCATATGTCTTACAACTAGATTGTATTTTCTTTTGGATTTTAGGTTCCTTATGATTGTGAGATTTTCAATATAGCGAATCAGAAAAATCTACAACATTAAACTATGTGGGTCATGTAAAAGAAGTGACTATGGTAAAAAGAGGTGTGATGTTTTTTTAGTTGTCGACTTTAAAAATGTCATTGTGCGTAAGCATGTGTTAGATAGCATGAGCATTCAACACAAGTGCTAACTAAGGGTTGGTGTTGATGGAGTGAAGATTTTCTAATGTAATAGAAGACTAGTTATAAGTGGGGTCATTGGAGATATTATATGTAGAAGGATCAGAATTAGAGAATGAGGTACTCATCTAAATCAATATTAGTAATATATATTTTCCTACCACAAACTCTAGATTAAATGATGGTACATTCAAAGTTGTTAACAAGGTTCACAAAAAATTAATAAAGAGTTTGGAGTAAAATGAGTAGGCTAGAGAAATTAAAAATTGGAGGGTTATGCTTTTAAAAAGATTAAATATGGGGTGGGACAACTTATCTTAAACAAGAGGCTTTGAATTTGTTATCACACCTTTTTTTATAGTTCGTATACACAGCTTCTTCATTGTTGGATTAGAATTGGCTGTCATGCTTCTTGCCGTGTGGTCTCTTGCTAGCTGCTGTAAAAATCTTGATCATAAAAAGCTCAAAAAAGTATGTGAGAAGTGAAGGAAAAAAGGGAATTAGTGAGATAGAATAAAGATGCATGAAATATAAAAATAATTCATGAAGTGAAATGAAACTAAAAGATGCATGAAATAAAAGAAAATAATTCAAAGATGAACAAAAAATGCATAAAAAGATATTACAAAATAAAAAATATCGTAAGCACTAAAGTCTAATCAAGATTTAATTCTTTTATGAGAAAAAATTTGCTAATTGAATCTCAGTGTTAATAAATAGAATATAAACATATATGTAAAATCTCCATCTAAAGCTCATTGGTTGATACTTTTTCATTCTTTCAATCTAAAGCTTATTTATTTATTTATTTTTGAATTAGCCTCAATTATGCTTATTGGCCTCGTTGCCTTAAAATATTTGACTAAAATTAGCCTCAATAAATGTAGAATAAATTCACGGACATTCAACTAGTTGAAAAAAATATGAATTATGGGAAAACATATGGTAAATCGTTAAGAGTAAAAAAAATTCTTTAAAAGTATAAATATGAATTATACATTTTATAATTTATTATTAATTTCCCCTTAAATAATCGGGAATTATTTTATTGGATTGTTCGATCTGGCGTTTAGGGAATAAAGTTTGACTGCGAGAGGGCCGCTGAGCTTGCATGATTCATGCAGTCAGAGGGTGGGGCCGCGCCGCAGCGTTGCAGGTGCTTGCATGCTGACTTCCAGCTGGCAGATCAGTGGGAGCAAACTAGTATATAAGTTGAAACAGTGTGCACCAAATTTAGCCAGTAAGAATCGAATATTGTAATCCATTGGCGCTCCAGGGCCGGCTGATTGCGGAGTTAGCCGTAAATATCTCTCCTTCACAAATTTGTAATTCTTTCGATTCCTTACATCATTTTTATCATTATGTATCTTATTTGGATAAGATGACATACATGACTGCCATCATTTTACAATTAATAAATTATTAATTTAAAAATTTATGCAAGTAATTCAAACGAATGAAAATTCACTAAAAAATAATTTGAATAAAAAATTATTTTACTTTAATGAAAGTGGAAGCTTAATAATTATTATAAGCAACTAAATTACATAAAATATATAAGGGCTATTTGATTATGTAAAAAAGGAATATATTATAAATAAAATATAATAACTATTTACTTGAAAATACTATAAATGTATAGATTTATTTTTCTTAGAATGTAATGTAATGTAATGTATTAATGTATTTGTAGCAGATAATATGCACGATCACGGCGAGGGGGGTGGTGGAGTGGATTCGATGACAACACAATGATGGTTGGCGGCGAATGATCGGCGTGGTGGTGCTCGAATGGTGGTAGTGGCCAATGATGATTGGGAATGAAATTGCGATTATGGTGGTGATGGTATGGGGTTGGAAGTTATGGTGATGGTCGGCTACAAGAAGTGGCGGCTAACTGTAATGATCTTTATTTTTACGTCGAGCAGTATATTTAAAATTTATTCAAATTTGAACGAATTTCAAATTCATTGAATTTTAACTAAATGTTGAATTTGAAATGTACTTAAATTTTACATTATAATCTAAATTCATCATATTAAATACCTGAATTTTCCAAACCATTGCATTCCAAATACAGTAAACTCATTTTGCATCAAACCAAACAACCCTTTAGATAAATTATGAAGTGAAAGAACACTTAAAAACTCGCACTAAGATATCAAATAAAATAAAATGATGACCTTAACCCAAAATAAAATTAGATCAAGAGAAAAACAAGCTGAGTATTAGCCTTGAGGAGAATTTCTTTAGCCAATGACGTAGTAGGAGAGAAACAATCCAAGAAAAGTGGTAGATGACCTCTCAAGAAGTAATAAAAAAAGCCATGTAAAATAAATAGCAAGTCATAAAAACAAGATGTATCATATACCTTCAATAATAATATTAAATTTAGCATAATCCATATATAAAAAAAATTTATTAACATATTCAACAAGCTAAATAACAAACATTAAAGTGAGAGAGAATTTGGAATGAGAAGCTTGAGTAAAATAGGGAGTACATATAATCTTCTCTTCTAGGCTCTCCCCTTGATTATCTAAAGGTTTAGATTAATATTTCTCTATAAAAATATTATACCTTTAGCTACATGGATATGAGAAATACATATAGTAAGATTGATAAGTTGATTTATATAAAATACATGAGATATATAACATAAATGGATGTTTAGATTACTTCAAATGGAATATTCACTTATTGAAGTCGCTAGCTTATTTGTTAAAGCCACTGACTAGGATAGAGAATTCATTGATTTGACTAGAGAAAGACATAGATTTGAGTGAATACTGGTGAATAACTTTTGAATCTAAATAACAATGTTTGGATAACCATGCTATTTATATATTCTAACAAGCTCATAATGATCCTAATGAGTTCATAATGTTTCTAACAAATTTATAATGGTCCTTATGAGTTTGTGAAGGTCCTAGATAGTTCATTTTTTTTCTATGTTGTCTCGACTAAATTATATCATATTGAGTCGACTTAGCATGAACCAAGCTTTTGATATATTCATATATAAATTTTGTTTTTTGATTCTGTTATATTTTTGGAAGATACCTATGAATAACAAAATAAAAATATATCTTTATCTAAATTTAATTCACATTATATTGAAAATTATTTTATAATCATCTATTCTTCTTACCATTAAAAAAATTTGTCTTCTGCTATGGAGTTAATAAATTTACATATTTTTAAAAAGAATAAATAATTAAAAGAAGTTGATAATCAATACTTAATTATGATGTCATGATTAGTTGTTGCATTGATCGTGGTGCTAAGTTATCATTTTGTACATGTCAATACTATCTTAAGTTTATAAATATGAGAATAAGGCTTTCATTTGAGGGTCGCTCAATTTCAACATCATCTTTCTTTTGTCTTTGTAACTTCTTTCTTTCAAAATGACCAATATTCCTAAGAGTAAGATGAATATTCCAAAAGAGAAAATTATTCATGACATACTCAAAAGGCATATAAATTATATATTAAGTCAAATAATAAAAGAACAAATGAATATTTCTTTGGGACAAAAATTAGAAATGAAGAAAGTTAAAAACTAATGAGGCAAGTAGAGAATTGAAGGTATGATGGCCTGGCTGAATCAACAATTTCTTCATGTGAACACATAATTATCCTCTAATTGAACTAGAAGGTGAGTGTTTGGTTCCACATAGTAGATTTAAAAGATTTAATTAGAAATTTCTTAGATGAAAGGGCTAAAGTTAAATCCTATTCAATAAAATGAGAAATACTTTTAGTAGGGGTAGATGGTTCACCTGTGACTACTTTGATTGACTTCTGTTTAGAGTCAATAAGGTATTCCTTCGAGATCACAAAAGTCCCTCTCTTGAAGTTTCTCTTGAGGCAATTTTAAATATAAAGCAATCTTTAATTACATGTTTTAGCATACGATGGTAGGAGCGGTAGCTAGGGCCATTAGCCTAGCCAACTTTCTCTAGTTTCATAGGACAAATAATTTGAAGTCCACATTTTCATCAAGTTTTAAAAATATTTTTGATAACCTCTCTTTTATGGAATATATTCAATTAAGCCTATCCTCAAAAGTGCTAGAATATTATAGGTGTTGCATGTTGCTACAGTGGAGGATGTGGCTATAACTGTTATGGAGGAGGAGGAGGCTTCTCTGGCAGTACTCTTATTGGTACTTTCCCTTTATCCATGTTGAGACTAATCCTAATTTCTTTTCTTGTATTCTCTGTGGTTTATTCCTTCTTGAGTTTGAATGAGTCTGATCCTTCTTAGAGGGCAAATGGGATGCTTCTTTGTGGAGACTAGAAGCCTTACTTAAGAGTTTCTCAGAAGTCCTAATTCTAAACCCTTTTAGAGGGAAGAAAACTAAGCCATGAATATTCATAAGGATTTCCAAAACATGTTGTTCTTACAACTATGGTTCACACTTTATGCTTAGGTTCCTCTACCTTAAGATATAATCTAACAAGGACTCATTTGACTTCTGCTTCTCTACAACTAAATCCTTGACCATAATGTGTTGTGCACGGACAAACATTTTAATGAATAAACCCTCCAATTCAAAAAATGTCCAGAGGTATTTGTTTGGTAACTTAACATACTAGTCTAATGACACTCAAGGTAAACTATTAATAAACTATCAAAATAATAGAGCATCACTACTTTCAGCATTACAACAACTAATCCTAAAGTGGATAAGGTAAGGAACGGTCAAGGGTTTCCTGGGCCATCAAAGACTTTGAAAGAAGGCGACATAGATCTCTTAGGGTAGGGTACCACATTAAATTCCTTCGGGTATGGTCTACCCATTATAATAAATTTAGTGTCGTAGGATTGAGCCAATGCACCTTTGACCTATTTCTTTATTAGGTGTTTTAGATCTTTCTTATGTGGGATAATTTCTACTATTTTCCTTTATAGGTATGCTCACTTGTATCTGACACAAACTTTCTCCCTTCAACTATGTGAATATTTTCAAGTTGGTCTACTTCCCTTTGACTTAGCTAGGGTATAGCTAGCTGACCCTATAAGGTTAGCATAATAACCATTATCATTTCCTTAATTCTCTTTTTCATTCTATAGACAAAATCACCCTTCTTCTAGAGTTAAAGAAGTAGATGTTGGATTAGATCCAGTGTAGCACCTTCTTCTGCACAACATCATGAATTTCTTTAAACTCTTTACAAGATGATATAATATTAATCATGAAAATATGATCCTTTCTTATTTTAGATCCTCACTTAAGAGGTCATCTTGATCAATGTCAATACCCTTCTCTATAATTCTTCTTCTTTCTTCTTATTTTTCTCCTTAATATGAGCTTTCATTTCTTCTAAATGTTGCTCTACAGTCTTATTAAATAAAATTTTGGATTAACTGGTGTATAAGGTGTATACACTTCATCATCTAAAAACATATTTAACACTTCTTCTTTTCTAATTAGCTTTCTTAGTGTCCATCATTGCTTCTTCAACTAATTCTTTCATATTTGTTTTTTTTTTCTCTTGAACAATTGGCTAATCTTCTTGCTTAGGAGTGGCACCTAAGCCAAGTTATTTTTCATGTCACCTCTCGGGAGTAAGGAGCTAGCTTTATGGATGCCAACTTTCTCTTAATAGCTCAGGCTTGTGATGAAGGAAACTTTGCTTGGGGCCCAGTGGCAGATGATTAAGCTATCAGAATGCTAAGTGGTTTAGTGCGTGATATGTGAGACTAATCAGGTCCTATAGATGGTGGGTCCCTTTCATGGGTAAATAGACTTTCCAAGTTTCATGCTTAGGTCATTTCTAATCTTCCCTTGACCTATCAAGATGATCCCAACACTATGCCTAGATTTGGGTCTCTTAGAATAGTATTATCCATCAATGATGATTAATACTGCTTTTAAGTGATGCTTCAAATCTCTAAGGGCTAACATATTATTGACCTCACTTTTTGAGTGAGGATTAACCTTTCATATCTTAGACTTAGGAACCTTCTAGACACTTGGATTTTTTTAATGCTAGGACACTTCTAGTGATTAAAAGAACACTAAAACTTAAGCTTAGAGACTTAGAAGGTGTGACCCTAAGCTTAGAGTCCACCTAAGGATAAATATGTTTCATCTATCCTATGGATTAAAATACGACTCATACCTATTCAGTCATCTAAATTTAAGCTCATGTAGATGAAACTAAACCAACTCCAACCCATTCAATTAATTTGACTTGAATTTGGTTTTCTAATCTAAGCTTCAAGCCAAATTAACTTGGGCTTTAACCCAAGTTAACCCCACCACAATCCTATAACTCAACTCAAGCCCATTCAAGCAAACTAAATCCAACTTAATTTTTTCAACAACTCTAATTATTCAATAGATCATTTCAAGCCATTCCAATAATTACAATCAAGCCAATTGAACCAAAGGAAGGTGACCAACCTAAGTTAGCCCATTTGACCTAAAGGTTTCAAATGAGCCAAAACCTAATTGAGCCCAAATCAATTGCAATTAAAGTCATCAATCAACTTCAAATTTATCATTGAACACACCCCAACCATCCATATCCCCAATTGGTCCAAGTTGAGTTGATCCAAAATGACATAAAAGGGATAATTTAATCATACTTTAATTAAAATCCCATTAGATCAAATCAATCCATCCAATCCCTTCATTGATGATTGTAAATCATTATTGAACACTCCACTATAATCAATTGGACCTAACCAAGCTATTTGGACCATTTGACCCATGTTGACCAAATTTGGCATAAATGGTCAAATTGAACCAAATCAAATCCTAAACCAAATTGATTGAAACCAATGCTTCCAACCAATCACTAATTCAATATTAAATGTAATCAAACCTTCAATTAAATCCAATTTGGCCAACCTAACCCAATCAGCCAACTTAGCCCAATTTGACTTAAAAGGTCAAATTGAACAAATTCACTCCCTAATTCAAATTAAGTTAAATAAACTCTTTCAATCAATCATTAATGATCAATTGAACATAGACCTAACCCATGCTTAAACCAATTTCGCCAATTTGGTCAAATTGGTCAACATGACCCATTTGACCCAAATTGAATTATATGAGCCAAATTCAAATTCAAATCTAGTCCAAATTGAATCAAACTAATTGCACTCATTCACTCCAAGTGACTAATTGAACTCATCGAAATCTTCTTTTTGATCCAATTTGGTCAAATTAGTCAACTTAACTGAAACCCATTTGACTCATATGGGTCAAATTGAGCCAAACCCAACAAAACTTGGCATGACTCATCCTTGGGTCACCATGGGCCTGCCTAAGTGGACCCAACCCATGGTGAACCTAGTTTGGGTCAAACTCATTGAATCAAGCCTTCTAAATGAGATAAAATCTCCATTTGGATGGGTTCTTTACCCCCTTACTAGCTTCGTAGCCACCTTTGGCTCTTTTTAGACAAGAGGACCACTGACCCAACCTAACCCAAGGCTGTCAGGCTCAGCCATTTGCCAAGAGAGGTGATTTTACCCATGGAAACCCATTGATCCACCTAAGGGAAAGTGTACACCTCATGCCATTCCACTACACTCCCTCCTCACCTCGCCCACCTCAAGAGTACCATCTTGACCTACTACCGGACAATTACTAAAGGCTAAACTAATCACAACCCTTGGTTCAACTAGGGAGGAGAGTATACTCTTCCTCATTGATTCAAACCATGTAGAGACTTTACCCAGAGCATTCTGCACAGTCCCATACCCTCTCATGTGCTCTTCGTGCACTCCATTGCTGGTGAGACCAACTCCCAATCAAACCTGAGAGCTCCATCCATCCAAGTTTCCAAAATCTCCACCAAACTCAAATTAACTCTTCCCACACCTTCACCTCACTCTAGTGAACTAAAATAAATTATTTTCCTAGCGATTCAACTACTTGAAGGAGTCTCAAGACCAACTCTGGTGAGCTTTGCAATGGAATTTGGTCCACAGAGTGATCGACAGGAAGACAGCTCGTGATCTTCTCAATAGGTCTTCATTTCTTCAAGATGAAACAACCTCTATAGGCAGACCGCCGGTCTATAGCTCCGACGAGGTAAAAATTTAGCAACTATAGCTTCGGCTCATAGGTGTTGGTCATTTTTGAAGTGAATCATGCTTTCATGCAATTTTCATCACAGGATCCCCTTAGATTCATTTCTTGATCATTTTGGAGTCAATTTTACCGTCGAATGAGCTTTGATGAGCTCAAATTGAGTGACAGAAAGTGGACGGTGTCCGTCTTCTGGCTCTCGTAGGATGATGGATCACCAGTCATCCATTCTATGTGATTAGAATGGATAGCCATGAATAATCGTGTTAGATGTTTTGATTAAATCCTTTGGAAATCATAAGATTAGCCTCGATCATCCGATCCAAGATCAGATGGCCGAGATGAAATCACATCCGTTGCCGTTGAGTCAGTTGCCGCATTGGACGATTTAAGTAACCAATACCGCGGCGCCACTTGAAAAGCATTTTCATGTCAGTGTCCGCATGGAGCCAACGGTTTAAAGAGTTAATTAGGCTTTAAAAATGTAATTAAGTGGCTAGAACTTCAAAAAATATAACTAATTATAGAAAAATTTAGAAAATGCAAATAAACCTATTTTGGAAAGGTTACATAGAGGAGAATTTAAGAAAAATAAATATCTACCTCCCATAATTTTCTTGGATGTCCTTTGCCATAATTTTCTTGGATATCCTTTGCCAATAATCTCTACAAATAAACCCATTAGCGGGATGATTCCATAGGAGTCCTCTGCCTCCTATAATTTTAATTAAATTATTTGCCATGTAATTTAAAGAATCTAGAATTTCAATCATAATTATCTTGATTAATTAATTAATAATTATTAAAAATTTATAAATAGTGAAAATTAAATAATTAATGATAAGTAATCATTATGAACGGTGGGAATAGTGAGGAGAAGTAATTAAGACCCTTCTCGTAATTATTTTTCCAAATGTATTTTTAGGAGGGTTAATTAACATATGCAATTTTAGGGATTAATTAGAAAAATTAGTGATAAAATAAAAATCAAATAAAATTAATGATTGGTTTAGATAATTTAAATATAATCCATTAATCTCATTTTATATGCTTGATAATATAAAGTTATTAAGGAAATTATGGTTAACCCATTAGTCTGGGAAAATCATAAGAGTACCTAACTTAGATTCTTTCCCTCTTTAATATAATTAACCCTTAAACATGAGCCTAATTGCATTAGATTTCTTCAAGTGCATTATATATTTTGTTTTTTCAAAAGCATATCATTGAAGGCTCATGATCAAGTAGTTAATTAAATTAAAGAAGTTTAGGAAAAGGTAGTTAAATTGATGTGCTTAACGACTTGAACCTAATCAATCCATAAAACCCATTTAATTGCTTTCTTTAAATATGTTAAATCCCCAACACGGGGTGGGGTAAGTATGAAGAATCATTTATCTTTCTTAGGTTTCAATAACTCAAATATCAAAATCAAATATTATAAGAACTTTGGTTAGTCCTAAGGACAATTTATTTGGCTTGATCGTCCTTACGATTTAATGTAATTGAATATGTCATGTGATAATATTTAATTACTTCTTTCAATCATTATAAATGTGCATGTCATTTATTTTGTATGTTCATACTTTTCAAGAGAGAGAGAGAGAGAGAGAGAGAGAGAGAGAGAGAGAAGAATATGATTGCATTCAAGTTTCATGTGTTGGATAAATATTATTATACAGTGTGGCTATTATCACTAATAAATCTCAAATTATTTTATAACTATTAGATAATGATGTAAATTTTAAGCTAATGTTGGCTATAAATGCTCAATAAAGTTTACATTCATATCTTAAAAATGCTAAAGGAATATTTTATTTTCATGATTCATGTGTATGTTTACATATGTTTGGAGTTGACAAGTATATAGTCTAGACATCTCAGGAATACAAGGCTTTAAGTAGCCCCAAGGAGGTCATAGATAATCTTACTTCCTTGGTTTAACAATGACATGTACTTGGTTGATTTCATTCATGTGTATACATGTGCTAGAATTTGAGAAAAAACTTCGCTTTACATGAACAAAAGATTTGGAATTATATAATCTTTGCATGATTTTCATTCCTATGCTTATGTATATGTTTACATGTATTTAATTTGACAAGTATATAGCCTGGTCATCCCAGAGACATGATGCTTTAAGTATCCCCAATGAGGTCTTATATAACCTCACTTCCAGTTTAATAATGACATGTACTTGCTTAAATCTCTAATGCATGTTTACATACTTAACTAAGAAATGAAATCTCTCTTTTATGCTAAAATACATGCATCAATGATCATCAAGTTTGCAAAATATAAATATGTATTGTATGTATAAGTATGTGCATTAAATTAAATACCATGAATAATAAAAATGAAGAAATGTGTTTGCTATTGATAATGGAAAGAAGTGGTGGAATGTTATCCATGTTAATAGTGATTCAATCTTTTTAATCCTAAGATGCCTTTTATGTTTTAATAGGGTTCCTTAAGACTAACCCAAACTTAGGCTTAATAAAAATATTTAATAAATGGTCCACTAAAGAAACCAAAGTCATAATAATATTCCCTTAGAAAATAACTTATGATAGGGATAAAGGGGGTCAAATTCCTTTCTTCTCTTCGTAATAGTTAGATATTAAGTAGGCATCAAATGAAATAAGAAAGTGTAAAGTAAAATTAATCAATTCATTCAAAGATTTGAAACGAAACATTCCCTAATGTTTAAATAATTCTAAACTTTAGATACTCACACTTATAAAGCTTAGTTAAGACACAACATACTAAACCTTAGCACACACATTAGAATGCTAAGTCACCAATTATAGCCTTAGGTTAGACCAGTGTAGGTTGTAGTGTTATGTTTTATTTTTTTATGTAATATTTTAGACTGGATGTTAGGATTGTTTATGCGTAGACTAGATGTTAGGTCGCTAATAGCCTAATTATATTTTTTGTAGGAGATTATGTTAAAGGAGTCACCATAATAATAAGTAAATATAAATGTTCTTGCTTATAGGTAATGCTTATGCCCCTAAATATAATCAAATTAGGACAGGTCGGCTTGGCTACCTAGGTGTAGGGTGCTAAGTCCAAATATGTGAAACATAATTGCTTGGATTATATGTTTGTTTAACTAACATCTATTTTACAGGTGTAGTTAGATTTCAGTTTTTTTCATAAATTTGTAATTTTTACAATAGGATTAGGATTAGTGCTATGGGGTTTAGGTTGAGCAGTGGCTAGAAGGCAATGACCTGGGAGGCCATGTGAAACCTAGAGCAAACTTATCTACTGAAAAGAAAGAATAACACATGATTGAAGACCCCCATATTATTCATTTTAATTGTAATATTCAATTATAATCCGAGTTGTATAAGGGTAGAGCTAGGCTACCTAATTTCTTTTCTTTTTCAGGGTGTAAGGATACCAGGCCTCACCGACCTCTCTTATTCTTTTACAAAATTCATATGTTTGATTGTGTGTTTAGTTAGTGCATATTGACCTCACTTTTGGAGTGAGTTATCAATATCCTCATCATAAATCTATGAGTCTTATAGACATTAAGAGCTCCTTAGCATTAATACACTTCTAGTGATTAGGCGAACACTTAACCTAAGCCTAGAGACATAGAAGGTTTAGTCATAGGAGTGGGTTATGCCTTAGGGACTTAGGGAGACTTGCCTACCCTATAGCCTAAACTCAATCCATGCTTTCCTTCTCAAATCAAACCACAAATTCAAATTCCAAATTCAAAATCAAATTTCCAAAATTCTCGATCAATCCCATAATAAAATTCAAGCTCAAAATCCTTCATAAATCTTATGATTGAATTCCATGGCTTTACTCTTAGCCAAGTCCAATTCAATTCAATTCAATTGATTTTCTAAGATCAATTCAATCCCTCAATCATTTATTAAAATCAAATCCAAATTCCAAATCAAATGATTTTTCTAATCAAATCCAAGCTCCAAAATCCTTCCTAAGCTATATGATCCACTCTAATAAGCTTAGCCAAAATCCCCTTTAAACCAAATCAAACTCAATTGATTTCTTTATAAATCAATTATTCATTCATTTATATTTACAAATATAATTGAGGTATAAACCCACATGATCAAAACTAAATCAAACCAAATTCAAATCCAACGAAGACCCTTCTTAAGCCATATGGACTTACCTCTATGAGCTTACCCAAATCTCAACCCAAATCAACCCAAAATCAATTGATTTCTTTATAAATAAATTATTTATTTATTTACATTCACAAATATAAATAAAACCTATATTCCAATGTTCAAAATTAAATAAAACTTAATCAAATTAAATCAATTTCCTTCTAAGCCACCTACCTCCATAAGCATAGTAAAATTTGCCTTCAAATCACTCCAAACTCAAGTAATTTTCTTATAAGTCATTTATATCTTCATTTATATTCACAAATATAAATGAAATATAAACTCAAAGCCAAAAATAAATCCAAAATAAAATCAAACCCAATTTAAAACCTTTAAGCCAATTCCTTGGACTTAACCAAAACCCATCTAAATCAAGCCAAAATCAATATATTTTCTCTTGAATCAATCATTCCTTCAATCATCAATCCAAATATAAATGAAACCTGTAATCATCTAGCTAAATTGAAATAAACCTAAGTTAAGCCCAACTTAGCCCTTTTGACTTAAAATTTCAAATGAATCAAAACCCATCATAGCCTAAATTGATTGTAGTTGGATTTATATTTCAATCTTAAACTCATACATAAATCCAACTAAATCTTAATCAAACCAAAACAGAGCCAATTGACCCATTTAGTTCCACTTGACGTAAAGTGGCATAAAGAACCCACATGAACCAAGTTTCCATCCATCCCAAACTGGATTGAACCAAGTCCATCCAAATCTCATACCATGATCATTGATCACCCTAGGATGATCAACTACCTTAAATTGGGTCAAACTAAGTCAACTTGGTCATTTGATCAAGTCAACCCTTAGCCCATATGAAATCCAAATTAGCCAAAACTCACCATACACCAAATCAATTAAAATCATAGATTCACAACAACTCATAATCAATGATTGAACATGACTTGACCATTAATTGAGCCAAACTAAACCTAATTGGCCATTTGACCCAAGTTGACCCAAATTGACCTACAACGATAAAATGTGTCAAATCATGATCTAACTCAAATTGATTGCAACTAATAACTCAAGTTTATTCTAAATTAATTATTGAACTTGACCAAAGCGCCAATTTGATCAATTAGATCAACCTAGCTCAATTGACTCACTTAGCCCAAATTGACCTAAATGATCAAATTTGCCAAAATCCAAATTAAATCTAAACTGAACCAAACCAAAGCTTACAATAATTTTCAATTAACTAATTGAACTTGAAACAACACCCAACTCAGGCCAATTTGGCCAATTTGGTCAACTCGACCCATTCGACCTATATGAATCCAAATGAGCCAAAATTGAACCCAGACCAAATTGATTGAATCCACTTGAACTAAACACTTCAAATCATCATTTGAACCTAACCAAAGCCTTGGTTTGACCTAATTTGACTAATTGGCCAGCCTAACTCAATGTAACCCAAACTGACCCATTTGACCAAATTAAGCTAAAATTGATGAAACCAACTCATGGGACCTTGGGAGCTGAGCTAACTTGACCCAAACCCATCCTAGGTCAGCCCAAAATTAGCCCAACCCAATTGGAGCCAAACACAAGGCAAATCTCCCTTGGATATGCCTCCCCATGTGGGATTTTTCCAAAATTGACAAAGCCCACTTCTCCCATCACTTGACAACCCTGACTCACCCGAAATGGGGTATAACCTAGCCAGCTAGCCCACCCTAAGTGGGCTAGGATTGCCATGAACCTCCTAAGCCAAGAAACCATAGGACCAAGGGAGAAGCCATCAGCCCACATAAAGCCTTGAGCCACCTCCCATGCCTTCCTCCACTAAGGGTATGCCAACTCAGGGCAAGCCACATGGACTCGATTGCGACCCCTCCGACGCTCTAACGATGGTTGGTCGGTAAAAAATGGGGAAGTAATCCCATCCTTTCACCTCAACCAATTGAGGGGTATACCCCCTCAACTCTCATAGGAAATCACAACATTCACTTTGTTTGAACTCCCACGAGAGAAATGAAATTCCCGAGCAAGCTCTCGAGCAATTCCAAGCCCTCCCCACTTTGAATTTTTTCTTCCTATGCAAATAGGGGAGCTCACCTCCGATTCCAACTTCTCCATTCCTCAACCAAAACCTAATTTCTCTTGCACACACCTTCCACGCATGTCATCGAAGCTAAGGAAACCTTCCTTGGAGCTCCAAGCCCATCAGAGGATGGAATTTGATCAAAGTCGAGCATCTAAAGTTTCATTCCTGGCTAACTGAGCAATCCACTTAGAACCAATCCAATTATTGTTCAACAGGGCTTTGTCTAAACTAGAAGAAGCTTTCTCAAGTGTGCAAACCGCAAGTCTTAGCTCTGATGAGGTATTTCCATTGAAACTAAGCTTTAGCTTAAAATGGTTTGGAGCTTTATGAAGAAAATTTACATGTGAGCTGATCATAGCCCTTGAATCTTCATGGATCCCTCACGCAAAGGTGTGGGGTTATTTTGGAGTGAATCTAAGCTCGGGTTAGCTCAGATCGAGCATCCATGGTGGATGGGCTCCATTGTTCTTCGTGCAGGAAGAGAGCTCACTTTCCTTTTATTCTACATGATCAAAATGGATGGCTTTGATCATATCATGCTAGATCATCCGTTTAGTCCTTCTTTAACCATGGGTTTGATCGTGGCCATTCGATCTTAAATCAGATAACTCATGAGAACTGCGCCCCCGCCATCTGAGTCAGCCACTGGTATGACTACTTAAATAGCAAATCCCATGGCGCCACATGGAAAGCATGTTGTGTCAGCGCGCCACATGGTGCCGATGAGAATAGGCTTAATTAAGGTTATTTAATTAGTTTTTTTTGGCTGCAACTTTCATAATTCATAAGAAATTGTTAAAAAAATCCAAAAAACTACAAATAAAGACTCATTTTAGAGGTATTTCAGAGAGGAATCTATTAAAATTATCCTTAATTAATTTTGAATAGTAATTTGAGCATAATTGAAATTTAATTAAAAAGTTAATTATATTAATTATTCCCTAATTAATTAACTAATTAACCTCAATTTTTTAAAGATTACTTAAGGGGATGACCTCTGCCTCAGCTATTTTTCTTTGGATTTATTGGTTAACTAATTAGAGAAAATTAATTGATTAAGCCCTGATTACCTTCTTAACTTAATCAAGTGATAATTAACAATATGAACAATAACTTGCTTAATTAATTGGATCATCTATCACTATTTAACAGTGAGGAGGCTTAGGGAATTAGATTGGTGTTTCTATCATAATATTTTTCCTAAATTTTCTTCACTTTTTCAAGAAAAATTAATTAAGTATTAATGAATTAATTAATTACTTAATTAGTTTAATTAAATTTTAATGTACATCTATACCTAATTAATTCATGGGTAGATCTTTAGGTGTTCAATAACCTAAAGAGATTTAATGAATTTATGATTTGTCCATATGTGTGGAAGATCATAAAAGTAATTAAGTTCCTTAAGCTTAATTAACTATTAATTGTGACCCAATTACATTAAGCTCTTTCATTTTCTAGGACCATTGCTAATTTATTTTTCAATTCATTTGCATATCACATTAGTTCATAACTATTTGGATAATTACTTTAAGGTAACATAGATAAGAATTCACGCCTTAACTTAATTAATCCATAAAATCAACCTAATTACATTCTCATTAAATCAAATAAACCTACAAACATGGGATGAGATTAGGATTAGCAAACCTCTTTCTCTCTTTTTCTCTTTCCTTAAATAAAGTTAAACATCAACTTAAAAATGATATTAAAAGTTTTGGTTTGCTTTAAATAATTTTGTTTGATATGATTATCCATAGGAATTAGTTTGGTTGAATAAAATCATATTTTTATGTTTATTTATTCCTCTTCAATCATATTAAATGTTGTATGTCATTTGATTCATACATTCATCTTTTGCAAAATTAATTAAATTAAGTGGTTTCCTTTATGTCAAGCTTGCATGTGTTGATTTAATTTGATATATGTGTGGATATTATCACTATTAAATCCAAATATATATTTCCAAAGCTTATAAATAAAGGATTACATATGCTATGAATGTTAGTTATAAATACATAGGAGATGTATGTGATTATACCGTAAGTGTATGGATTAAAGTCTTCTTTTTTTTGATTCATGTGTAGCTTTACATGTATTTGAATGTTAATAGGTATATAGTCCAGACATCTTAAGAATACGAGGCTTTAGTTGGCCCCAAGGAGAACATTTGATTATCTTACTTCCTTGGTTAATATTGACAAGTACTTATTTTATTTCATATACATGTATTTCTACTTTAGAATTTAAATAAGAACTTTAATCCACATGCATAATTGTCTCAATCAAGTAAAAATATAATCTTTGTGTGGTTTTACTTCCTTTACTTATGTATTCATCCATATGTATTTGAGAAAAGCAAATATTTAGTCTGGACATCTCAGGAATACAATGCTTTAAGTAGCCCCAAGGAGGTCATTTGATTACCTCACTTCCTTGGTTAACAATGACATATACTAGCTTATATCTCTTATACATGTGTGTGTGTGTACTTAATTATGAAATTAGAACTCCTTTTATTTTATCAAAAATACTTGCATTTGTAATTGTTCAAGTGATTGAATTAATTGACCATGTGATTTGGAGTTCTCATTCTTATGATTCATGTATGCAAATTTACATATGGTTGAATGTAATGGTATTTAGTCTATACATCCCAGGAATACGAGACTTTAAGTATCCCCAAGGAGGTCATTTGATTACCCCACTTTCCTGGTTAACAATGACATGTATCTATTTAATTAATCCCTATATATTTTTGTATAAGAATTTTGATAGAGCTTTAAATTAAAGTGATAAGATAATTCAATCAAATGAAAAATATAAATTCTAAATATACATACTTATATCCATCATTCAAGTGTGCTAAATATATCGTATGTGTAGGTATATGTAGGACTTAATCATGTGCATGTTACATATGATGGAAAGGAATGGTTGAACATTTGTCATGTGATAGTAATTAAATCAAATTAATCTTAATATATCTTTAATATTGAATAAGATTATTTAAAGTGAACCTAAACTTAGGATTAATTTAAAATGAGTAATAAGTCATTCACTAAAGAGAATTGAGCTAATTAATACGCTTTAAAAATGACTTAAGGTAGGGATGAAAGAGAGTAATCCTTCTTTTTCTTCTCTTTATAACACTTAGTTGCTAAGTGTAAGTCAAATGAAATGAAAGAAAATACTAAGTAAAATTATGAGATCAATTAAACCACTTAAAGTGAAATCAATCTCTTATAATTAAATCCTTTCAGATTTAGAAGATTATAACCTTAATGCCTAGTTAGGACATACTACATAAACCTTAACACACACCTTAAAACTAAGTCACTATCTAGCTTTATGTTAGGATGGTGCATGGTATGATGTATGTTTGGTTTTATGATGTATTATTTTAGACTAGATTTTAAGGTGTATATTTCATAGACGGGATGTTAGGCCGATATTATCCTAATCATATTTTCTACAGGGGATTATGCTTAAGGGGTGCTTAAAATAAATATAAATGCTCTATTTACAGGTTGCTTAAGTCCTTAAGCATGATCTAAATTAGGACAGGTGGGCTTGATTACCTATGTGTAGGGTGCTAAGTCCAAATTATTTATATAATTTCTTGGGATTGTATGTGTGTTTAGCTAACACTTATTTTATAGGTGTAGTTAGATTTACTTTTCCTATTTTTAATGTAAATTTACTTTAGAAATTTGGATTAGTCTTATGGGGGATTAAGATGAGCAGTGGCTAGAAGTCTTTGTCTTGGGAGGCCCTATGATGCCTTTGAAGCAAGCATATCCAAATCAAAGGAGGAAAGAAGATGAAGATAAGAAGAACCCCATAACATTTACTTATTTGATAATTATTATTATTCTTTTATATTTTGGGTTGTATAAGGGTAGAGCTTGGTTACCCATTTTCTCTTTTCGGGTTGTTTGGCGATACCCGACCGCACCGACCTTTTATTCTTTTGTGATAGCTATAAAATGTTTGATGTTATGTTTAGCTTGTGCATTAGAAATCACATGCTTTTTCTTAGTTTCTTCATGATTGGTGTTTGTTGTATGGCCTAGATACGATTAGGATTTTAGGAAATAAATTAATTTTCTACCTCAACTATAACTCATTACTAAAATTTTAAATATCTCATAACCTCACATAAAGCTTAGGCATTAAATCAAGATAATTAAAAATATTTAGCAACCCCTTAGATATATATTATATGTCTCACATCATCCATGCATATTACTTCACTATTGCTATGAGACAGTTTCCATCCTTGCATGATAGGGAAAAACTTGACCTTTGAGGGTCTCCTCTATGGTGGAAAACATATCTTTCATGCTAATTTAGGCATAACTCATTTCAACATACATTTAGGCATACAAAAATCTTATGGCCTTTGTCAAATGAAGTGTCAAAACCAAATAAAAATTAAGAAGATTTGCATTTGTAGATTAAGTCATTATTCATACCACTTATGCTTTAGTCTCTTAGGGAGTGAGTTTAAAGACTTTAGTCTCTTTCTAAATAATAACAATCCAACTATCTTGCAAAATCATATGACTTGCCTACATGGTTTTAAAGCCTAAGAGGAGTTAGATGGTAGCCATTCCAGGTGATTGTAAGTTCACCAGTCGGGTGATTTACTCTCTCTATGAGGTAAATCATATACCCACTTTCACTTAGATTTAGGTCGTACCTTGGCTTATGCCAAAAATCCCAAGATTTTGGATCAAAGGTAGCTATTTCATTCGAGCTATAAGCATAAATCCTCACCTCTTAGGCTTTTACACAATCTTGTATTGTTGGATTATAAGACCTAGTAATCTAATAAAATTTTAACTCTAAACAGAATAATCTCTTCAATTTCAAACACATAAAGCCCAACCATAGGATATATTGGAATGCTCACTAAGTTTCTTAGTATCATGAGCATTCCCTACTCATCTTCTCTGGCTTCCAAAATAAGTCTTCTCCTTGATCTTTCCCACTTAATTTTCCAAATATAGCAAATATTTTGATAGTCTTTTCCTTAAAATCTTTGAAGACTATAATTTCCTACTTTAATCAAGAGTATTCCTAAGGAATTTACTTTCCTTAGGATGAAATTAACTATGAGGACTTTCCCCCATAAGGAACTTTAGAATCCAGTTTAATATAAATCCTGCTTTATTCATCCATGTAAAATAGAAGAAAAATCTCTCATACTTTCAAAGACCCATCATGCCTTAGGAGTCTTTATTAGTGATTAGGTCCATTGAAGGGTGATATCCCTATCTTTTGAGATAATATATCATACATCAATGTCATACCCAATCACTTTAATAAGTACCCCCTCAGATATGCGTGGTGTCCCTCATGCACGTCCTTAAAAATAAACACCATAGATTTTTCTAGTGACTACGCTGGGGATGATTCCTCTCTTCATCTTTAGTAGATAATTATTGTCTTCAAGCATCGATAGTGGACTTATATTTTGTATAAGCCTGAGACTATCTTTCTTTCCATTGGCACTTAACTTATTTCATCCTTAAGCAAAGCTAGCCAACATCCTTTAGGTTTTAGGACCTCACTTCATGTAGGTTTGAAACCCCTATTGGATCCCCCATAGGTGAAAGATAAAATTAACTAATGAAAGGAGATGACTAAAAATTTAGAACTTCTTTACCACTAGCTTGGTGAGGTAAGGTTCATCTTATAGTTAAGAAAATAACCCTTTTTGCAAAATGGCACTTTTCAAAAGTACTTTTTCAAAATTCACATAATAAAAGATTTGCATAAAATTTATAAGAAGTTTTCAAAAATAGCATAAAATAACCAAATCTCATTTAACAATTCCTACAATTATTACATGGAGGTTCTATTCAAAACAAAATCAATAATTTTAAGATCCCTTTCTTAAAGCACATATTTGAAAATAGCTATCTCCATTCAACATACCCAAATTTATTGAATGAAAATTCTATCTTCAAATGAAATCATGATATAAAATTGAAACACCACTTAGCATATTCGATAAGTGCTAGAGTTGGTGTTTCCCTCTTTTCAAAAGCAAAATGCACACAAAATCAAGACATATTTGAACCCCATTTGACATTCCCAAATTTGTCAAATGAGAGTTCCTTTTTTTTTGGAAAATCAAAACAAATTGAATTCTATTTAACATACTCACATTTGTTAAGTAGAATTCCTCTTTTCCAATGTCTTGAAAATGAAAACACATTTGGACTCCATTTGACATACCCAAATTTGTCAAATGAGAGTCCCATTTTCAAAAACCAAAAATAAATTGAACTCTGTTTAACATACCTAAATTTGTTAAATAGATTTCCCTCTTTCAAAAACATAACACATTTTGAACTCTATTTAACATACCATATTTGTCAAATAAAGAGTTCCCCTCTTTTTCAAAAAAGAGAAATCAAATCAACACATATCAAACACACTTGGCTCATACTTAACAAACCAAATTTGTTAAGTAAGTGCCTCATTTTCAAAATGAGATCAACACATATCATACACATTTGGCCTATACTTAACATACAAAATTTGTTAAGTAAGAGACCTATTTTTAAATCAAATCAACATATATCACACACATAACAAATAATCATCACAAACAAAGATGTTTCCACAAGATTTTCAACATATAATTGAAAACCTTTTAGCATACCTAAATATGCTAATTAAAAGTTTTTCAAATCAATATTTCAAACAAGATATATATATATATATATATATATATATACCAAAAGTTTCTCCAAAATATTGAACCCCGCTGAACATACTTAAATTTGTTGAGTATGGGTTCTAAATCAAAATCATATGGCAAAGTATCTCCTCCAAATATCAAAAATCTCTCCAAAATTCAATGAACCCCACTTATTGTTAAGTGTGGGTTAAAATTTCAAATCCAATTTAGAAGTCAATGATTGAAGGAAAATATCAATATAAGGGTCTGACTCAATTGTATTTCAACAAATGCAATGATTTCAATATAGTCAGTCTTTTTAGCCTTCAGTCAGTGCAGTTGTTATGGCTTCCAACAAGTTTGCTTTCTATTTCCCTTCTGGTATAGATCTGGCCTTGGATCAGGCCAATCTCACCACGACAGCCACGACACATCTAATTTACTTTGGCCACAGTTTTGAGGGGGTATGAGTTACTTGTGATGGGATAGATGCCACTTATCTGCTTTGACATTTTATCTGACCCAGAGTTCCCTCACTAAAGAGGAAGGATACCATTGTTCATACATTCCAATCACGCGCCATGTCAATACCGGTGCTCCTTTTTGCACATACGAGATTGGTCACCCCAAAATCTCTTCTAACTTTGTTTTCGCACCTAACACACAACAAAAAATCAAAAGGTCAAGCGGCACCATGAGCGGGCAGCCTGGGAGATCGATGGTGCCTCCCATGTCACTGAGGAGGGTTCTCCCCATGAGACCTCTCCACTCTTGAGTGGCAGTAGATTTTACCCCCTCTTGGCCTTAGATGGAGAGGAGGTCTAAAGGAGGATCGCTGCATTGACTCCACCACAAGTACATTTCGAGGTACCGACTAGGGAGTGTAGGAGGACCTATGTCAGTCTTAGGATTATTCTTCACTAGGTTGGCAGAGCCTATAGACACTCAAAGTCCGAAGCATTATTTTATTTGAGATCTATGATTCCCAAGAGTGTTAATGACCAGATCCATAGGGAGATAGTCACCGAGGCTCGAATATCATCCTAAGCGGGCAAGAGGGAGCCGAGCTATTGGCAACCTCACGATGGATTTTCATCATTGCCACAGCCGACGATCATTCAAACAACATGTTCTCACGGGCACAATTAATGTAGAAGGAGATCTCCAGTTGAGAGGCAGTCGGTGTTTCCATCGCACCACTCCACTCACTGTTCACCATCACCTATTCAGCTTACAGCATCTACCACCCCCGCCATACTTCAGAAGCTCCCATCTAGGGAATGACCATTCCCACTGGTGATATGACTATGACCTAAGGATCCCACTCCATCTGTTCCACTTGTTGAGGTGAGATTGAGCTCCCTTGCTCAATCCCCTACCTCAGCTGTGGTTAGAAAGGAGTGGTGACCCAAGAGTGTTATGGTTGCACCACCACCACCATAGACAGAGGGAGAAAGGGGAGGGGACATAGACATAGTCCCCATGATAGTTGATCATCATAGTGAGGAAGTCCTATAAATAGGTAGTATCTGGTGCATAGAGTCAGATGAGCACAGCCCTACATCAGCCATCAGTGGGTGTTCGTGTCAGTCTAGCCATGTAGAGTAATAGATTGGTCACTAGATGACATCTTTGAAAGCTACTTTTTTTAGAAGAAATAAATTCTTAGATCAAGAGGAGGATAGAGTCCACTTTGATCCTGATGTGGATGACATGTTGGATGACACAACTAAAATCCACATGGTCGATATATAGGGGTCCTTATAGCGAGATCAACATAATTAGAAAGGTGCCATGCTCGAGGAAGGTGACACTTCTCACTGAACTTAGCACCTCCTCCACCAGCTCAAGAAGAATTGATAGGATGGAGAAGAAAGTAGAGGAGTTGATGGTAGTGGTTTTAGCATTGTATACCTCAGCCCCAATTTCACAGCCGTCTCTATGGTAGCCAACCCTAGAGAGTTAGTACATACCTTAGACCATCCTAGGTGCATTTTTGTAGAGGATGATGATGATAGCTTGCATAGGAAGGTCATAGATGGCACCTCCATGCATAAGAAAGACATTAAACACATGGTAGAGTAGCAGATGATAGAAGCAATGATGCAAGGCAGGAGGAGCTCATCTATTCCAAAGGGTAGACCATACCAGAAGGAGTTCAATATAGTTTAATACCCCAAGGGTTTTGTGCCACCTTCCTTCAAGATCTTTGATGGCAGTGGGAACCCACAGTAACATATTTCACATTTTAGAGCTGGTTGTTACAACATCGGTGGCAGTGATGCTCTTCTGTTCAGACTCTTTGTCAGTAGCTTAGTAAGGGTTGCATTTGATTGGTATGCCGAATTGCCTAACATTTTGGTGAGGAATTTTGCTGAGTTAGAGCACCTTTGCTAGAGCTTAGTAGAGAGTGACTGTAGGCTACCTCGTTGTAGAGAAGTAGAATCCCAATGAGTCCCTTATTAATTATATTTTCAGGTGGCACAACCTAAGCATGAAATGTGAGCCACAGCTATCCAAATAGCACACCATCGATATTCTTCTTAAAAATATCCATGGCATAGTCATGCTTAAGGGCTTTACCATCAAAACATTCAAGAAACTAATCAACAAGATAGCTAGCCTGCAAGAGGAAGCCAAACATTTGCTCTTTCCCCACCAATCATCTTGACCCAAGCTGTAGAAGGTGTTCGAGAAGAAGCCAGGGATAGTTGTGTCAGTGGATTGAGGAAAGCAGCTAGCTAGAGTCCAGTATGAGAGACCCCGAGCTCAACAGTATCCTTTTCCACCTCCTCTGCCACCACCTCGGCCATCATATCAGCCGCCATAGCCACCACAATGGCCATTCCTATCATGTTAGCAGTCTACTCAGTAGTAGTACTCATACCCATCGCCAGGTAGCTATTACCCACATACTCTTGATGATAGATTGAATAAGCCATATTTATTCAAGAGGAATGTAGTTAGGAAAATATTTAAGAATCTCTTAAAGCAACCCGACTTTTAGTTACGAGAGCCTAAGATGCCTGAGGAAGTGGGCAAGAGTAATGATCCTAACTGTTGCCCCTACCACCGCATTATTGACCATGTATTAAAGGATTGGATTACTTTTAAAGAGTGGCGTGAGTGTAGCTACAAGTTAGGCACTGTAGTTATCCCCAAAGAATACTTATTAGAACATCCATCCAGTTCTAATAAGGTAATTCTTGGGGATACTTGTGATTCTCTTAAGAAAAAAGAAGGTTGGAATATTTCCTTATCTCAAACCTCTAAAAAAGTTATTTCTAAGATCAAGAAACCCTCCTTACGGTGTGAGGCAACTCAAACCTCTAACATCAAATAAGGTTTGCAAGTTGCCAAAGATAAGTTAAAGAAAGTGACATCCCAATAGCAGCAGCAGCAACTCACCATACTTTCCCGGTATAGTCTAGTAGCACAACCACCGTTCGAGTCCACCACTCCATCCACCATTATAGCTGCTTCTTCTTATACTAGCTCCACTTTTATTGGCATGAGAGTAGTGTTTATCAAGTACCTCTACCCAAAAAGAAATCAATGAAGAAAGCAGATTTTACTTACATCTTGTCCACTTCTGATACTCTTGATTTTATTCTTGTTAAAAACTCTTCAAGTCTAGAAAATGATAATAGCTCTTGTAATTCTGATCCTCTCTCTTCTAATTCAGAATCAGACTTTCCTTTTATGAATCAATCGGGTTTACCTCTTGAGATTGACTTGGAGTTAACAGACTCTGAGGATCCCATAGAAGATGCTGTAGGTATACCTCATGAGAAGGTAGAACTTTCCATAGATTCATCATTCCATGAAGTCACTGAAGTCAACCTACATAGTGGCAAAATTCTACCTCCTGGGTAGCACCTCAGGATAAGGATAAATAAATCATTGGTTCTAATGAGTAGATAACCCCTCCACAAGATGCTTCATTAATGGATATGCTTGTGGAGGACCAAGTCAGAGTTGATTATAATGTACCAGCTCACCCTAGGAAGTTGTCAGCTATGTTAAGCATATATGATATCGTTGTCTTATCTAAAGAGATGAGAGAATCTCTAATCAAGGCTCTACTTGATCCAGAGATATGCTTAGTTCAACTGACTACTACTGAAGAGGAGGCACACCGCTCCAAAGACATTCTAGGAGTTATATTTAGTGATGAAGACCTACTTCTAAGGACGACCAAGCACAACCACGCTCTTTACATTATAATGGACATTGATAGATATAGGCTATCCAGATTTCTAGTTGACCAGGCTGCATCAGTCAACATTATGAGTTTAAAAAACCTTGCCTACTTGTGGATCAACATCTCCAAAATCCAAAAAAGAAAGGATGATGTTGAGAGGATTCAATGAATAGGGAAAGAGGGCCTTAGGCTCCATAGTGTTGCCATTAGAGATAGATGATTGGAAGACAGAAGCCAAGTTTCATATCATAGACTTGGATACATCTTTCAATGCTTTGGTTGGGAGACTGTGGATACATGAAAATAACACAGTTGCATCCTCTCTACATCAGTGCATAAAGTTCATGAGAGGTGGGAATAAGTACTGCTTTATAGGAGATTTCAGACCATTCACAGTTCATGAGGTCGAGATATATGAAGATGCATTCTATTTCCTTCCCTAAAACCAACAAGTGCATTCTCGTAAACTTAGTCAAGATCTCCATGAGGGAAAAAAGAAAGAAAAGAAAAAAAGAAATAAAAATAGAAAAGAAAAAATGATAAAGAAAAAGAAAATAAAAGGAGCAAGAAATGAACTCAGGGGAAGATATAGGGTCTGACATTATATTCTACCCACAGTTCTTTACTCCATTTGAACACATGGGTAGGATGACCCAACCTCCACCAGGTAGAAAAAGAGGACAGTTCAGAGGTAGCCCCCGAGGAAGAAAGCCTCCCTATTGGCCACCAAATAGGAGGTATGTCCCAGCCACCAAGAGTATACCTACAATCCACACAGACTTAGAATCTAGTATAGATAATGAGTCTTATGTGATTAACACACCATCCAGCTCTTCTCAATAGTAGATTCCCTTCAAGGTGACACTTGAGTAGGATAGTGATGAGGACCTGGTTCCAAAGCAAAGCATCAATGTATTTAAGTCTATATATGAAATAGTTAGGCATCAGTTGGGAACCTTAGCTCTAACCCCACTTTTCTCACAAATAATTGAGCATTTGGTAGTTAAGGAAGCCCCTAAGTCATCCACAGATGTGAATGCTTAGAGGTTCTTTCTAGGAGAATTATCCTCAAGTCAAAAAGTTGATGTAGAACTTGAGGATGATTCATATAAATATTTAATAGAATTATCTTTTGATTGATACTCACCATGTGTTCTTAACTTAGCAAAGAAAGGGTTAATCCCATATACTTGGTCAATGCATAGATCAGACTATTTTGAAAGAATATGGGAGAATAAATGCAAAGGTTATCAATCAAGACCAGAACTAAGATTTGGTATAGTAGGTCCAATCGATGATAACGATTACAGCTTAGTCATCACCAATCAATTGGAATCTGATAGGTTTTTTTCAAATCATGTTAACTCATATGAGGAGGTATGTTTAGGAACTTCAGACACTCTAGATGATTTTGAAGTCAAATGTGTTGACCTCATTTTTAGGATGAGCTCTCAACCCCTCCATCCTAGACATAGGACTTCTCTTAGATTTTAAGAGTTTTTTAGTCTTAAGACACATCTAGTGATTAGGTGGACACTCAACCTAGCCCTAAAGGCTTAGAAGAGTTAGCCATAGGAATAGGTCATACCTTAGGGGTATTATGAAAATTTTCCTTCCCTAAAGCTTAAACCAAATACCCACTTCCTTCTTTCAAGTCAAAATTCTAAGCTCATATCAAATGAATTCCATATCAAATCTCAAACTGATTGAATGGATTCTCCCAAATCATGAATGAATTCCAAATGATTGGAACCCATGATTGAACTCCAAAACCCAAAATATTTTCTAAGTCCCTTTGATTCTACCTTATGGACTTAGCTCAAATCAAATCTAAATCAATTCGAATTCAAAAAATTTTCTCACAACCCATTTATATTCTTATTTGGTATTCACATATATAAATGAAATATAAATTCAAATCAATCCATTTATATTCACAGAGTTCAATTTATTTTTGAAATATAAATTCAAAACCCTCTCTTTGATCAATTCCATTTGGTCTTCAAAAATAAGCAAATCGATTGATAGTCCTTTCCTATTGAAATCTTTAAAGATAATGATCATTTGCCTTAATCGAGAGTATTCCAAATGGATCTCGTCCCTTAAGATGTAATTAACTTTTGGGTATCCACTTATGATGAGTTATTTTTGAGGCAGATTTCTGAATATATGTATCAGATGTGACGCCTCTTCCATTTTTCAGGATTTCATTACAGGACCTTGGCCTCCATATCTACTCCTTTATTTGGGACCTATGGATCTTGATCCAAGTGTCATGCTTCGATGGGTTTAGGGTTTAGGGTTTAGGATTTAGGGTTAGTCTTAGGGTTGTAGGTTTAGGTTTATGATTTAAGGTTTAGGGTTTAAGGTTTAGGGGTTTGGGTTTTAGAGTTCAAGGTTTAGGGTTAGGGGGTGGATGACTGTGGGCATGCCAAAACCATGAGTTGTACAAAGCTAAAAGGTTTCAACTTACCAAAATTAGTCAAGTTTAAGTTTAGGGTTTATGGTTTATGTTTTTAGGGTTTAGAGTTTTAGGGTTTAGGGTTTAGTGTTTAGGCTTTATGGTTTAGGATTTTCAGGGTTTAGGGTTAGTTTTTGGTTATGGTTCAGGCTTTAAGGTTTAAGATTTTATGGTTTAGGGTTTAGGGTTTATGATTAGGGTTAGAGTTTAGGGTTTAAAGTTTAGGGTTAGTCTTAGGGTTGTAGGTTTAGGTTTATGATTTAAGGTTTAGGGGTTTGGATTTTAGAGTTCAAGGTTTAGGGTTAGGGTTAAAGTAAAATAAACTAAAAATAAACCTAAACTAAAAAAACCTAAAAATAAACCTAAAATAAAAGCCTAAAACCTAAACCTAAAAAAAAAATTTTAGGCATCAAAATATACCTTTACCAGCATGAATGTGAGTTATAACAAATCTCCATTTTACCCCTAGGTCAAAGGATAAAGTTTGGCCAAATTCACTTGGAATTTGGTCAAATCCTCTCCATGACCGTTTGGCTCCCTCTTAGTGGACAAAGTGGACACTAGTGAGTGTGGTGCACCTAACCCATTGGGTTTGGGTTAGACCAACCAAACATAAGGTCAAAAACCACCCCATGGAAATAAGCACATGGGGATCATTCCTCCTCTCATTTTCCACATGTGCAACTTCTCCCTACCTCTCACAGCCACAACCCATGTGAAAACCTAAATGGCCTAATAACCCATTGCATGAGGTCAATTGATCAAAATAGGCATCTCACAAGCTCTGATTTTGCTAGGGAGATATACTCCCCTAATTTCATTTTAATTTAACACTCTCCAATTCGATTGAGCTTAAGGAGGCCAGAGGAACCATTTCCAAGTCTCCCTAAGCTTCTTAGAGTGAGTTCAAAGTTCCCATTTCTCAATTTTCCTTAGACGAAAATAGGGGAGCTCCCTCACTAATCCATCTCACTTAATACTCCAAACCAATCTAATTCACTTTGCAAGCTTCATTAGGGAACTCAATCGAGTTCACCCAAGCCTTCACAAGTTCTCGAAGCAAGGGAGGAGTACTCTTGACCAAGGCCAAGCCCACTTGAAGATGAAGTTGGTCTATAGGGAGATCCATCCAATTTCAACACCTCAAAACTTTAATAAGGCTTCATCTCCACTAGATGAAGCTACTTCAAGGGAATCGAGCACTAGTGATAGCCTTTGTTGAGGTATGCCATTAAACTGAGCTTAAATTAGCCATGGTGTGGTCTTTTGTGAAGTGAAGTTTCACCTCAAGCAAATTTTGCTATTGGATGTGTTCCCCTTTACTCTTAGATGGTGTGAATTTAATTTGGACTTAATTCGAGCTTAATCGAGCTGGATCTTCCCTTAGAAGATGGACGGTGGCCATCTCCTGCAAGGAAGATTTGAATAGATCATGGGCCATCCATCTGCTTATTTTGGATGGACGGCCATGATCAAGACACTTTGATCCATCATTTTAACCCTTAAGAACCGTGGGCTCTGATCTAATCCTTGATCGATGATGGGAAAACACCGGTGATACCGATGACACTATGATGTGACAACTTAAGTGGCCTCTCCCATCATGTCATATGAAAAGTGCACTCCGCGTCAGCCTCCACGTGGCGCCGACAGGATTAACCACTTAATTAGGCTATTTAATTAAGGAAAAATCATGGAAACTTCAAATATTCATATCTAAATGTAGAAAAATTACAAAAATATGAAATAAATTACCTATGAAAGATAATTGAATGTAGAATATTATAGAATTGATTTTGATATATTTGAGGAGTGTTATTTTTTGAATTTGGGTTTTATTGGGAATATAATTAGGCTAATTACTCCATGATTATTTTATTAATTAATCTCAAACTTCTCATGTGTATTTAGTGGGATGACTTCTGCCACCACTAATTTTCTTGTAATTTATTAATGGTTTAATTAGGGTAATTGCTAGATTCATTCTTAATTAATCTTCTAATGTAATTAAACCTAATTCAGTGTGTAATCAGTGGTTTAATCCATTGATTGAGTTAATTAAGGTTTTTTAATAGATTAAGAGGTTTAGGAAATAATTTTGGGATATTTTCATTAAGCTATTCCTTAAACCCTCCTTCTTTCTTCCTTAATCAAAATTTAATTAAGGATTAATCCACTAATTACATACCTAATTAATTTGATAAAATTCTAAAACCTTCCAGAACTTAACTAATTTATCTTGGGTAAGTGCTTAAGTGTTCAATAACCTAAGTACATTAAGAAAATCAAATTCAAACTCACATGTGTGTGAAGGGTTATGAAATTACTTAAATTAAACCCTTTAGCTTAATTAATCCTTAATCATGAGCCAATTGCATTAAGCCCCTTTCTTTCTTAGGTACCTTGCTGATTTAAATTCTTTGTGTGGTTTTATATCATCCATTGGCTCATAATTATTTGGTTAAGTATGCTAAAGTGGTGTAGGTAAGGGGTAATTAACACACTTAATTCACATCTTAACCTAGAAAAATATAAAAAATCACCTAATGATCCCAAGAGCAAACTAAATTAACTCAGATATGAGGGAAATGGGTTAGGACCAGCAAAAATTATTTCACATTTCCTAAATCAAACATAAAGCAAATTAAAAAAAAAAAACATATTAAACAAACTTTGATTCACTTTGAACTTTCTTGTTTCATAGGATTGTCTTTAGGAATTAATTAGGGTGAATGAGTTTACATTTCTTTCATAACTTTATTTCTTTCCTAACATGCTAAATGTTATGTCATATGAAAATCAAGCATCCATCCCTTTTAAAAATCAAATTAAAAATGGAATGTTTTCTTTTTGCATGGGTTGGCTAAAGTAGAAATATGAATGACTATTATCACTATTAAATCTAAAATAATTTTGAAAATTTATAAATCAAATAATAAAATTGAAAGGTATGCTACTTATACTTTATTGATAAGCTTGCATGTGAATATAAAAATGTGTCTTATGTTTGCTTCTTTTCTTTCCTCTTAACATGGATTTGAATAAGATTTGCAAAGTGTATATTTATTTTAAATGAATACAACACTTGCTTAAAATACACTCTTATCCTCTTCCATGTTATAACTATAGAAGGATCTTTACATTTACACACATAAATTGCATAAACAAACATGAAATGAAATAAACATAAACTTTGCATATTTCTTTTCCATTTATCTCTTTTTACATGCATATATATTTAAGGAAAGTGGTATATTAGTCTGGACAACCCGGGATTGCGAGGCTTTAAGTTGCCCTAAGTAGGTCTTGTACCTTACACCCCTGGTGCTAACAATGGCTCCGTACTCACTTATGCCTTTCATACATAGACATGTGCATATGAATAAAGAATAAAAGAATAACCCTTTTCTACTTAATGAAAATCATGCATCATATAACATCCAAAATTTCTTAAGTAACATTTCTTAGCATTCATCATAAAGTGTGCTAAACATTTCTATTTGTATGTATAGATATGCTTAGGATTCATTCATATGCATGTTATATATGTTGGAAAAGAAATGAAGTGGTGTGTATTTTGTGATATTATTTCACTTTACTTAATCTTAAAATGCCTTTCCTTTGGAATAGGTTCGTTTAGAGTTATTCTAAACTTAGGATTAACTAAAACACATAAGAAAACATTCACTAAATAAAATTAAACATGAATCTACTTTAGAATTTACTTAAGGTAGGGAAGGAAAGGAAAGTTCTCTTCTCTTTTCCCTCTCTTTACAACTTACTAATTAATAATAGGATTCACCTAAACCAAATCAAAAATACAAAATAAAATTAACCTAAGACAGCTAAACAACTTGAATTGAAACCATTCTCTAAGTTGAACATTTTCATACTTAGAAAATTTAAACCCTAAATCCATAGCTAAGCATACCACACAAACCTTAAATGGAACACACATTAGACTAGTCACCATTTCTAGCTTTAGGTTAGAAGTTGCATGATTTGATGTTAGCTTTGTGATGTTATGTTTTAGTCCGATGTTAGGGTGTATGTGAATAGACCAAATGGTAGGATGATTTAGTCTAATCATTATCTTCTTAGGGATTGTGCTTAAGGGCTATAATAAATAAAAAATATAAATGCTTTTTTATGTGCTTATATACCCTAAGCATAATCCAAAATAGGCCGTGGACTTGATTACCCATGTGGGGTGCTAAGTCCAATATACATACTTTGGGATTGTATGGTTTGTTTAGCTAATCTCTATTTTGTAAGTTAGTTAGATTTACTTTTTCTTTTCATGTACTTTTGTAATTAAGATTTTGGAATGATTGTTATGGGGATTAGATGAACATTGGTCATAAGATTTCATCTTATGTACCATGTGAAGCCTTTGAGCAAACCACATTCCAACCATCCAAAAGAAGGAACCAAAGAAGAAAGAAGAAAAGAAGAAAAGAAGAAAAGAAGAAATGAAAAATGAAGACCCCATAACATGAATTCCTTGCTTAATTGTAATTAATTCATTTATAATCTATAAAGGGTAGAGCTCCACCCAATTTGTTTTTAGGTTTGTGTAGTGGTGCCCACCACAAATGGCCTTTTATTCTTTTGCACTTTATAAAATGTTTGATATTTTGTTTAGTTTGTGCATTAGATGCTTTTTTCTTAGTTTCTTTCTTGCTTTGATGTATGACTGGATGATGATTAGGCTCTCAGAGAAAAATAAATCTTCTACCAAATTAATCAACTCAAAATTAAAAATAAATAACTCATAACCTCACTTAAAGCCTAAGTTAAAATCAAGATAAAAGAATTAGCAACCCCTTAGTTGGATGTGTACTTTCTTTTCTAACATCATGCATAAAAGCATATATTATTTGATTGAGGGTTTTCACCTTGCCAGAGAACTTGGCTTGACCTGAGAGCCATGGTGGAAACACACCTCCTTATCTTGTAATTTTGGCCCATAATCTTATTTCTCATGCATTAGCATATGAATCCTAAAGCTTGTGATTGTAAATGAAAATAAAACATATAAAAATTTTGCATTAGATTTAAGTCATTATTCATGCCCTTACATGATCTAGTCTCTTTAGGGAGTGTGTTTAAGGACTTAGTCTCTTTCTAAATAAATAACAACCTTGCTATCTTGCATAAACATGAGACTTGCCTACATAAAATTTAAATCGTAGGAAGAGTTAGTTGGCCACACCCCAGGTTGTAAGTCCAAATGTGGTATTTATCCTCTCTGGAGGTAAAAATACCCATTTTTTTTCCTTAGATTTAGGTCTTGCTTTTGGCCCTCACTAAAGCTCCCTAGATTTAAGTTCAGAGGTTGCTACTTCCCTTTATGGGCCACGTGCATAAATCCTCACCTCTTAGGCATTTTCCTAACCTTATACTATAGAATTGTAAGCCATATATTTCTACTAAAAATTTAACTCAAACACATTAATTCAACTTCAAAAATGTAAAGCCCAACTATAGGGTAGTTTGGGATGTTTACTTACTAGGCTTCCTAGTATCTTAAGCATCCCCTTAATTGTTCATTTGGCTTCAAGAACTCTCCTCTTGATCGATCCACTTGACTTTCTAAAAATAAAACAATCAATTGATAGTCCTACCTTTTCAAAATATTTAGAGACAACGATCATTTACCTTAATCGAGAGTATTCCTAAGGAATCTCCCTTAGATGTAATTAACTATGGGGCTTGCCCGTAGGGAACTTAACAATTTTAAAATAAACTACTTTACTTTTCCATGTAAAGTGGGGAAGAATCTGGTAGATTCTCAAGACCCATAGTCTGGAGTCCTTATTGAGGTGATTATGTCCATTGTGGTGGTGACTTCTATCTTTCGAGATAGACACCTCCTCAATGTCATACCCGATCACCTAATAAGAACATCTCACATGATCCCAACAAGATGTTTTATATTTTTATTTTCACCCTTCTGATGAAGGAAAGAATATAAAATTTCACCATAAATTTTCTAGCACTCACTGGGATGGTTCCTCTCTCCATCTTTGGTAAATGATCATTTCCAAATATGTATGGATACTTTTGTGAATCCAAGACTATCTTTCTATTGCTTAGCTTATTTCATCCTTAAGTTGCTAAGCTAGCCAACATCTTTAGGTTTTAGGACCTCACCCGTGTTGGTCTTAAAACCCACTTTGGGTTCTCCAATGGGTGAACATAAAAATTGAATACAAAGAAAATTATCAAAGACATCCTCTTTACCACTTTTATGGTAAGGAAAGGTTCATTCTAAAATAAAGATAAATAAATCCTTCATAAAGTCTTTTTCAAAAGCACCTTTTCAAAATACACTAAAATAAAATTTGCACTAATAATTGTTACATGTAGAAACATTTCAAAAATAAAACCAACAATCATACATTTTCTAAAAGCACAAATGAACTTCTTCTCAATTCATTTTGATGAAGGCTTCATTTTCAAAAAATAATCATTTTTCAAAAGCATAAAAATTTGAAGATGGGCCTTTCCATTCAAGACATCCAAATGTGTTGGATGGATGCTACATCTTCAAGAAAAATCACAACTTTGAAATTCCACTCAACACATTCCACATGTGTTAGGTTGGAATTTTCACCTTTTCAAAAAGCACATATGAAACCTCTCCATTAAATATCACATTTATGAATGGAGTTTCATCAAAATCAAAATAAATTTTGAAAAGCATATGAAACCTCTCATTCAACATACCACATTTATTGAATGGAGGTTTCTTTCCATTGAAATCAAATAAATTTTCACACATATGAAACCTCTCCATTCAATATACACATATTTATTGAATGGATTTCATATCCAATCAAAACCAAAATAAACTTTCAAAAAGCACATATGAACATCTCCATTCAATATACCCAAATTTATTGAATGAAGATTTTATTTCCAAATAAAATGACATTATTTTGAAATACCACTAACATATTTATATATGATTAGTTGGAATTTCCTCTTTCAAAATGCAATAATCTCACACGAAAATACATATTTGAAAAATGAAACATAATTGATTTCCATCTTACATACTTGAATTTGTTAAATGTAAATCTCTCTTTTCAAAATCAATAAAATATAAAATTTCTCAAAACACATTGGAACTTCATTCTAGTATACCACATTTTGCTAAAGTGAAGTCTCCATTTTTCAAAAATAAAAATTGAAAGACATTTTTGGAACTTCATTTTAGCATACCAAATTTGCTAAAGTGAAGTGTCTATTTTCAAACAAAATCCAAAACAAAAATCTAAAACACTTTTTTGGAATTTCATTTAGCACACTCAAATTTACTAAGTAAAGTGTCCATTTCACAAAATTCAAAACACATTGGAACTTCATTTTAGCATAGTACATTTGTTAAAGTGAAGTATCCATTTTTCAAAACAAAATTAGAAACACTTTTGGAACTTCATTCTTTGGTATACCATATTTGCTAAAGTGAAGTCTTCATTTTCAAAACAAAATCAAAAACATAAAAATTTGAAACACATTTTTGGAATTTCATTTAGCATACTCAAATTTACTAAGTGAAGTGTCCATTTCAGAAAATCCAAACACATTGGAACTTCAATTTTTGAATACCACATTTATTAAGGTGAAGTCTCCATTTTTAAAACAAAACTCAAAACAAAAGAAACACATTAGGATTTCCTTAGCATACCCAAATTTGCTAAGGATCCTATTTTTTCAAAAAAAAAAATCTCTAAAAATAAAAGAAACACATTAGGATTTTCCTAACATACTTAAATTTGCTAAGAATCCTATTTTCAAAAAAATTTCAAGAAAACAAAACACACTTGGATTCCTCATTTAGCATGCCCAAATTTAGTAAATGAGAATTCCATCTTTCAAATCATAAATGATTCACAAAGTAAAGCAAACATAAACACAAAAGAAATTGTTTTCAAACACCTCACTTAGCATACCCAAATTTGCTAAGAGAGTAGATTCAAAAAATTTCAAATCAAAATTGATTGACCCTTTACTTTAACATATCCAAAATTGTTAAATTATGGGTCCTCAAAAAAAATCAAAATCAAAAGTTAAATATGAACCTATGGAAGCATCTCTTCAAAAATATTCAAACTCATTTTCAACATATCCAAATTTATTGAAAATGGATTCTAAAATCAAAAATTCCTCTTTTCAATCAAATCTCAAAATCTATTCTAAATCATTTGAGCCCAACTTAACACTACCAAGATGTTGACTATGGGTTCAAATTCTAAATTCAATCTTTAAAAAGCAGCAAAGCAAGAGAATTTGATTCAAGTTTGTTTTGACATTGTACTAGCTTCACTTTAGTTTTTCTCTCAAGATACTTGATTCCATGGCAATGCCCAAGTATGTGCTCACTTTTTTTTTCCATGGGATGGATCAGGCTCTAGATCAGACTAGCCTTTCCTGCTCTGACTATGCCCACCTCATCCAGTTTGGATGAAGTTTTGAGGGGGCCCGGATTACCTGTGAGGAGACTTTTCTCACAACTATTAGTAGGAGCATAGTGGCCGGGTAGGAGTCTGTCATTCGGGTTGACATGCCACCAGATTCTAAGATTCCGTCGATGAAGAGGAAGGCTGTGGTGGTTCCCATAGAAGTAGTGTCAGTTTTAATTCCTGTTCACCCCGTGGTTCCTCATATTTCCCCAATTAGGACTAGCACTCACTCACTAGCACCTTCCAAGGGGAAGGCTCCCCAAATCGCAGGGATTGTCTCCCCAACTTTTAGGGTTGGGTCTAGCTCTTACTCTTCTCGCCCTACCAGGACCCAAAGAAGAAACCAAAATCGCATGATAAAGTGGTACCATACTCGCATTGCTAGAGAGATGGAGGAAATCATGTAATATATTATGAGGAGTCATATGTTGGTTTCCCCGGGTTACAAAACTAGTTTCATCCTCTCTAGGTTTGAGAGAGGATGTCAGGAGGATTTCTTCACCTCCACCAAGCAGTCGCCCACTAGTTAGTCAGGAGGAGGTCATGCCTCCCATTCGCCTTATGCTTAGTAGGGAGCCTCTGACGATGGAGTTTGGGGCTCAGTTTGATTTGAGATTCATTATCCCCCGCAGCGTGGGGAAGCATCTTAGATAGAAGAGAACTAGGTAGGCCCATACCTTAGTTCATATCAAGAAGAGAGCAGAGGTTTAGGCCGTACTTATAACCATTAATTTTTCTGCGCTACCAGATCATACCATAAGATTCTCCCGGGGACACACATCATAAGAGAAGCTCCTATCTCGAGAGTCGGTGGTGCCTCCACCACACCGCTTCTACCCCTTCCACCATCTCCATCCATGTTCCGCATCTGTTCCACCAAAGGCCATGAAGGATGCATCGGGAGAAGAGGACCCCTGGGATCACAAGAGATCCCATCCCATCTACACCGCCTATTATGGGAAGGTCGAGCTCTCCTACTTGACCTTCTGCCCCAGTAGTGGTGAAGAGGAATGGAGACCTCGAAGCATAGTGGTTGTCCCTTCACCACCACCACCATAGAGACATGAGATTGCGAGTGTCAGGGAGAAGGTGACAGCTCAATTGCACCTATGATGATAGCCTCCTAAGTGTCACCCCATGATTTAGTGACAAGAGCATATTTCTTCCGAGTATAGCCCTCAGGGTTGACTCTCCAAGAAAGGTGGGAGGTCGGTGCCTCAGACATGATGAGTGATCCCACCACCCAAAAACTCATTTGCCAATTCGCAAATCATTCTCTAGATTATATAATTGCCCATTATTTCATGGAGAAGAAAGAGATCCTAGGATATGACTAGTATGATGAGGAGAAGATTAGCTTTGATCCCAATAAAGATGATTTATTGGGAGACTTCTAGGGTTGCATGATAGACACCGGGATCCTCCTGATAAGAAGAGATTATGGAAAGTATGAGGCCGAGGAAGACACCCACTGACCCAACACCTCATTCAGCAAATAAAATAGAAGGATGAAAAAATTGATAGGATGGAGAAGAGGCTCGAAGATCTATTAGCAGCTGTCTTAGCACTTCAAAACCAAGCACCAGTAATCCATCCTACTTTAAGACCAAGAGTTGGGTGCATGTCTTAGATCCAGCCAAGACTTTACCTCTAGTAGAGCAAGATAGGACTAACATGTATAAGAAGTTAGTGGATAGTACCTTCATATAAGAAAAAGATATCAAAAGCATGGTTGAGCAAGTAGTTGAAAAGAAGCTTTAAGCGAGGAGGATCATCGGTTCAAAGGGTAGACCCTACCGGAGGAATTTGATGCAATCCAATATCCTAAGGGTTTCATGCTCCTTCTTTCAAGAGTTTTGATGGCGGTGGGAACCCGAGGATAGTACATTACATTTGAGCCGGTTGTTGCAACAAGTGGCTGATGCTTTACTCTTCCGTCTCTTCATCAATATCTTAGCGGGTATAACATTTAACTGGTATGCTGAACTTCCCAATAGTTCAGTGAAGACTTTTACTGAGTTGGAGCAACTCTTTATCAAGAGGTTTGCTAGAGATTAGAAAAGGGCCACTATTGGTGATCTCGTTGTGGCTCAACAAAATCATGGTGAGTCCCTTATTGATTACATTCTCAGATGACATAATTTGAGTATGAAATGCAAACCTCAACTGTCTGAATAACATGCCATTGAGATTCTACTTAAGAATATCCATGGCCTGTTGCCTTCATGCTCAAAGGTTTCACCATCAAAACTTTTGAGAAATTAATCAACAAGGCGGCTAGCTTGCAAGGAGAAGCCAAATATTTACCTTCTCCAGATCTACCAACAAAGCTAAAGATGCATAAAGTATATGAGAAGAAGCCTGGGGTAGTGATCACAGTGGATAAGGGGAAACAGCTGGAAAGAGAGTAGTTTGAGAGACCTCGTGCTCCACAGCCGTCGCTTCCACCTCCTTTACCTCCACTGAGGTAGCCCACCCACCATGCCTCCATGGCCTACACCACCTCCTCTCCACATCATCGGCGGTTACATACCGCCATAGTAGCTATGGTCCACTACTCTTTTGGATAAACTTAACAAGCCTTATTCATTTAAGAGGGAGGTAATCAAAGATCTTTAAGAATCTCTTAAAGAAGCTTTTATTTTACTACGAACTAGGAGGGAAGTGGGCAAAAGCCATGATCCTAACTTTTTACCTACCATAAGCTAGGTCATGTTTTGGAAGATTGCTTCACATTTAAGGACTGGCTTGAACATAGCTTCAAGGTGCTATAGTCATCCTGAAGGAATACCTTGTGGAACAACCATCCAGTTCCATTAGGGTAATCCTTGGGGATACTTGTGATCCTTCCAAAACCAAAGAAGGTTGGGATATCTCCTTATCCAAAACCTTTAAGAAAATTATCTCAAAAATCAAGAAACTTTCCTTGCAGGTGCACGGTTAGCTAAAACCTCCAACATCAAGGAAGGTTTGCAAGTTGCAACTTCAGGAAAGGGGAGCTAAAGGCATGTGCTAGGGAGATAGCCAAGTGTAACCAACCAGCCCTCTAGCCCATTGTACTACATTAGACTACCTCTACTTGACTAGCTCTTCTTCTTAGTAGACATCTTGTATGTGGATGAGGGCATCAAATCCCTCACCCTCTCTTATACTTGATTTCTACTATGTACCTCCTATCAAATCAAGAAATTAAAGAATAAAGCTAGCTTGAATTATATACTGTCACCGATGGGTTGTCTATTTATAATGATAACTCTTCAAGTCTAAATAATAACTATAATAAATGATCTTCCTTTTTGATTGAGTTGGATTTTTCCTCTAAATTCTACGGTTTCTTGAGATAGACTTGGAATCATCCGATTAGGGTCCCATAGGAGAAGGCAGGTGAGCTAACGTCAGTAGAATCTTCCATTACCACATAAGAGATCACCAAGTCAACCTCCATAGTGGCATGTTCTACCTCTAGGCGCACCTCAAGATAGAGAAACAAGTCATTGGTTTGAGGATGAAGCCCTCCACAAGATGCTCCACCCTTGGATATGCTTGTGGAAGATTAGCCCAAGGTGGACTATAATGTCCTCTCTCTCCTAAGAAAGTTGCCATCTAAGCTAAGCATATATAATGCCCTTATGTTATCCAAAGAGGTGAGAGAATCATTAATCAAGGCTCTCATTGATCACAGATATGCTTAGCTCGGTGACCTCTATTGGTGAGGAGGCACATTATTCAAGAAGCTCGGGATCACTTTCACATGAAGACCTTCTTGGGGACATGGAGCATACCATCCCCTTTACATTATAATTGACATGGGCATTGACTTGCCGAGTTCTCAATCCAAGTGCATCGGTGAACATTATGAGTCTAAAACTCTATTTGAGGATCGACATCTCCACAGTATGAGGAGATCAAATGATGTTGATAAGATTGAATGAACAAGGCGAGAGGTCTTTAGGTTCCATAGTGTTACCTTTGGAGATAGGTGACTAGAAGACTGAAGCTAAGTTTTATATCATTGATTTGAATACTTCATTCATCACTTTGCTTGGTAGGCCTTGGATACACTAGAACAAGGTGATTCCATCCTCTCTCCATCGATTGCATCAAGTTAGAAGGATGGGATTGAATCTGTCAAAGGAGATGAAAAGCCATTTTTTTAGTTAGAGGTTGAGATATATGAGGATGCGACCTACTATCTTCCTCAAAACACCCTTTCTCATGAACTTGGATAAAATTCAAATTCAAAAGAAAAAGAAAATGAAGAAAAAAAAAGCAAAAGAAAGAGAAAAGAAGAATGAAAATCCAAGTGAACAAGGAAGGGAAATTGAAAAAGAAATAGAGCTGTATATCACATTCCACCCATAGTTCATTTCATCATATGGACATGTGGGTAGGATGACTCAATCTCTGCTAGGTAGAGGCAGATGCAGAAATAAAGGCAGTTCTAGAGATGGAAGACCCCCTAGTTTATGTCCCAGTTCATAGGAATACCCCTACTATTCACATAGACTTGGAATCCAGCTCAGAGGATGAGTCTAATGTGACTAGCATACTAGCCAATCCCTCTTAGTGGATTTCATTGGAGGTGACACTCGAGCCAGATAGCGATGAAGATTGTGCCTCCAGATAAAGCAAAGTATTCGAATTAGTTGTATGTAAAACTATCAGGAAGCAGTTAGGAACCTTAGCTCTAACCTCTTATTCATCTCAAAAAGTTGAAGGTTTAGTAGTTAAGAAAGCCCCTAAGTCTTCCAGCGATATGATGCCAAAGAGATTCTTTTTAGGATCAACCTCCTCAAGTCATGAAGTTGATGAAGAAATAGAGCTGTATATCACATTCCACCCATAGTTCATTCCATCATATGGACATGTGGGTGGGATGACTCAATCTCCCCGGTAGATCTTGAGAAATAGAGTTCTAGAGATGGAAGACCTAGTTTATGTCGGTTCATAGGAATACCCCACATAGACTTGAATCATTTGAGGATGAGTCTATGTGACTAAATTACCAACCCTCTTAGTGGATTCATAGGTGACACTATGATAATGATGAAGATGTGTCTATAAAACAAAGTATTCGAATTAGATATGTAAAACTATCGAAGAAGAGAACCAGCTCTAATCATATTCATCTCAAAATTGAAGGTTTAGTAGTTAAAAGCCAAGTCTTAAATATATGAAGAAGAGATTCTTTGATCAACCTTCAATTGAAGTTATGAGAACTTGTGAGAATTCATACAAAGAATTAATGAAATTACCTATGACTCACCTTGTGTCTTAATCTTGCAAAGAAGTTTGATTCCTTATTCAGTCAAGCATAGGTCGATTTTAAAATGCTATGGAACAACACAAGCAGAGATGCATGATGAAGATGACTAATTTGTCATCCCTTAAGATGAGAAAATTCACCAACCATTATTTGCGGTTCTTTAAAACTAACTTATGAGGATGTGTTTCCCATATCTATGATTCCAAATTAAAGATGACGCCATCTCATGAATTCATTTCTTTTGGATGGGTCATTCAACCAAATCAAGATGGCCCCGAAGATGAAAGAAACACTACTTTTGAACCTCGAGAATCTATTATTATTGGGTCATGCCTTTCCTTAAAATATTGGTGCTACATACCAATGGGCCATGACTCAAATCTTCAATGAACTCATCCATCAGCTGAGTGCTATGTTGATGATCTAAGAGTCAGAGAAAAGGAAGACCATCTCTTTGACTTGAGTAGTTTTCAATGGTTAAGATAATATAACCTCAAAATGAATCCTCAAGTGTGCATTCGAAGAAAATTCCTTGGTTTGTTGTCCGACATCGGGAATAGAAATAGATCTAAAAAGATCAAAGCTATAAAATGCCACCTAAAGAGTTTAACTCAACTTAGATCTTTCCAAGGATGGTTATATTTAAGATGCTTTATTTCCAACCTATGGGAGATGCAAGTTTTTCTCAACACTTATCAAAAGGATGCCAAGTTTAAGTGGGATGATAAGTGCCAACATGCCTTTGAAGATATCAAGATTTGGTGAAGCGCGTACCTATCCTGCCACTCATCCTCTACACTACATTGATGACTCTGCACTTTGTTGGCCCAAGCCAATGATGAAGGGAAGGAGAGTGCATTCTACTATCTCAGCCATCGTCTAATTCTTGCTGAAGCAAACTATCCACCTATTGAGAAACATTGCCTAGCTTTGATCTTTGCCTCCCAAAATCTACGGCACTATATGCTTTCATAAGGTGAACTTGATTTCAACCAATCCAATCGTAGTATCTCATGACATGCCAATGCTATCTATGCATGATGGTCCATGATCTCTCATAGTTTGATATCACATTCCTCTCGATAAAAGGACAAGCACTAGCAGATTTTTTAGTAGAACACCCACTTCCTACTGATTCTTCGCTTAGTGATGATCTCCCTGATGAACCAATCATAAAATTAGGGGAGGTTGACAACTACAGATGAGAGATGTATTTGATGGTGCAACTTCTTTTCATAAAGGGAAAGCACCATGATCTACTCTTCCAAAAGGCAGGTAGAATAGTTTCCTAACTCATCGCGTGATGTGATGAGATTCTCATACTATCTTTCCAACTTGCACCAACAATGAAGTGTATGAGGCTTTGATTGGTGAGTTAGCTATCACATTGTGTGTCAAGAGCATCAACATCTTTGGGATTCTCGCTTGGTCATCAACTTGTCGTCTACAAGGTTCTCAAACCCAAGCTTCTTCATTACCATGAGTATACCATGAAGCTATTGACCCAAATCCCTGAAGTCACCATCTATAAGGTTCCCCGAGTGGAGAACATAGTAAAAGATGATTTGGCCAAACTTGCCAAAGAATTATAATGTCCTTAAGATGAGTCCATTCCAATAAGGGTCCAAAATAGATAAGTCCTATCCCTTATTGATGCTGAACTCATCAAGAGACTTTCTCTTGAAAGGGAGGTTGTCGTTGGCTATAAGGACAAGGAGCTAGATTGGAGGCAATCATTCATAGACTAATTGAACACCGTCAAACTATCTCAAGAAAAGTCATAAGCCCATCAGGTGAAATAGAGAGCTCTCTCTATGCTCTCGTGATGGCACCTGATCGATGCCCCTTTGATCAAATATGGTTACATTGTTTAGACAAACATGAAGCTCATGGCATTATAACGAGGTACATTCGTCTAGGAGCACATCAATCTAGTCCAAAGATGAAGATGAAGATCAAGAGACTAGATACTCGGCTTTTGATGACACATACATGGATGTAGGAGATGCCATCGTGTCGTACACTGTGTGGTTCTACACCAACCACCCAACATTCTCCATCTGCATTGTCTTCATGGCCATTCGAGTGTTGGGGTACTGACATTGTGGTCCGATCGATCCTCCTTCTTTCCAAGGGTCATCGCATCTTATACCACCGACTACTTTTCCAAGTGGGCAGGCAATCCCACTCAGAGGTCACAGCTTAACATGTGCTTCAATTTTTCAGAACCATATCAGATATAGGTTTGGGGGGTGCCTCGATGAATTATATCTCGATAATGGTACATTTCAAAAGCAAGATCAAAATTTTGCTAGAAGACATGATATATTGGAGATACTACCATCTACTACCCGAGCAAATGGCTTAGAGAAGCATTCAACAAAACTCTCATCCAAATACTAAAGAAGACTCGATGACAATAAGCGAGTGAATGAGTTGTTGAAGCCTTGTGGGCACTACACATACCAATCCAACTCAATCTACTTTTTCTTATGGGTCAAGCATTTTACCTTTAAGTTCAACTCCATCACTAAGGATAACATTGGGTAGCAAGATCACTATAGAGTAGAATGCAAAGTTGCGTTAGAAGAGCTCAAGGTTTGGAGGAGAGTCGCCATGCGAACTCCTCGAAGTTGTAAGGCCAAAATGATTCAAGCTCAAAACAAGTTGCCGCCTAGGTCTTTCTGGGAGAACTTGTGTTAGTCCTAAGAGACCAATTGTTGCCCATCAAAGATGGGAGGCAAGTTTGAACCCACTTGGGAAGGCCCTATGTCATAGAGAAGGCCTACCAAGGAGGATCTTATCATCAATTATAAAGGGGAACACTGATGCTTCAATTAATGGTCTCTATTTGAAGAAATATTACCCATAAAATCATGTTTGAAAATAATTATCAATAAAAGACAAAAAATTTGATTCCATTTCATCAAAATCTTCTTCTTTTAAAGTTGTTTGCATATCTTGCAACCGCCATGACGTGTAGATAGGTGTAAGAGTCCCAAGAGGCATCCTATCCCTTTCACAACATAAACACAATCAAACATAATCTCCCAAGCTATTAGAATAGGTGAGAGAACCCAAGAGGCATCCTATTTCACAAGATAATTAAGTTAGTGTAAGAGAACCCCAAGCATCCTTTCTTAGGGGAAATCTCTTGCCATCCGTGGCACCATTTCATAAATCCCCAAGTGTTTAAGATAAAAGAGAAGAGCATCCTATTCTTTAACACAAGCACAAAACAAACACATATCTTTTATCTTGCTATTTTGTGGGAGCAAGCTGTGGCACTCACTCATTAGCTTCAGATGGGTCAACATGCTACCTCACTAAGTATGTCACCCCAAGGTCACTTATTTTGAAGATGTGAGTCCCCACGCTTTCTTCTTAACTTGACCATTGCAAACCAATTAGCTCCTTGTTAGTATTATAGACTTCACTATCCAACTAGTAAGCTACATCATGTTGATTTTGTTTAAGAGGATGTGAGTCCCTGAGCTTTCTTCTTGATCTAATTATCATGATCTAACTAAGTTGAGTATATTTGAGGTTTAGGATAAGTCCCCTAGAGGTTCCTTTCCTCTTGACTATTTGAAATAAGTCCCAAGTGGCATTCACTCTAGAGATACTATCCCAACAATCACTATAAGAGGATGTGAGTCCCAGCTTTCACGCACAAAATGACATTTGGTTGATATTTGTATGAGGACTCACCATGGATACACCACTCTAATGTGTCCACACTTTCTCCTTGAGTCCAATACCTATTTGACAGCCATGTCATCTTCTGGAAGCCTTTAGTGGCCCTCTCTCCTATGCATTTTATTTGGATCATGTCCTTGTACCCCATTTAGACCACCGGTTACTCTTGGATTGGATAATCCCCTTTCTAGTAGCCACCCCTATGGTTGGAGAATTTGTTTGGATGCATGATTCTCCCTTGTTCAAGAAATGAGATAGTCTAGGTTGATATAAGCTCCTTCTCAATTTGATCCCTCGCAAATCAACAGGGTCCACGTTAAACAAACTAAACAAACAAACAAATAAATTTTCTTGTGGATTAGGAATTCAAGCCCCAAAGGGCCCCTTTTCCCAAGAAGCATCCTATCTTTAGTGTGTCAAGAGAACTCCTGGAATTGCCCACTACCCGATGATAAATTAGTGTCTACTCACTCACCTGTTCTGGGTCAATATATTTTTCCACAGGTTACCCACCATTTCATTTTGGAAGATAAGGTCTATGACATTCTTTCTAGCATGACTTGACGGCACCCTAGTGATGAGTCAAAAAAAATTGATCACCCATGTGGTCTTTTGTAGTGGAAGATGTAAGTCCACAAGCTTTCTTCCCTTAAATTGATCATTGCAAATCGAAAATCACTCCTTTAGTCAGATAGTTCTCCCATCGGCTGGGAAGCTACTCCCTTTAGTTCAGTAAATATGAGATAGGTCTAAGTTGATATAAGCTCATTCTTAGTGTGATCAATCACAAACCAACATAATCCATCAAAACAAATTTAAAAAAAATGAAATTAATCTTGGACTATCTTTGAGCTGATTTAAGTCCCCCAATGGCATTCACTCAATAGTCCCTAGTTTGATTTGTTGCTACAAATCATCACTGGTTCCTTATTTTGGAAGATGAGTCCTTTTCTTCTAACTTGACCATTGCAAACGGGCATCCCTTGTTGGATAGTGGTTGGTAGACTACCCCTTTGGATTGGTAAATCGAAGGAGCCTCCATGGCCCCTACCTTAGTGCATCCATCAAACCAATGGGACCCAAAAAATAACAATTAAAAATGAAATTAATCTTGACTATCTTTGAGTTGATTTAAGTCCCAGACATTCACTCAATAGCCTAGGTTGGGTTCATGTTGTCACCAATGGTCACCCCAAGAATGGGTCCCTACTTTGGAGGATGGAAGTCTATTATGCTTTCTTCTAATCATACACACCAAAAGGCATCCCTTTGGTCCCTACCATGTGTTTAGTAGACTACCCCTTTGGATTGGTAAATGAGTTAGTCTAGCCTCCATGGCTACTATCTGAAACCATCCATCTCAAAATCCAAAATCTAAAATCAAACAAATTCAACCTCCTCCCTCAATGAAACAAACAACAAAAAAATAATCAATCCAAAAATCTTTTCTTCTCCTGTGAGATGCAAATCTTCTAGCTCCCTATCCAATTATTCCCTCAAAGAAATTTCACAACCTTTCTCCCTTATGGATGACTTGAACTCCCCAATGGAGAGTTCACTTTTCTATCCTGGAGTCAAAACAAGCATAATTAAACAAAACAAATAAATTAAATTAATCATTTCTCTCAAATCAAATCAAACCTCTCATCCCTTGTGGATGATTTGAACTGCTTAGTGGAAGGTTCACATACTCTATCCCTAGGATTCCTCCTTCCCTTTCTTATGTCTTGACATGAGTAGAGTCACATTGCACTAAGCTCGATTCTCTACACCTTGGGTTAGAGTAGATCATCTCATTAGTGCTATGGTTGTTTGTTGTTGATCATTTTGTCAACACAGCGTGTTCCTCACACACACCCCTATTGTGACCTCATTTTTAGAATGAGCTCAAACCCTCCATCTGACATAGATTCTCTTAGACTTTAAGAGTTCCTTAGTCTTATAACACATCTAGTGATTAGGTGGACACTCAACCCCTAGAGACTTAGAAGAGTTAAATAGGAATAGGTCATGCCTTAGGTGTTAGGAAAATTTGCTACCCTATAGCTTGAACCAAATCCTCACTTCCTTATTTCAAGTCAAAATTTCAAACTCATATAAAACCAATTCCAAATTAAATCTCAAGCTGATTAAATGGATTCAAATCACAATCAAAATGATTGAATCTGATTGAACTCCAAACCCAAAATATTTTCTAAGTCTCATTGATTTCCCAGGACTTAGCTCAAATCAATCTAAATTAATTCACATTCAGAAATTTTTCACAACCCATTTATATTCATATTCTACATAAAATGAAATAGAAATTCATCAATCAAACTAAATTCAAAATTCAAACCCAAATCAAAATATTTCTAAGTCCTTTGATTCCCTATGGACTTAGCTCAAATCAAGTTCAAATCACTTCAAATTCATGAAATTTCTCATAACCCATTTATATTTTTATTCATATTCACAAATATAAATGAAATATAAATTCAAATAACCAAAAATAAATTCAAAACTCAAGTCCAAATTAAACAAAAATTCATAAGCCTTTCAAGTCAAATTCTGAACTTAAATAAATCAAACTCAAATCAAGTTGAACTTTGATTTTCTTCATCTTCAATCAATTTATAATCATGAATCAAATATAAACATAAACTTAATCATCAAATCAAAAATCAATTCAAAAAAAGAAATCAAGTTTAACCAAAATCCAACCTTTCAAGTCAAATTCTTGAACTTAGCCAAATCAAACAAATCAAGCCAAAATCTTAATTTTTATTCATCAAATAAATACCAATTATGAATAAATGATAAACTTTAATCATCATAAATGAAAAAATCAATTCAAAAATCAAGCTCCATTTAACCAAAAATCAACCTAAGCCTTCAAGTCAAATTTTGAACCAAAATCAAACTCAAATCAAGCCAAACTCTTGATTTTTATTCATGATTCAATCAATCATACAATCATGAATCCAAATATAAAATGAACTTCAATAATCAAATCAAAAATCAATTCAAGAATCAATCCCCAGTCAAACGCATGTTCACCATTTGAGCTTGAAATTGTCAAGTGGGTCAAGACCCATTTGACTTCAAATCACTTGCAAATGGATTTATATTTCAATCATAAGTCCATGTGTGTGTTCTATCAAACTCAAATCAAGCTTTGACTGAGCCATTTGACTCACTTAGGCTTAGTTGACCTAAAGTGACCTAATGTACCCTTATGAGCCAAATTGTAATCCTAACTAAATTGGATTGAACTAAGCCCACCTAAGTCTCACATTATGAGCAACAATCATCATGAGAAGATCAATCACTTAAATTGAGTCAAACTAAGTCAAACCTATGGGTTTACCAAGTCAACATTTAGCCAAAATGAAACCTAAACTAGCCAAAATCTACCATAAGTCAAATTGATTGAAACCCTTGATCAAAAACTTATTCATGACCAATGTTTGAACTTGTCCAAAGTCATCATTTGGGCCTAACCTAGCCCAGCTGGCCACTTGACCCAAGTTGACCCAACTTGACCTAAAGTCAAAATGTGTCAAAACTTGAACTAAGCCAAATTGATCAAAATGAATGGGTCAAGTTAATTCCAAAATGATTCTTGAACATTACCAAAGCCTAAACATGATAATAGAATTCAAAATATAATTTTTTATATCTATGTTCATAGTGATAGTACCAATGGCTTCTATTTCAAGGTCAATGAGCTTGTCCATGTGTATGTTCCCACCCTTACCATGAAACCATCATGGTTGAGTTTAACTCCATCCAAGATTGATTTGACTCCCCTTTCAATAATTGATAGTGATCATAAACTTGGGAAGAACATGGTGCATTGTAATTGAATCAAATGAACTTACCATCATCGTAAATATATCACAATATCAAAATCAATTTGTGTCAACAATGACCTCACCAACAATATATGGTCAACTGCATTGAAATTTGCTTATGATTTAGGATCCATTTGAGTTTGACTAGAGTGGTATGTAAAAATAGTAATAGAATTGTTGACAAAGGAATAAATATTTTTAAAACTATTGAGAGTATCAAATGAATCTATGATATTCTAGCAAATCTGATCTCAGTGTAAAGATTTTGAAAAATAATGAATGAAACAAATGTCAAGAAAATAAAATTATGGGAAATTAGAGATATCAAAGCAAAATTTTGAAGTATAAAAATAGGTAGATGACATATTTTTGGCAAAGGAAAATAATAAACACCTGTGGAGAGTAGACATAAGCTAAGGTTCCAAACAATGCTCCACCAAAGAGGAGACCAGCAAGAAAATCAGCCACCACCTGAACCATCTAATATCGCAATTTTTTTAAATAAGAAGAAAAAAAGTTGATAGTAAAGAGGTCTATATTCACATCGCTTCATCAAGTAAAAAAAGTAAAATATATGAAATGATAACATTATCACCATGTTAAATGACCAGAAGTATAAATCTAGTTTTGATAATCTAGGATCTGAGAAAAAAGTGAACAATTCCAAAATTAAAAATTTTTTAAAATAAATTCAAAAATAAAAAAGAAAGAGAAAACATATTACTTTCTTTCTCTCCCTCTTGTTGACCTCCATGCAGATCATAAGTCAATGAGCTCACAATGAATTGAAGCTTCAAAATCAGTCAAACACACTCAATGGCATCAAAATTTGAAATGATCCATCGATGAATATATCATCATGTTTAGCTATTTCTTGATCAATTCATTTAGGTCAAATTTCTTTGGGTTATTTTTTTATATATTTGAAAAATATTAGTTTTATATGATTAGTTCATAAAAGAATTTATTATTTTGGTAGTGTGATGGAGTAGTTATATTATCTCATTAAGGGTTATATTAATGATTAAAGAACAAAATGTATGAAATTTAAAGATATTTTATTATTTATTTAAGAGTAGATTTTGGTTGATTTAGAATGTATTTATTTATTTTTCATTTAGTTTATTTTAGGTAGAGATGTTATAAAACAGGATCAAAATACATGAAAACATCATTCAATGGACCCAATCACTTATCCTAAGGCAATGGGTCTCAAAATACTTGAGATTTTTTACTTTAATGAATGAATAAATCAATTAGTTCTAAAGTTTCTTATGGAAGCCCATTTAATTACATTTTAAAAATGAAATTTCAAATAATTTTTTAAAGTAAACAATTATCATCTCCAAAGATGAAAGTTAATTATCAAAATCTTATGTTTAGAAAATCAATTAAAGTTCTAGAAGACTTATTTTAATAGATGAAAATGCTCATGATTATAGAAATTAACAGCAATCACCCATCTTATTGGGCTTTAAAATTAAAAAGTTATTTAAATTATTTGAGTAATCAATCAATATCAAAATAGTTGTGAATCATTTTGTTATTTGAGATGCTCGCTAGGTTTTCTAGCATCATGGACATCTCCTACTACCTTCATTTTCTTTGATAATAATCCCTCATAATTCCATTTTCTTCAAAATAAGCAAATCATTGATCCTTTCCTATTGAAATCTTTAAGATAATGATCATCCTTAATCGAAGTATTAAAATCTCGTCCCTAATGTAATTAAATTTTGGGTATCCACTTATGATGAGTTATTTTGATATTTCAATATATGTATCATGTGACTCTTCCATTTTCGTGATTTCATTCAACCTTGGCCTCATCTACTTATCCTTTTTCACCTTCGATGATTCTTGATCAACCAAGTGTCATGCTCAAATAGGTTTAGGGTAGGATTTAGTCTTGGTCTTATTATGATTTAGGGTTGTATTTGGGTAAGTGTTTCAATGAAAAAGCCTCCATGAGTGCACAAAGTTTGCTTAAAAAGTGGTCGTCTGAGCTCAAGTAATCCATGTTTTTTTAAGTTTGGGTTATGTGTTAGTTATGGTTAATGTGGTCATTTGGTTTGGTTTATGGTCTCAGCTTTTAAGATTTTATGGTAGGGTATTTATGATTATTGTATTATTTTAAAGTCATTTACCTTGTAGGTCATTTATGATTTGGTTTTTTGGTTTATGGGTTTGTTAGAGTCATTTGGTTAAAGCAAAAAACAAACCAAAAAACCTAAACTAAAAAAAAACCTAAAATAAACCTAAAATAAAACTTAAAACCTAAACCTAAAAAAAATTTTAGGCATCAAAATATACCTTACCAAAGATGAATGAATTATAACAAATCTCCATTTTACCCCTAGGTCAAAGGATAAAGTTTGGCCAAATTCACTTGAATTTGGTCAAATCCTCCATGACTTGGCTCCCTCTTAGTGGACAAAGTGGACACTAGTGAGTGTGGTGCACCTAACCCATTGGGTTTGGGTTAGACCAACCAAACATAAGGTCAAAACTGACCACCCCCATGGAAATAAGCACATGGGGATCATTCCTCCTCTCATTTTCCACATGTGCAACTTCTCCACTACCCTTCTCTAGCCAAACCAACCCATGTGAAAACCCTAAATGGCCTAATAACCCATTGCATGAGGTCAATTGATCAAAATAGGCATCTCTAAGCTCGGCCATCTGATTGCTCTAGGGGGAGATATACTCCCCTAATTTCATTTCAATTTAACACTCTCCAATTGGATTGAGCTTAAGGAGGCCAGAGGAACCATTTCCAGGTCTCCCTAAGCTTCTTAGAGTGAGTTCAAAGTTCCCATTTCTCAATTTTCCTTAGACTAAAAATAGGGGAGCTCCTCACTAATCCATCTCATTACTCCAAACCATCTAATTCACTGCAAGCTTCATTAGGGAACTCAATCGAAGTTCACCCAAGCCTTCCAAGTTCTCAAGGGAGGAGTACTTGACCAAGGCCAAGCCCACTTGAAGATGAACTTGGTCTATAGGGAGATCCATCCAATTTCAACACCTCAAAACTTTAACAAGGCTTCATCTCCACTAGATGAAGCTACTTCAAGGGAATCGAGCACTTGTGATAGCCTTTGTGAGGTATGCCATTAAACTGAGCTTAATTAGCCATGGTGTGGTCTTTGTGAAGTGAAGTTTCACCTCGCAAATTTAGCTTGGATGTGTTCCCCTTTACTCTAGGGTGTGAATTTAATTTGGACTTAATTGAGCTTAATCGAAGCTCGATCTTCCCTAGAAGATGGACGGTGGCCATCTCCTCGCAGGAAGATTTGAGAGATCATGGGCCATCCGCATTTTGGATGGATACCATGATCAAGACACTGATCCATCATTTTAACCCTTAAGAACCGTGGCATAACCGCCTAATCGATGATCAGAGAAAGCACGCAACATGCAACACTATGATGTGACAACTTAAGTGGCCTCTCGCATCATCATATGAAAAGTGCACTCGCCGCCTCCAATGCATGTGATTAACCACTTAATTAGGCTATTTAATTAAAAAAATCATGGAAACTTCAAATATTCATATCTAAATGTAGAAAAATTACAAAATATGAAATAAATTACCATGAAAGATAATTGAATGTAGAATATTATAAATTGATTTTGATATATTGAGAGTGTTATTTTTTTGAATTTGGGTTTTATTGGGAATATATAATTACTAATTCCCATGATTATTTTATTAATTAATCTCAAACTTCTCATGTGTATTTAGTGGGATGACTTCGCCCCAATTTTCTTGTAATTTATTAATGGTTTAATTAGGTAATTGGGATTCATTCTTATTAATCTTCTAATGTAATTAAACCTAATTAATGTAATCGTGGTTTAATCCATTGATTGAGTTAATTAAGGTTTTTTAATGAATAAGAGGTTTAGGAAATAATTTTGGGATATTTTCATTGCTATTCCTTAAACCCTCCTTCTTCTTCCTTAATCAAAATTTAATTAAGGATTAATCCACTAATTACATACCTAATTAATTTGATAAAATTCTAAAACCTTCCAACTTAACTAATTTATCTTGGGTGCTTAAGTGTTCAATAACCTAAGTACATTAAGAAAATCAAATTCAAACTCACATGTGTGTGAAGGGTTATGAAATTACTTAAATTAAACCCTTTAGCTTAATTAATCCTTAATCATGAGCCAATTGCATTAAGCCCCTTTCTTTCTTAGGTACCTTGCATGATTTAAATTCTTTGTGTGGTTTTATATCATCCATTGGCTCATAATTATTTGGTTAAGTATGCTAAAGTGGTGAAAGGGGTAATTAACACACTTAATTCACATCTTAACCTAACAAAATATAAAAATCACCTAATGATCCCAAGAGCAACTAAATTAACTCACATATGAGGGAAATGGGTTAGGACCAGAAAAATTATTTCACATTTCTAAATCAAACATAAAGCAAATTAAAAAAAAATCACATTAAACAAACTTTGATTCACTTTGAACTTTCTTGTTTCATAGGATTGTCTTTAGAATTAATTAGGGTGAATGAGTTTACATTTCTTTCATAACTTTATTTCTTTCCTAACATGCTAAATGTTATGTCATATGAAAATCATGCATCCATCCCTTTTAAAAATCAAATTAAAATGAATGTTTTATGTCATGGTTGGCTAAAGTAGAAATATGAATGACTATTATCACTATTAAATCTAAAACAATTTTGAAAATTTATAAATCAAATATTAAAATTGAAAGGTATGCTACTTATACTTTATTTATAAGCTTGCATGTGAATATAAAAATGTGTCTTATGTTTGCTTCTTTTCTTTCCTCTTAACATGGATTTGAATAAGATTTGCAAAGTGTATAGTTATTTTAAATGAATACAACACTTGCTTAAAATATACTCTTATCCTCTTCCATGTTATAACTATAGAAGGATCTTTACATTTACACACATAAATTGCATAAACAAACCTGAAATGAAATAAACATAAACTTTGCATATTTCTTTTTCCATTTATCTCTTTTGTACATGCATATGTATTTAAGGAAAGTGGTATATTAGTCTGAACAACCCCGGAGTTGCGAGGCTTTAAGTTGCCCTAAGTAGGTCTTGTACCTTACACCCCTGGTGCTAACAATGGCTCCGTACTCACTTATGCCTTTCATACATAGACATGTGCATATGAATAAAGAATAAAAGAATAACCCTTTTTTACTAATGAAAATCATGCATCATAAACATCCAAATTTCTTAAGTAACATTTCTTAGCATTCATCATAAAGTGTGCTAAACATTTCTATTTGTATGTATAGATATGCTTAGGATTCATTCATATGCATGTTATATATGTTGGGAAAGAAATGAAGTGGTGTGTATTTTGTGATATTATTTCACTTTACTTAATCTTAAAATGCCTTTCTTTGAATAGGTTTGTTTAGAAATTCTAAACTTAGGATTAATTAAAACACATAAGAAAACATTCACTAAATAAAATTAAACATGAATCTACTTTAGAATTACTTAGGTAGGGAAGGAAAGAGAAGTTCTCTCTCTTTTCCTCTCTTTACAACTTAGTAATTAATAGATTCACCTAAACCAAATCAAAAATACAAAATAAAATTAACCTAAAATAAACAACTTAAATGAAACCATTCTCTAAGTTGAACATTTTCACACTTAGAAAATTTAAACCCTAAATCCATAGCTAAGCATACCACACAAACCTTAAATGGAACACACATTAGACTAGTCACCATTTCTAGCTTTAGGTTAGGGCGGTGCATGATTTGATGTTCGCTCTTTTTTTGTGATGTTATGTTTTAGTCTGGATGTTAGGGTGTATGTGCATAGACTGAATGATAGGATGATTTAGTCTAATCATTATCTTCTGTAGGGGATTATGCTTAATGGGCTCTATAATAAATAAAAATATAAATACTTTTGCTGTACAGGTGTTTATACCCCTAAGCATAATCCAATAGGCCAGGTGGACTTGGCTACCCATTTGTGGGGTGATAAGTCCAATATACATGCTTGAGATTGGTATGGTTTGTTTAGCAAATCTTTATTTTGTAGGTGTTAGTTAGATTTACTTTTTTTCATGTATTTTTGTAATTAAAATTCTGGAATGATTGTTATAGGGGATTAAGATGAGCATTGGTCATAAAATTTTATCTTATGTACCATGTGAAGCCTTTGGAGCAAACCACATTCCAACCATCTAAAAGAAGGATCCGAAAGAAGAAAGAAGAAAAGAAGAAAAGAAGAAAAGAAGAAAGAAGAAGTGTAGAATGAATACCCCCATAACAGGAATTCCTTGCTTAATTGTAATTAATTCATTTGTAATCCGGGTTGTATGAGGGTAGAGCTCAGCTACCCAATTTATTTTTGGGTTTGAGCGGTGTTGCCCCACCACAAATGACCTTTTATTCTTTTGTGTTTACTTTATAAAATAGTTGATGTTTTGTTTAGCTTGTGCATTAGAATTGGTATATTTTTCTAATTTCTTCTTTGCTTGATCTATGACATAGATGACGATTAGGCTCTTAGAAAAAATTAAATCTTGTACTAAATTAATCAACTCAAAATTAAAAATAAATAACTCATAACCTCACTTAAATCCTAAGTTAAAATCAAGATAAAAGAATTAGCAACTCCATTGCTGGATGTGTACTTTCTTTTATAACATCATGCATAAAAGTATATTGTTTGACTCTTGATTGGAGGGCTTCCACCTTTAACCAGAGAACTTGGCTTGACCTATGAGAGCCATGGTGAAATCACACCCTTTATCCTGATAATTTTGGCCCATAATCTTATTTCTCATGCATTTGGCATATGGATCCTATAGCTTGAGTCGAATGATTATCCTAAATAAAAATATAACATATAAAAATTTTGCATTAGATTTAAGTCATTATTCATGCCCTTACATGATCTAGTCTCTTTAGGGAATATATCTAAGGAATTAGTCTCTTTCTAAATAAATAACAACCTTGCTATCTTGCATAAACATGAGACTTTCCTACATAAATTTAAAATCATAGGAGGAGTTAGTTGGCAGCCACCCCCAGGCGGTTGTAAGTCCAACAGTTAGGTGATTATCCTCTCTTGTGAGGTAAACAATATACCCATTTTTGCCTTAGATTTAGGTTGTGCTTTTGGCCCTCACCAAAGCTCCTTAGATTTAGGATCAGAGGTTGGTACTTCCTTTTATGCTACAAGTATAAATCCTCACCTCTTAGGCATTTCCATAATCTTATCCTATGGAATTGTAAGACTAACATTTCTAATAAAAATTTAACTCAAACACATTAATTCAATTTCAAAAATGTAAAGCCCAACCATAGGGTAGTTTGGGATGCTTACTAGGCTTCCTAGTATCTTAAGCATCGCCTACTTATTTTCAATTGGTTTGGATAAGAACTCCCTCCTCTTGATTGATCCGACTTGACTTTCTAAAAATAAACCAATTGATTGAGAGTCCTACCTTTTTAAAATCTTTGGAGACAATGATCATTTACCTTAATCGAGAGTATTCCTAAGGAATCCTATTCCTTAGGATGTAATTAACTATGGGGCTTGCTCCTGTAGGGAACTTAACAAACCTGGTTTAAAATAAATCTTGCTTTACTTTTTCTTGTAAAGTAAGAGAAGAATCTCTAGTTCATTCTGAAGAACCATAATCCTTAGAAGTCCTTATTGAGGTGATTTTGTCCATTGTTGATTGGTGACTTCTATCTTTCGAGATAGTACACCTCTCCTCAATGACGTACCTAATCACCCTAAAAAGCACATTCGCGGATCTGCGTGGCATCTTGACAAGACATTTTATATTTTTATTTTCACCACGGATGAAGGCAAGAATATAAAAATTTCACCACAGGATGCACCGCCAAAGGTTGAGGAGGAGAGTAGATCAATCATCGATGAGCTCAAAGAAATCAACTTATGAACTAAAGACAATCCATGTATGACATACATCAGTTCTTTGTTGAATGATACTGAAAATAATGACTTAGTTAGGCTATTGAATGAGTTTACAGACTACTTATCATGAAGTTACAAAGTGATGCTCGATTTATCTCCTGACATAGTAGTCCACAAGCTAGTAATAGAGCCTAGTGCTTACCCTATCAAGCAAGCTCCTATACGCATGTGAGTAGACATTGAATAGTAGGTTATTTCTGAAGTCAAGAAATTGATCAATGCTGACTTTATCAAAGAGAAAAAATATCCTACCTGGTAGGCCAGTGTCGTTCTAGTTAAGAAGAAGAATGCCAAATTTGCATATGCATCAATTTTAGGGATCTAAATAAGGCATGTCTAAAAGATGAATTTCCATTACCAATACAAACTGATGGTGGATATTGCCTCATCTCATGCAGTCTTCTCTTTCATGGATGGCTCATATGGATATATTCAAATAAAGATGGCCCTTGAGGATGAAAGAAACACTGCTTTTCAAACCTTGATTGAAATATTTACTATAGGGTCATGCCTTTATTTAAAATGCTTCAAACCACCGCCATGACAATCTTCACGCATTTCATTCATCAAGTTGAATGTTACGTCGATGATCTTGTAGTCAAGAGTAAAGACAAGGAAGACCATCTCTTTGACTTAAGAGTAGTTTTCAAATGGTTAAGATAATTTAACCTCAAAATAAACCCCCAAAAGTGTGCATTCAGAGTAGCTTCAAGGAAATTCCTTGGGTTTGTTATCCAACACCGGGGAATTGAAATTGATTTGGAGAAGATCAAGGCGATATTGGAAATGCCACCCCCTAAAAGTTTATCTCAACTCAGATCATTCCAAGGGTGATTATCATATCTAAGATGCTTCATATCCAACCTATCAAAAGATGTCACCTATTCTCAACACTTGTCAAAAAGCATGCCAAGTTCAAGTGGGATGATAAGTGCTAGCATACCTTCGAAGACATCATGCACTACGTGATGATGCCACTAGTTCTAGCAGCCCTTATCTTGGGAAAGCTATTGATTCTCTACATTGCTACATTAGATGACTCCTTTGGTGCTTTATTGGCCTAAGCCAATGAAGAAGAGAAAGAGAACGCACTCTACTATCTCAACCATCATCTAATCCTTGCTAAGGTAAACTATGTACCCATTAAAAAGCATTGCTTAGCTTTAATCTTTGAATCCTAAAAGCTACGACATTACATGTTCTCATAAGGTGAACTTGATCTCTAGGATCAATCCACTGTAATATCTCATGACATGACTAACACTATTCAGATGTTTGGCATGATGATATATGATTTTGTCACAGTTCTACATTACCTTTGTACCTCTCTGTTTGATAAAAAGACATGCACTAGTAGATTTCTTAGTTGCACACCCATTTCCTACTGACTCTCCACTTAGTGATAACCTCCTCGATGAACAAATCATGAACTTAGGAGATGTACTTTGAGGTGTGGCTTCCTCTAAAAGGGGAGAGGAACCATGATCTACTATCCCAAGGAAGGCAGGGGTAGGATAGTTCTCCTAACTCCACACCACGATGTGATGAGATTCTCATATAATTTGTCCAATCCATGCACCAATAATGAAGCCAAATATGAGGCTTTGATTGTTGGTTTGGAGTTAGAGCCATTACTTTAAGCATCTAGAATATCAACATCTTCAGTGATTCTTAGTTAGTTATCAACCAAATTGTTGGGTCCTATAAGATTCTAAAGCCTAAGTTCCATCATTACCATAAATACACTATGGAGTTGTTGGTCCAAATCCTAGAGGTTACTATTTATAAGATTCCTTGAGAAGAAAATATCACAGTAGATGCTTTAGCCAAACTTACTAAGGAGTTGGCATGTTGGAAGATGAATCCATACCAATAAGGTTCCAAAATAGACAAGTCTTATCCTTTGTTGATGTTGAACTCTTCAAGAGAATCTCTATTGAAGGGAAGGTTACCATTGCTAAAATTGGCGATGAGCCATATTAGAGGAAACCATGCATGGATTATCTAAATATATGTAAACTACTTCAAGAGAAGTCCCTAGCCTATCAGATGAAGAAGAGAGCACTTTATTATGCTCTCATGGATGACACCTTGTACCGGTGGTCCTTCGATCATATGTGGTTACGTTGTTTGGACAAACATGAAGTCCATATGATCATGATCGAGGTACACTCAAGTTTATATGGAGCATATCAATCCAGTCCAAAGATGAAAGCCAAGATCAAAAGACTAGGATATTATTGGCCATCGATGATCACATACTGCATAGATGTAGCTAGGTGATGCCACCAATGTTAGGTGCACGATGTGGTCCTACACCAAACACCAAATATTCTACACCCATTGGCCTCATGGCCATTTGAGTGTTTGGGCACCGACATAGTGGGTCCGATTAATCCTTCTTCTTCCAAGGGTCACAATTTAACATGTTCTCTTATTTTTCAGGAACCATATCATATATAGGTTTAGAGTGCCTCGATAAATTATATCCGATAATGGTACTACTTTCAAGAGCACCAAAATCAATAGCTTTGCCCGGAGACACATCATAGATTGGAGATATTCTACCATCTACTACTTGAGAGAAAATGGCTTGGTAGAAGCCTTCAACAAAACTCTCATCCAAATATTAAAGAAGACACTCGATGATAATAAGCGATAGTGACATGAGTAGTTAATTGAAGTCTTGTGGGCTTACCACACCACATACAAAAATCCAACTCAATATACTCCTTTCTTCTTAGTTTATGGGTCCAAAGCCGTTCTACCACTAGAAGTCCAACTCCCATCATTAAGGATAGTTGTGATTAGCAAGATTACAATGGAGTAGAACACCAAGTTGCTATTAGAAGAGCTCGAAGGTTTGGAGGAGGGGGACTTTTTTGGGCATGCCAGATATAAAGAAAAAATGATTCAAGCTCACAATAATTTGGTCCATCCTAGAGCTTTTCAAGTAGGAGAGCTTATTTTAGTTCTAAGGAGACCAATTATTGCCCATCACAAGATTGGAGGCAAGTTTGAACCCACTTGGAAAAGCCCTTTTTCCATAGAGAAGGCCTACCAAGGAGGATCTTATTAGCTTATCAATCATAAGGGAGAGCGCCCGATGCTTCCAATCAATGGGCCCTACCTAAAAAATATTATCCATAAATCTTGCTTGAAAATAATTATCAATGAAAAATTTCATCTCAAATTCTATTTATTCTATTTTGAAAACATCTTTGTTTGCAAATTTGCCATGATGTGTTTAACGTAGGTTAAGGAACTCGAGCGACTACTATCCTTTATCAACACAACAAAAACATAAACTACACACAACTACATATAAAACAAACACATATCTTTTATCTAGGGCTACTTTGATGTGGGATAATGCTCCTATGACACACACTCATTAACTGCTCTAGGTCAGGCTGTCATGCTATCCTGCTAGTGTGTCACCCAGTGGTTCCTTATTTAGGAGGATGTAAGTCTGCATGCTTTCTTCTTGACTTGACCATTGCAAACTGATGAGTGTGTTGTTAGTTTGGTAAGCCTTACTACTCGGCCAGTAAACTCCTTCATGTTAACTTTGTTTAAGAGGATGTAAGTCTACATGCTTTCTTCTTGAACTAGCCATCATGCACTAACTGGGCTGAGTATATTTCAAGCTTAGGATAAGTCCTCTAGTGGCTCCTTTCCTCTTGACTACATCAAGTTTGGGTCTTGTCCTTACATGGGACTCCCCGCATAGTAGTCGCCCTAGGTCTGATAGCATCTATCTTGCATATGACAGACTATCTAGTGATCATTTTTGTTTGAGAAAATGTAAGTCTACAAGCCTTCTTCTTAGATTGATCATCGTACACCAATGCACACCTTAGGTTGGTTAGTTCTAGCAATGCTGATAGCGACCCTCTCGGTGGATACACCACTCATGATAGATGTAAGTCTACATGCTTTCTCATTGACTTGGCCACTGTACACCTATAGACTTTCTTTTATAGGGTCCAAGATAATGCCCCTAGTGACACCTCCCCCTATGAGCTCTCTATTTGGATCCCATCCTTTGCGGCCCCATTTAAACACTACCCGGGTTACCCTTAGATTGGACAATCCTTCTTTTATAGTAATCACCCCTGTGGTTGGAGAATCCATCTTGCTGATATGTAGATTCTCCCTTGGTCCATTAAGTCTGAGATAGGGCAAGGCCGATATAGCCCCTTCTTAGTGTGGTCCCTTGCACATCGATAGAGTCCACACAAACAAATAAAAAAACATATATATATATATATATATATATATATATATATATATATACACTTGTGGATTAGGAGGACACCCCCAGTGGTACCTTTTCCCAAGCAAACATCCTATTTTTAGGACAGTGTCAGCAAAACTCCATATAGGAATCTCTTAATTACTCTTGAGTTGACATGAGTCCCCAACGACACTCACTCAGTAGTCACCCTAGGTCAGGTTTGGTTTGTTATGCTACCAATCCATCACCCCAATGGTTGCTCCCCACTTTGGAAGATGTAAGTCTGCTACGCTTTCTTCCTAGCCCAACTGTTGCACATAGAAAGGAAACCCTTAGGTTGGTTAGCTCTATCCTGTAGCTGGTAGATAATCCATTTGGATTTGTAAACTTGAGATAGGCCAAGGCTGATATAGCCATTTCTTAGTGGATCCATCGCACATTGACAGGGTCCATTAAATTAAAATGATAATTTTTCCTATTTTTGAGTTGATATGAGTTCACAATGACATTCACTCAGTAGTGGCCCTAGGTTGGGATCGATTTGTTTTGCCATCGATAGATCCCCCCAGCGGCTAGTCTTTACTTTAAAAGATGTAAGTCTGCTACGCTTTCTTCCTAGCTCAGTCATTGCACACCTAAATGTAACCATTAGGTTGGATAGTCTTACCCCACAACCGGCAGACTATCCCTTTGGATTCGTAAATCTGAGATAGGCTAAGGCTGATATAGCCCCTTCTCAGTGGATCCATCATACACTGACATGGTCCATTAAATTAAAATGATATTTTTGATTCTTTTCGAGTTGATATGAGTCGACAATAATATTCACTCAGTAGTATCCCTAGGTTAGGTTCGATTTATTGTGCCATCGACAGATCACCCCAGCGGCTAGTCCTACTTTGGAAGAATCCCTTTGGATTTGTAAACCTGAGATAGGCCAAGGCTAATATAGCCCCTTCTTTGTAGATCCATCGCACACCGACAGGGTCCATAAATTAGATCCACCATTATCCCCCGGTGGATCCAAGCTCGTATCTTCAGCAGATATGCCTTCAACCTTAAACCAATCAAATTAAACCAAATTATATCATCTCCCTAGTGGAGCCCAAAATCATAATCAATCAAATCAAGTCAAATTCTCATTCCTAGTGGCTGTCAACCAATCAAAGTAAACCAAACCAACTCCTATCCTCAGTGGATACCTCTATGAAATCAAACCCACATAACCCAAACCTGCTTCCCTAGTGGAAGGTTCATGCACCCATCCCCGATGGATTATAAATTCTAATCCCCAGTGGATCTTTTTTCCCAAACCATATGATTAAATTCAAACTCTTATCCCTAACGAATAACTCGAACCTGCTTCCCTAGTGGAAGGTTCATATACCCGATCCCTTAGTGGATCCCCCCTTCCTCTCTTATACTCTTGACATAAGTTAAGCTGCGTTGCACTAAGATCATGATTCTATCTACATCTCGGGTTTAGGTATATATCATTTTCTCTAGTACTTGTAATCCTTTGGATGTTGTTGATCATCTCGATCAACACAAATACATGCGGAGTGCCTTATCAGTTACACTACACCTATTAGGGGTCCTTTTGTTTACCTCACTTTTGGAGTGAGTCCTCAATCTCCTCATCAATATCTAGGACTGTTATAGACACTAAGAGCTCCTTAGTCTTATGATACTTCTAGTGATTAGGTGAACACTTAACCTAATCCTAAAGACTTAAAATGTTTAGTCATAGGAGTGGGTTATGCCTTAGGGACTTAGGGAGACTTCCCTTCCCTATAACCTAAACTTGATACATGCTTTCCTTCTCAAATTAAACCCCAAATTGAAATTCCAAATTCAAAATCAAATTTCCAATATTCACAATAAATCCCATGATCAAATCCAAGCTAAAAATCCTTCATAAACCTTATGGTAAAATTCCATGGCTTTACTCTTAGACAAGTCCAATTCAATTTAGTTCAATTGATTTTCTCCAAGATCAATTCAATCCCTCAATCATTTATCAAAATCAAACCCAAATTCTAATTCAAATGATTGAAACCCATAATCAAATCCAAGCTCCAAAATCCTTCCTAAGCCATATGATCCACTCTCATAAGCTTAACCAAAATCCCCTTTAAACTAAATGAAACTCAATTGATTTCTTTATAAATCAATTATTCCTTCATTTTTATTTACAAATATAAATAAAGAATAAACCTCAATGATCAAAACTTGATCAAACTAAATCAAAATCCAATCAAGACCCTTCTTAAGCCATATGGACCTACCTCCATGAGCTTAACCAAATCTTAACCCAAATTAACCCAAAATCAATTGATTTCTTTATAAATCAATTATTTATTCATTTATATTCATAAAATAAATGGAACCCACAATCCAATGATCAAAACTAAATCAAACTAAATTGATTTCCTTCTAAGCCCTTTTGACCTACCTTCATGAGCTTAGTCAAATTTACCTTCAAATCACTCTAAACTCAAGTGATTTTCTCATAAGTCATTTATATCTTCATTTATATTCACAAATATAAATGAAATATAAACTTAAGTAGCCAAACCAAATCCAAATTCAAATCAAAACCCAATTTAAACCCTTTAAGCCAATTCCTTGGACTTAACCAAAACCCACTAAATCAAGCTAAAATCAATGAATTTTCTCTTGAATCAATCATTCTTTCAATCATCTATCCAAATATAAATGAAACCTACAATCATCTAGGTAAATTAAAATCAACCCAAGTCAAGCCCAACTTAGCTTCTTTGACTTGAAATTTTTGATTGAACCAAAACCCATCATATCCAAAATTGATTGTAGTTAGATTTATATTTCAATCCTAAACTCGTATATAAATCCAACTAAACCTGAATCAAACCAAATCCAAGCCAATTGACCCATTTAGGTCAACTTGACCCAAAGTTCCCTAATGAACCCACATGAACCAAGTTACAATCCAACCCAATTTGGATTGAACCAAGCCCATCCAAACCTCATACCATGATCATTGATCAAACTAGGATGATCAATTGCTTTAAATTAGGTTAAACCAAGTCAACCCTTAGAACATATGAAACCTAAATTTGCCAAAACTCACCATACACTAAATCAATTGAAATCATAGATTCACACCAAACCATAATCAATGATCAAACATGACTTGACCATCAATTGAGCCAAACCAAACCCAATTGGCAATTTGACCCAAGTTGACCCAAATTGACCTAAAAGGCCAAAATCAATCAAATCAGGATCTAGCCCAAATTGATTGCAACCAATGGCTTAAGTTCATTCCAAATTCATTGTTAAACTTGACAAAAGCTCAAATTTGATCAATTAGACCCAATCTAGCCCAATTAACCCACTTAGACCAAATTGACCTAAAGAGTCAAATTGGCCAAAATCTAAATTAAATTCAAACCGAACCAAATCAAAGCCTACAATCATTTTCAATTAACTAATTGAACTTGAACCAACACCCAACGCAAGCCAATTTAGCCAATTTGGTCAATTTGGTGAACTTGACCCATTTGACGAATATGAATCCAAATGAGCCAAAATCAAATCTAGGCCAAATTGAATGAAACCACTTGAACTAAAATACTTCAAACCATCATTTGAACCTAACCTAAGCCTTGGTTTGACCCAATTTGACCAATTGGCTAACCTAATCCAATATGACCCAAACTGCCCCATTTGACCAAATTAAGCCAAAACCCATGAGACCTTGGGAGCTGACATAATGCAACCCAAACCCCTCCAGCCAGACCAAAATCAACCCAAACCTAATTGGAGCCAAACCCAAGGCAAATTTCCCTTGGATATGCCTCCCCATGTGTGATTTTATCAAAATTGGCAAAGTCCACTTCTCCCATCATTTTGCAGCCCTCACTTACCCCAAATAGGGTATCACCTAGCCCAACCTATGTCGGCTAGGCTTGCCTTGAATCAAAGGGAGGTTAGCTAACTCACCTCCCTTCCAAGCCAAGAAACCAAACGATCAAGGGAGAAGCCATCAGCCCATATCAAGCCTTGAGCCACTTCCCATGCCTTCCTCCACTCAAGGCGTACCCATTGACCTTATTGGCTCCTCCATCCAGAAAATAATCTCTCACATATCACACCATTCAAGAGTCCTCTATTCTTCCTTATTCTCTTCCGAAGTCAAGCATGAGCTCACCTAATTCTAACTTTTCCATTTCTCTACCAAAACCCTTTTGCTTTCCTTCGTCATGCGTCAGAAACCTTCCTCGATCTCCAAGCCCATCGGAGGATGGACTTTGATCAAAGACAAGTGTCCAAAGCTCCATTCTTGGCCAACAAAGTAATCCACTTGGAACCAATATGATTTCCATTCAATAGGGCTTCATCTAAACTAGACAAAGCTTCCTCAAGCATGTGAACCGTTAGTCTTAGCTCCATTGAGGTATTTCCATTGAAACGTAGCTTTAGCTTAAAATGGGTTGGAACTTTGTGAAGAAAATTTGATGTGAGTTGATCATAGCAGTTGGATCTTCGTGTCGCGCAGAAGTTTGGGGTTGTTTTAGAGTGAATCTAAGCTCGGGTGAGCTCGAATTGAGCGATCCATGGCAGACGGGCTCCATCGTTTGATGCTTGCAGGAAGAGAGTTCATGGGTCGTCCATTCTGCATGATCAAAATGGATGATTGTGATGAGATCACGCTAGATCATCCAATTAACCCTTCTTTAACCAATTTGATCGTGGCCGTCTGATCTTAGATCGGACGGCTAATGAGAAATAGTGTCCCAATAGTGACAAGTACTTATTTGATTTTATATACATGCATTTCTACATTAGAATTTAAATAAGAACTTTAATCCACATGCATAATTATCTCAATAAAGTAAAAATATAATCTTTGTGTGGTTTTACTTCCTTTACTTATGTATACATCCATATGTATTTGAGAAAAGAAAATATTTAGTTTGGACATCTCGGGAGTATAAGGCTTTAAGTTGCTCCAAGGAGGTCATTTGATTACCTCACTTCCTTGGTTAACAATGACATGTACTAGCTTATGTCTCTTATACATGTGTGTGTACTTAATTATAAAATTAGAACCCCTTTTATTTTATCAAAAACACATGCATTTGCAATTGTTCATGTGATTGAATTAATTGATCATGTGATTTGGAGTTCTCATTCTTATAATTCATGTATGCAAATTTACATATGGTTGAATGTAATGGTATTTAGTCTAGACATCCCGGGAATACGAGACTTTAAGTAGCCCCAAGGGGGTTATTTGATTACCTCAATTCACTGGTTAATAATGACACATAGCTATTTAATTTTATCCCTATGTATTTTTGTATAAAAACTTAGATAGAGCTTTAAATTAAAGTTATAAGATAATTCAATCAAATGAAAAATATAAACTATAAATATGTACACTCATATCCATCATTCAAGTGTGCTAAAACATATTGTATGTGTAGATATACTTAGGACTTAATCATGTGCATGTTACATATGATGGAAAGGAATGGTTGAACATGTGTCATGTGATAGTAATTCAATCAAATTAATCTTAAGATGTCTTTCATATTGAATAAGATTATTTAAAGTGAACCTAAACTTAGGATTAAAATATGTAATAAATCATTCAATAAAGAGAATTGAGCTAATTAATATGATTTAGAAATGACTTAAGGTGGGGATGAAAGAGAGTAATCCTCTCTTTCTCCTCTCTTTATAACACTTAGTTGCTAAGTGTAAGTCAAATGAAATAAAAGAAAATACTAAGTAAAATTCTCAAATCAATTAAACCTCTTAAAGTGAAATCAACCTCTTATAATTAAATCCTTTCACATTTTGAAAATCATAAACTTAATGCCTAGTTAGGACATAATGCACAAACCTTAACACACACCTTAGAACTAAGTCACCACTTCTATATTTATGTTAGGATGGTGCATGGTATGATGTATGTTTGGCTTTATGATGTATTATTTTAGACTACATGCTAGGGTGTATGTTTCAAAGATTGGATGTTAGGCCGATATTAGCCTAATCATATTTTTTGCAAGAGATTATGATTAAGGGGTACTAAAAATAAATATAATTGCTTTATTTGCAAGTTTTTTATGCCCTTAAGCATAATCCAAATTAGGATAGGTGGGCTTAGTTACCCATGTACAGGGTGCTAAGTCCAAATTATTTATATAAGTTCTTGGGATTTTATGCATGTTTAGCTAACAATTGTTTTGCAAGTGTAGTTAGATTTAATTTTCCTATTTTTAGTATTATTTTGCATTAAAATTAGAATTAGTGTTATGGGGGATTAGGATGAGCAGTGGCTAGAAGGCTTTTCCTTGAGAGGCCCTGTAATGCTTATGAAGCAAGCATATCCAAATCAAAGGAGAAAAGAAGATGAAGATATGAAGAATGAAGATAAGAAGACCCCCATAACATTTATTAATTTGTAAATTATAATTATTCTTTCATATTTCAAGTTGTATAAAGGTAAAGCTCGACTACCCATTTTCTCTTTTCAGGTGGTATGTCGATACCCAACCGCACAGGACTTTTATTCTTTTGTGGTAGATATAAAAGGTTTGATGTTATGTTTAGCTTTTGTAGTAGAAATCACATGCCTTATGGTTGGTGTTTATTGTACGGCCTGGATATGATTAGGCTCTTAAGAAAAAAATTAATTTTTCTACCCTAACTACAACTCATAACTAAAGTTTTAAATAACGTATAACCTCACATAAAGCATATATATTAAATCAAGATAATTAAAATATTTAGTAACCCCTTAGCTGAATGTTATATGTCTCACATCATGCAGGCATATTTTTTCACTCTTGCTAAGAGAAGGTTTCCATCCTTGCACGATAGGGAAAGGCTTGACCTTTGAGGGTCTCCTCTGTGATGGAAAACTTCTCTTTCTTGCTGATTTAGCCTATAACTCATTTCAACAAGCATTTATGCATACAAAAATCCTATGGATTTTTATCAAAATGAAGTGTTAAATAAATAAAAATTGAGAAGATTTGCATTTATAGATTAAGTCATTATTCATGCTACTCATGCTCTAGTCTCTTAGGGAGTGGGTTTAAGGACTTTAGTCTCTTTCTAAATAATAACAACCTAGCTATGTTGTAAAATCATATGTCTTTCCTACATAGTTTTAAAGTGCAGGAGGAGTTAGTTGCTGGCCGCTCTAGACGATTGTAAGTCTAGCAGTCGGTGGTTTACTCTATAATGTGGAGGTAATCCATATACCCACTCTCACTTAGATTTAGGTCGTGCCTTGGCTTATGCCAAAGCTCCATAGATTTAGAATCGGAGATAGCTATTTCCTTTGAGCTACAAGCATAAATTCTTACCTCTTAGCTTTTCCACAATCTTGTATTGTTGGATTATAGGCCCTAGTAATCTAATAAAATTCCAACTCTAAATAAAATAATGTCTTCAATTTCAAACACATAAAATCATAGGATAGATTGGAATGCTCACTAGGTTTCTAGTATCATGAGCATTCCCTACTCATATCCTTTGGCTTCCAAAATAAGTCTTCTCCTTGATCTTTCCTGCTTGATTTTCCAAACATAGCTAATTTTTGATAGTCTTATCCTTGAAATCTTTAGAGATAATAATTGCCTACTTTAATCGATAGTATTCCTAAGAAATTTACTTTCCTTAGGATGTAATTAACTATGGGCTTGCTTTCCCATATGGAACTTTAGAACTCAGTTTAATATAAACCCTGCTTTATTTATCCATGTAAAGTAGGGGAAAAATTTTTAGTACATTCAAAGACCCATCATGCCTTAGGACTCCTTATTAGGTGATTAGGTCCATTGAAGAGTAATATCCCTATCTTTCAAGATTATTGACCTCACTTTGGAGTGAGCTCTCAACCTACTCTTCTTAGACTTAAGACTCTTCTAGATACTAAAAGCTTCTTAGTCATAAGATACTTCTAGTGATTAGGTGAACACTTCACCTAAGCCTAGAGACTTAAAAAAGTTGATCATATGATTAAGTTATGCTTTAGGACATAAAGAAATCTCCTATCCTATAGCCTAAACCCAATCCATGTGCACCTTCCTAAATCTAATCAAAAATAAAATCTCAAACCAAACCTCAAATTCACAATCAAATTCCAATTCAAATCCAGCTCCAAATGATTCAAGCCCATGATCAAACTCAAACCCCAAAATCCTTCTTAAGCCATTTGAGTTGGTGCCATGAAGTTGGCCAAATCTTAACCCAATTCAACCCCAAATTTGATTGATTTCCTTATAAATCAATCATATATTCAATCATCTTCACAAATATAAACAAAATATATACTCAAATCATTAAAACTAAATCAAACTAAATCAAATCTCCTTCTAAACCCTTCGAGCCTACCTTCATGAGCTTAGCCAAATTTGCTTTCAAGTAACTTCAAACTCAATTATTTTTCTAATAAATCAATTGTTCCTTTGATTATATTCCTAAATCTAAATTAAATCTACATTCAAATGACCAAAACCAAATCCAAAATTAAATTAAAACCCAATATAAATGAATTTTCTCTTGAATCAATCATTATTCCAATCATCTATCCAAATATAAATGAAGCCTACAATCATCAAACCAAATTAAAGTCAACCCAAGTCAAGCCCAACTTAGCCCTTTTTGACTTGAAAATTTCAAAAGAACCTAAATCCATTGAACTCAAAATTAATTGTAGTTGAATTTATATTTCAATCCTAGGCTCATATATAAGTTCAACTAAATTTAAATCATGTCAAAAACAAATCAACCCATTTAGCTCACTTGACCTAAACTGACCTAAATGACCCTTTTAGCCAAGTTCTAGTCCAACCTAAATTAGATTGATTCAAGCCTATCGAAGCCTCATACCATGATCATTGATCAGCTTAGGATGACCAATTACCAGGAATTGGGTCAAACCAAGTCAACTTGGTCATTTGACCAAGTCAACCCTTTAGTCCAAATAAACCAAAACTAGCCAAAAGTCACCCTACACCAAGTTAGTTGAAACCATTGATTCACATCAACCGATGACTAATGTTTGAACATGATTTGACCATCAATTGAGCCAGACCTAGCCCAACCTAGCTCAATTGACTCACTTAGCCAAAATTGACCTAAAGGGTCAATTTGGTCTAAATCAAAGTTAAATCCGAATTGATTCAAACCAAAGACTACATTCAACTTTAATTAGCCTATTGAACATAAATCAACCCTATAACCCAAGCCAATTTAGTCAAATTTGGTCAATTTGGTCAACTTGACCCATTTGACCCATTTGATTCCAAATGAGCCAAATCCAATTCTAGGCCAAATTAAATCAAATTGATCATACCAAAATACTTCAAATCATCATTTGAACCTAACCTAAGCCTTTGTTTGACCCAATTTGACCAATTAGTTAACCTAACCCAATATGACCTAATGTGACCTAAATAACCCAAATTAAGCCAAATCCTTTGAAACCTACCCATGACATCTTAGAAGCAGATCAAACCCAATCTAAACCCACTAGGGATCAGCCCAAAATAAGCCCAAACCAAATCAAATCACTCATGGATCCTCCCCCACATTAGATTCCACATAATCTCACACAATCCCCTCATTTAATCCTCCCCATCACTTACATTCAATGAAAGCTGACTTCAGAGCCCCAACGGAAGACTTTGGAGCTAAATCCAAAGTCCCCAATCAACCATCACCTCTCAACCATCTCCCCATCACCATTAATGGTGATTTTTGGCCATCCCAAAAACACAAAAAATAGGAGCCTAAAAGATCTTCCTTATGCCATTATTCACTCTTTGAGAGCTCCCGAAAGAAACCAGCAGCCTTTTCCCCACTTCATTTTAGAGTGAAAACCATCAAAATCAAGCCGATCCCAGCGAGGAAGGGGCGGCCATTATTGGATACATTGTTCCAAAGGGAGGAAAAAGTATATATCCATTTCAAAGCTTTTTGTTGCACTCAAGAGCATGCTTGGATCATCACCGCTAGAAATCATCCTTAGAGAGTAAATTTTCAAAAACCGTAGTCGGCCTTAGGAGCATTTGTTTGTGATAGTTTTTGCATAATTTTAGGAATTTCCCATAGAGAAACCTTACTTTTTTCATTTTATATCATCGTCACATAAATTGGGAAGTTTTTCAGCGAAGATCACCGTGAAATTGAGCCCGAACAAATGAAATCTAGTATGATTTTGCCAATTTGCTCAATTTTACTGTTAAATCCCATCATTTTCTTTGATTCACGTGCGTGAGTAGTATCAATCTTTCATTGACGTGCTAAGATTAATAGCAGATCCACCCATTTTAACCCATTAGATCACGCAGATTGATTTGGACCGTTTGATCCGTGATTGGACAGTTTAATCCAATCAGCACATCGATTCCTTTGAGCTCGTTAGTTCGTGTCGTGTGGCCACAACATGCGTGGCACCGCCACATAGAACTATGCAATCTAATCACACGACACAGCATGGCACTGCATTGCCACGTTAGCATCGTGCGGTGTTGACTGTGTTAAGTAGGAAATTCTGGATTTTCTTAATTTAAAAACTATTTAAATCACCTTGAATTTGAAAAATTTGTAGAAAGTAAAATACTTAACTAAAAATTACAACCAATAGCTCATTTGATTCATCTTTCTAAGATAAATCCAACAAACCCAAAATCGTTAAATGTTATTGGATATTTTGAGCTTAATTTGAGTTTTAGTGAAAATCAAATTTCTTTAATTAAATTAAAAAAGCACATCAGATTATATTGAAATTTTTAGGGATTGAAACTGAAGCTAAAATACACCTACCATAAAAATCTCAAGTCAAAATAATTCCTAGATTAGGAGATATTACATTCTAAAGCTCAAATGGTCCATTTGAACAAAAATAAATTAATAGACTTTATAAAAATTGTGAGAAATCATTTAAGTCAACTGAAACTTTTGAAAATAATAAAAAATCATAGAAAAATCATAAAAATATGTATAAATATTCATTTTGAAGGTATTTAAGAGGAGAATTTAATAAAAATATTTCAAATTGATTTTGAATAGTAATTAAGATTTAATTTTAGTTTAATTAAAAATATAATTAGCTTAATTACTCCATAATTACTCAAGTAATATTTCTAAACTTTTTGACATTGATTAATGGGATGACCCCTACCTCCATAATTTTCTTGGGATTTATTGCTTGGTTAATTAGGGAAATTGATTGTCATAGCCTAAATTACTTTCTTAATGAATTAGTTGATTAATTAACATGCTAAACAGTAAGGAAACCATTAATTAAAGTTGCCAATCATTGTATAATAGTGAATGAGCATGGGGAATGAGATTGGGACCTTTTCCCTAATTTTTACCCTAAGTTCATTTCATTTGAGTGGAAATTAATTAATTTATAATTAATTAATGGTTTAATTCATTAATTAAAATGGCTTAATTAATAAAATTGAAATCATAATTATTATAGAACTCATCTAATTATGTTTTTTGGGTAGATTCTTAGGTGTTCGATAACCAAAGAAAATCTTAAGGAAATTATAATTAGCCCACATGTGTGGGAGAATTATAATAGTACTTAATTAAGTTCCTTAACTTAATTAACTATTAATTATGAGCCAATTATATTAGGCCTTTTATTTCTTAGGGTTATTGCTGATTTAAATTCAAATTCATGTGCATATCATGTTGGCTCATAATTACTTGGATAATTATGCTGAAGTGACATAGGAAAGGGTTAATTAATGTACTTAATGCATGTTACAACCTAATTAACTCATAAAATCAACTTAACTTCTTTTCATTGAACCAAATTAATTAACCAATATGGGAATGGGTTAGGAACAATAAATGGCTGAATCTCCTCCTTTAAATCAAATCAAACATCCAAAACTAACTTGGTAATAAACTTTAGTTTATTTTAAATGATTATATTTGATATGATTGTCCTTAGGAATTAATTTGGTTGAATGAAGTCATGTATTTTATGTTGATTATTTCTTTCCAATGATATTAAATGTTGTATGTCAATTGTAATCATGCATTCATCTTTTTCAAAAAATCAATTAATGAAATAATTTCCTTTATATTAAGCTTTCATGTGTTGACTTAACTTAATAATGTGTGGCTATTATCACTAATAAATCCAAATTATTTTCCCAAAGTTTATAAATCAATTACATTGATTAGAGTGATAGTAGTTATGATTACATATAGGTCTGCATGTGCTTATAGCTTAGGTATGTGATGTAAAGCTTTATTTTTCTTAATTTATGTGTAGTTTTATATATATTTGAATGTTAATAAGTATATAGTATGAACATCCCGAGAATACGAGGCTTTGGCTAGTGCCAAGGAGGTCATTTGATTACCTCACTTTCCTGGTTAACAATGACACATACTTATTTGATTTCACTTACATGTATTTATACATTAGAATTTGGATGAGACTTTGTTTCATATACATAATTTTTTAATCAAATAAAAATGCAATTATTTGCATGATTTTTTTCTCTTGTTTACATATATAGTTATATTTAGTGAAATAACATAGTATATAGTATGAACATCCCAGGAATATGAGGCTTTAGCTAGCCCCAAAGAGGTCATTTGATTATCTCACTTCCCTGATTAATAAAGGAACGTACTTGCTCATTTCTCTTTACATATATGTGGATATGTGGCTAAAGGATATAATCTCTCTCTTTTCTACTAAATTACATGCATTCATTATTGGCTAAATGATTGAATTAACTAGTCATATAATTGGAAGCTTCCTTGCTTACATTCATATATATAAATCTACATATGTTTGAATGCAAATGGGTATATAGTCTAGACATCTCGAGAATACGAGGCTTTAGCTAGCCCCAAGGAGGTCATTTGATTATCTCACTTCCCTGGTTAAACAATGACACGTACCCATTTAATTTCATCTTTACATATTTTTGTATAAAAATTTAGGTATAGCTTTAATTTAATATGATAAAATAATTCAGTCAAATGAAATATATAAACTTTAAATGTACATGTTCACATCCATCATTTAAGTGTGCTAAAATATATTGTATATGTAGGTATACTTAGGACTTAATCATATGCATGTTACATGTGATGGAAAGGAATGATTAAATATATATCATGTGATAGTAATTCAATCAAATTAATCTTAATATGCCTTTCATATTGAATGGAATCATTTAAAGTGAACCTAAACTTAGGATTAATCTAAAATATGTAATAATCTATTCACTAAATAGAATCAAAATAAATTAACATGTTTTAGAAAGTGGCTTAGGGTAGGGATGAAAGAGGACAACCTCTTTTCTTCTCTTTACAACACTTAGTTGCTAAGTGTAGGCCATATAAAACAAAAGAAATCTGAAATTAAAATTCTCAAATTAATTAAACCACTTAAAGTGAAATCAACCTTTCATGCTAAATTGAATCCTTCACATAGAAAATTACAATACTAATGCCTAGTCAAGATATACCACACAAGCTTTAATACACATATTAATTATGTCACCACTTCTAGCTTTATATTAGGATGGTACATGGTGTGATGTATATTTTTATTTTGTGATGTATTATTTTACACTGGATGTTAGGATGTTTATTTCGTAGATGGGTTGTTAGGCCGTGATTAGCCTAATCATATTTTTTTGTAGGAGATTATGCTTAAGGGGCTGCTAAAAAATAAATATAAATGCTCTCTTTGTAGGTTGCTTAAGCCCCTAAGAATAATCCAAGTTTGTATAGGTGGGCTTGGTTACCTATGTGCAGGGTGCTAAGTCCAAAGTATAAATATAACTGCTTGGGTTGTATGTGTGTTTAGCTAACACTTATGTTGCAGGTATAGTTATATTTACTTTTTGTTTTTTTAATGTAATTTTGCATTAGGAATTATGATTAGTGCTATGGGGTTTTGAATGAGCATTGGCCAGAAGGCTTAGTTCTAGGGTGCCATGTGATGCCTTGAAGCCTTCCAAATCATAGGAGAAAAGATATGAAGATATGATGGAGATATGAAGACTTGAAGATTTGTTGACCATAGCATTTATTATTTGTAAATTATAATTATTAATTTTTCAAGTTGTATAAGGGTAGAGCTTGGCTACCCATCTTTTATTTTTGGGTTGTACAGTGGTACCCGATTGCGACAGCCTTTTATTCTTTTGTACTAGTTTTTATAAAATTGATTGATGTTATGTTTAAAATTGTGATTTATAAATGACATGCTTTTCCTAGTTTCTTATATGTTTGATGCTTGAATGCTTGAATGCTTGGCCTGGATACGGTAGGCTCTTAGGATAAAATTAATTTTAAAGCCTAGGTTTTAAATAAGATAATTAAAAGATTTAACAACCCCTTAGCTGAATGTTGTATATTTAACATCATGCAATCATATTGTTTCACTCTTGTTAAGAGAGGGTTTCCATCCTTGCACGATAGGGGAAGGCTTGACCTTTGAGGGCCTCCTTTATATTGGAAAACACCTCTTTCTCTCTAATCTAGCCCATAATCCATTTTCATCATGCATGTAGGCATCAATGTCCTAAAGCCTTTATCCAAATGAAGAGTCAAAATTATCATAAAATTTGAAAAGATTTTACATTAGACTAAGTCATTGCTCATACCACTCATGCTCTAGTCTTTTAGAGAGTGGGTTTAAGGACTTTAATTTCATTCTACATAAATAATAGCTCAAATATCTTGCAATACATTAGATTGCCTACAAGGATTTAAATTGTAGGAGGTGTTAGCTGGCAATCACTCCAGCTGGTTGTAAGTCCAGAAGTCGGATGGTTTATCCTCTCTTATGGAGTTAAACCATTATTTCCATCTCTCACTTAGATTTAGATCATGCTTTAGCTTATGCTAAAGCTCCCTAGATTCAAAATCTGAGATAGTATTTTCCTTCGGGCTACAAGCATAAATTCTTACCTCTTAGGTATTTCCATAATCTTGTGTTGTTGGATTATAAGCCATAGTAATCTAATAAAATTTTAACTTAAATAAATAAATCTCTTGAATTTGAAATATATAAAGCCCAATTATAGAGTAGATTGGAATGTTCACTAGGTTTCCTAGTATCACGAGCATTTCCTACTTATCTCCTTCGACTTCGATAATAAGTCTTCTCCTTGAGCTTTCCCACTTGAATTTCTAAATACAACCAATCCTTTGATAGTCTAGTTTGAAATCTTTGGAGACTTTAATTTCTACTTTAATCAAGAGTATTTCTAAAGAAATTACCTTCCTTAGGATGTAATTAACTCTGGGGGCTTGCCTCCATAAGGAACTTAATGAACCTAACTTAAAATAAACCCTACTTTACTTTTCCATGTAAAGTAGGGGAAAAATTCCTAGTGTATTCAAAGACCCATCATGCCTTAGGAGTCATTATTAGGTGATTAGGTCCATTGTAGGGTGATGTCTCTATCTTTCAAGATAGTACATCATACCTTAATATTATACCTGATCACTTCAATAAGTACCCACTGAGATCTGTATGGTGTCCTTACATCCAAAGATAAACACCACATATTTTTCTGGCGACTCCACTGGGGAGAGTTCCTCTCTCCATCTTTAGTAGACAATTATTATCTCCAAGCATTGTTAGTAGACATATATTTTATATAAGCCCAAGATTATCTTTCTTTCTATTGGCACTTAGCTTATTTCATCCTTAAGTAAAGCTAGCCAACATCAATTAGGTTTTAGGACCTCACTACATATAGGTCATAAAACCCATATTGGGTTGCCCAATAGGTAAAAATAAATTAACTAAACTAAAGGAGATGACTAAAAATTTTTAGAACCTCTTTACCATTCTTTTAGTGAGGCAAGGTTCATCCCATAATAAATCCTTTGCAAAAATATTATTTTCAAAAAGTACTTTTCAAATTAATTAAAAGTCACATGATAAAGACTTGCATAAAGTCTTTAAAAAGATTTAAAGATAACCAAACCCCATTTAACAATATCTATAATTATTACATGGAGGTTCCTTTCAAAATCAAAATCAAATAATTTTAAAATCCTTTTTTCAAAAGCACATTTTTTAAAATAACTATCTCCATTTCAACATACCTTAGTTCATTGGATGAAGATCCTATCTCCAAATGAAATCATGACATAAAATTTAAATTCCATGTAGCACATTCCACATGTGCTAAGTTGGAGTTTACCTTTCAAAAGCAATATCACACATGAAAATCCCAATTTTGAAAGTCAATAAATATAATTGAATTCCATTTGACATACCCAAATTTATCAAATGAGAATTCCATTTCTCAAAACAAAATCAAAGCACATTTAAATTCCATTTGACAAACCCAAATTAGTCAAATTAGAGTTCATTCTTTCCAAAATCAAAATAAATTGGGCTCTACTTGACATACTCACATTTGCTAAGTAAAGTTCCTTTTTTTAAAAAAAATCACAAAAAAAATCAGACACATTTGAACTCCATTTGACATACCAAAATTTGTCAAATGAGAGTTCCATTGTTCAAAATTGAAAACAAATTGAACTCTATTTAACATACCACATTTATTAAATAGAAGTTCTCGTCTTTCAAAAAAAAAAAAAAAAAAAACTCATCAAACACACTTGAGCCTTACTTAACATACCTAAATTTGTTAAGTAAAGATATCATTTTTTAGATTAAATTAAAGTACATCAAACACATTTGGGACTTACTTAGCATACCTAAATTTGCTAAGTAAGATCCCATTTTCAAAACAAATTTAATACATGTTACACATCATCGCAAACAAACAAAAATGCTTCCAAATATTTTCAAACATACACTTGAATCTCACTTAGCATACCTAAATTTGCTAAGTGGAGATTCCAAAATCAAAATTTCAAAACTAAGGATAAACAAAACAAATACATCTCCAAATTCTCTCCAAAATGGAATGAACTTCATTCAACATACTCATATTTGTTGAATGAAAGTTCTAAATCAAAATCAAAATTCAATGGCATAGACTCTCACTAAAGCTCTCCAATTGAATGAACCCCACTTAGCATACTTAAATTTGTTAAGTGTGGGTTTAAAATTCTAAGTTAATATTAGAAATTAATTTTTGAAGACAAATATGAAAGCAAGGGTTTTAATCAAGTTTATTTCAACAAATGCAGAGGTACCATTATAGTCAGTTCTTTCCCAGTATTCAATCAGTCTAGCTGCTATGGATCATAGCAAGTTTGATTTTCTCCTTCCCCTCTAGTGTAGATCTGGCCTTAGATCAAGCCAATTTTGCCTCGACTGATACCACCCATTTGATTTACTTTGATTGCAATTTCAAGGGAGTTTGGATCACCTGTGAGGGGCTAGCCCTCATGACTATTAGTAGGGAGGAGGTGGCTGAACAGAAGCCACTTCTTTATTTTGACATTCCATCAGACTTAGAGTTCCCCTCACTAAAGAGGAAGGCTGTTGAATTCCTTATGGTAGTATCAATTCTAATTTTTTCGGTGTCAATTCAAGCAGTGTTTGTGGCAGTGGTTTCCCTGCTAGTTCAGTCTGTTATTGTTGTCCCTACTACAGCCTTGGTGTGAGCTAGCACCTCCGCTTTGGTCCCCTCAAAGGGAAAGCTATCTTGGCACCTGAGATAGTTTCTCCTACCTTTAAAGTAGGTTCTAGTTCTCACTAGGCCCTGCTCACCCGTACTCAATGCCCCAATAAAAATAAGTAGATCAAGTGGCATCACGAGTGAGTAGCCAAAGAGATCAATCCTGCATCCCACATTATCGAGAAGGGTACTCCACGAGAGGTCTCCCCATTCTTGGGTGATAGCAGATTCCACCCCCTCTCTAGTTCAGATGGAGAGGAGGATATTAGGAGGATCACAACACTACCTCTACCACCAACTCAGTATGAGGCACTAGCTAGGGAGCGGAGGAAGCCCTATGTCAATCTCAGGACAATTCTACGCCATATTGGCAGAGCTTACGAATGCTCAGAGTCTAGTGCACTATTTGATTTGAGGTGAGTGATTCCCCGTAGTGTTAGTGGGAAGATCCATAGGGAGAGGGCCATTGAGGCCAGAGTAGCAGCCCAAGCGGGCAGTAGAGAGAGATGGAGGTATGCCTAGAAGTCGACGGTCTTTGCCCTTGTTGATTTTCTCGATCGGTGGTCCACCAGGGTAGATCATACTGATAGCATAGTCATGGCTGAAACCACTAGCCAGAAGAGGAGAGTTCCAGTGGAGAGGCAGTGGGTGTCATCACCATCACACCACTCCACTTCTCATCTACCATCACCTATTCAAGTTCCTTCTTCCACAGTTCCCGCCAAGATTCAAAAATCTACATCCGGGGAGAGGAGATCCCCATTGGTGATCCGGCTATGGCCTAAGGATCCCACTCCATCTATTCCATTAGCTGAGGTTAGGTCAAGCTCCCCCATTTGACCTTCTACTTCAGCCGTGGCAAAGAGGGAGCGGTGACTTAAAAGCATCATGGTCGTGCCACCGGCATAACCGCCAATAGCAATAGAGGAAGAAGGGAATGATAGCACAATTCCCATGGCAGTGGACCCTCCTAGTGAGAGCATCTACTCAATATGCAATGTCAGATGCATAGAGTCAGATGAACATAGCCTCATAGTCAATAGTTAGCAAGTGTTTATGCCAGTCCAGCCGACAGAATAGGAGACCGTTCTTTAGATGATATTCTAGAGGACTACTTTGCTGAAAAGAAATGGATTTTTAAGAGAGATCTCTCAGATCAAGAGAAGGATAGAGTAAAATTTCACCTCAATGAAAATGATCTATTAGAGGACTTAGCACAAATCCACATGGTCGATACTCGAGGATCCCTTCTTAGAGATCATCATAGCCAGGAAGGTATTATGGTTGAAGAGGATGGCACTGCTCATTCAACCCAGTACCTCCTCTAATAGCTCAAGAGAAAGCATGAGCCAAGTTAGTAGAATGAAGAGGAGGATTGAAGACTTATTAGCTGTAGTTCTAGCACTTTAAAACCAAGCTCCAACATCACAGCTTAGTCTTATGGAGGCTGATCAGCCTAAGATCCTACAAGTTTTAGATCCTCCCAAGAGTGCATCTCCTATGGATCAGGATAGTGGGAGCCTGCATAGGAAGGTCATAGATAGCACCTCCGTGCAAGAGAAGGACATCAAATAAATGGTGGAATAGTAAGTGAGGGCAGCATTGGCACAAGCCTAGGGTACCACATCCATTCCAAAGCATAGGCCCTACCTAGAGAAATTTTACACAATTCAGTATCCCAAAGGGTATGTCCCACCTTCTTTCAAGATTTTTTATGGCAGTGGGAACCCTCAACAACATATATCATATTTTAGTGCCAGGTATTACAACATCATTGGTAGCGATGCACTTCTCTTTCGCTTATTCGTGAGCAGTCTGTTAATGATTGTATTTGATTAGTATGCTAAACTGGCCAATGGTTCAATAAAGTCATTTGCTGAGTTGGAGCAACTCTTCATTAACAGGTTTGCTGGAGCTCAGCAAATGGTGATTGTGAGTGATCTCATTGTAGCACAATAAAACCTTAGTGAGTCTCTCATTGATTATATTCTCATGTGACAAAACTTGAGTATGAAATGTGAACTGTAGTTGTCTGAATTGTATGCCATAGAAATTCTTCTTAAGAATATTCATGCTCCAGTTTCTTTCACGCTTAAGCGATTTATTATCAAAAATTTTGAGAAGCTAATCAACAAGGTGGATAATCTGCATGGAGAAGCCAAACAGTTACCTTTCCAAGCCTAGTCATCCAAGACTAAACCATAGAAAGCTTTTGAGAAGAAGCTAGTGGCAGTGGTGTCAGTTGATAGAGGGAAGCAACTAGTTAGAGTTTAGTTTGAGAGACCTAGAGCTCAGTAGCCTCTACATCCACTACTTCTACCACCACCTTGATCATCATACCAGCCATCACAATTGCCTCAATAGCCATCACCACCACCTCCTAAGTAGTATACACAGCTGCGGTACTCATATCCAGCCGCTAGGTAGCTATTATCTACCTACTCTTCTAGATAAGTTAAATAAGCCTTATTTATTCAAGAGAGAGATTGTTAGGAAGATCTTTAAGAACTTTTTAACAAAATTTGATTTTTAGTTACCAGAGCCTAAGAGGCCAAAAGAAGTGGGTAAGAGTGATGATCCTAACCTTTTCCCCTACCACCGTATGTTAGGCCATGTTTTAGAAGATTGCATCACTTTCAAGGATTAGCTTGTGCGTAGCTACAAGTCGCACAAAAGTTATCCCTAAGGAATACTTATTAGAACAAACAGCTAGTTCTGTTAGAGTAATCTTTGGGGATACATGTGATCCTCTTAAGACAAAAGAAGGTTGGGATATCTCCTTATCCCAAACCTCTAAAAAGATTATTTTTAAGATTAAGAAACTCTCCTTATAGGTGCCTGAGGCAACTCAAACCTCCAACATCAAGGAAGGTTTGCATGTTGCCAAAGACAACTCGGAGATGGTGGGAGCTCAGTAATAGCAGTACCAATCCATGCTTACCTGGGATAGTCATGTAGCACAATCACTATCCAAGTCCAGCATTTCCTCCACTGTTGCAACTGCCACTTCACCCAGCTCTTCTTCTAGAAGGAGTGTTGTATCAACGGATAAGGGCATTAAAACCCTTACCCTGCTTACTTTATTTGATTTCTATCATGTACCTCCACTTAAAAAAAATTAATGAAGAAAATATATTCCAGTTACATTGTGTCCATTCTAATGCTCTTGGTTTTATTCCTATTGAAAGCTCTCCATGTCTAGAAATTGATAATAGCTCTAATAATTCCGATCCCTTCTCTTTTGATTCAGAATCAAGCTTTCCTTTTCTGAATCAACTGGGTTTTCAAATTGAGATTAACATGGAGTCATCTGACTCCGAGGGTTCCATAGGAGATGTTGTAGGCATACTCGATGAGCAGGTAGCACTTTCCTCCAACTCGCTACATAAAGTTACTAAAGTCAACCTATGTAGTGGCAAAGTTTTACCTCCTAGGGTAGCACCTCAAGATAAGGGGAAATAGGTCATTAGTTCTAATGAGCAGATAACCCTTCCACAGGATGCTCCACCCATGGATATGCCTGTGGAGGATGACCTAAAGTTGATTACAATGTCCTAGCTCACCTTAGAAAGTTTTCAGCTAAGTTAAGCATATATGATTCCCATATCTTATCCAAAGAGATGAGGGGATCTCTAATCAAGGCTCCTCTAGATCTAGAGATATGCTTAGCTCAGCTGACTGCTATTAAAAAGGAGGCACACTATTCGAGGGACATCTTAGAAGTTATATTTAGTGATGAAGACTTGCTTCTAGGGATGATCGAGCACAACCGTCCCCTCTACATGAAAGTGGATATGGGTAGATTCAGACTGTCAAAGGTGTTGGTTGACCCAGGTGTAGCCGTCAACATTGTGAGTATTAAAACCCTTACGTACTTGAGGATAGACATCTCCAAACTCTAAAAAGAAAGGATGATCTTGAGAGGATTCAATGAATAAGGTGAGAAGGCCTTAGGCTCTATAGTGTTTCCACAAGAGATAGATGATTGAAAAACTAAAGCTAAGTTTCATATTATAGACTCAGATACATCTTTTAATGCTTTGCTTGAGAGACTGTGAATACATGAAAACAACACAGTTCCATCCTCTCTACATTAGTGTATGAAGTTTGTGAGAGGTGGGATCACCTACTGTGTCAAAGGAGATCTCAAGCCATTTTTAATTCACGAGGTCAGCATATATGAGGATGCTAAGTTGTGATTAGAAGAGCTCGAAGGTTTAGAGGAGAGACTCTTTCGAGCATGCTAGAACCTCAAGTTGGACAAAGTGAAAATGATTCAAGCTCAAAACAAGTTGGTCCGCCCTAGAGATTTTCAAGTAGGAGAGCTTATTTTAGTTCTAAAGAGACCAATTGTTGTCTGTCGCAAGATGGGAAGCAAGTTTGAACCAACTTGGGAAGGCCCTTTCTTCATAGAAAAGGCCTACCAATGAGGATCTTATCAAATTATTAACAATAAAAGAGAGTGCCCGATGCTTCCAATCAATGGAATTTATCTAAAATAATATGACCCATAAAATTATGTTTTAAAAAAATAAATATCATCAATAAAACTCTATTTCCATTTGTTAAATCTTCTCTTCATTTGAAGCATTTTTGTCTGTGAATCCATCACGATGCATTTAGGATAGGTATAAGAGAACCCAAGTGACATCCTATTTTTCATTAACATAAACACAAACTGCACACAATTCTCCAGTGCTATTAGGATAGGTGTAAGAGAACCTAAGAGGCATCCTATTTTGATTAACACAACTAAGTTTGGTGTAAGAAAACCTGAGCACCATCCTTCCTTAGTGGAGTCACATTGCCCCTATGACACCATTTCATCCATTCTTCGATGTGTTTAGGGTAGGTGTAAGAGAACCCAAGTGGCATCCTATCCTTCATCAACATAACACAAACACATATCAAACAAATACAAATCTTTTGTCAAACACTCACTCATTAGCTGCTCTAGGTCAGGCTGACGTGTTACCCTGCTAGTGCGTCACCCCAATGGTCTTCTTATTTTGAAGGATGTAAGTCTACTATGCTTTCCTTCCTTACTTGACCACTGCACACCAACGAGCACCATGCCAGCATGGTAGGCTTTACTACGTGTTTGGTAAAGCTACCTTCATGTTGGCTTCATTCAAGAAGATGTAAGTATGCTATGTCTTCTTCTTGAACTAGCCATCATGAACTGACTTAGTCAAGTTGAGGATTAGGGTAAGTCCCTCAATGGCTCCTTTCCTCTTGACTACTACAAGTATGGGTCTATTCTTTTTTATGACTCCCTATTTGGTAGTCGCCCTTAGGTCGGGTTTGATCTGTTGCACCATCAATAGGTCACCCTAGTGGTTGATCCCTACTTTGAAAAATGTAAGTCTGCTATGCTTTCTTCTTAAGTATAACTATTGCACACCGATGGGCAGCCCTAAGTCAGATAGCTCCTATCGAGCTGAAGACAGACTACTCAAAAATCAATTCTGCTTTAGGGAGATATAAGTCTACAAGCCTTCTCTCTAGACTAATTATTGCACATCGATGGGCACCTTAGGTTTGTTGGTGTTCTCTATGCTGACAGCGACCCACTCGGTGGATACACTACTCTTGGCAGATATAAGACTACTATGCCTTCTCCTTGAGTTGGCCAATGTATACCTACAAGCATTATTTTCTTCAGGGATTAGGATAACGCCCTTAATGCACCTCTCCTTTGGGCATTCTACTTGGCTTACATCCTTTGCGACCCCATTTAGATACTTCTCGAGTTACTTTCAGATTAGACAGCCCCCTGTAAGACCACGTGGTTGGAGATTACTTCAGATGCATATTCTTTCTTTGGTCCAATAAATCTAAGATAGGTCAAGGTTGATATAGCCATTTCTCAGTGTGATCCCTCACACACCAATGGGGTCCATGATAATAAACAAACAAAATATTTTTGCTTGTGGATTAGGAATTAACATCCCTAGTGACACCTTTCCCAAGAAGACATCTTATCTTTAGGGCAATGTCAGCAAAAATCCCTATCAAAATTACTTGACTACTCTTGAGTTGAGATAAGGCCCACACGACACTCTCTCAATAGTTGCCCTTAGGTCAAGTTCAATCTATTCTGCCACTAACAAGTTACCCCGATGATCGTTCTTGCTTTAGAAGATGTAAGTTTGCTATGCATTCTTTCCATGACCGTTGCACACTGATGGGCAACCCTAGGTCAGGTTCGATTTGTTGGGCATCCAATAGTTCACCTCAGTGGCTGATCCCTGCTTTGGAAGATGTAAGTCTGCTATGCCTTCTTTCTAGTACAACCATTGCACACCGAAAGGCACCCTTTAGGTTGGATAGTCCTACCCTTCGATATACTACCTTTTTAGATAGGTAAATCTAAGAAAGGCCAAGGCTGACATAGCCCCTTCTCAGTGCGGTCTATCACACACTGATGGGATCCATAAAATGAAATTATTCTTGAATACTTTTGATCTGACATAAGTCCCCTAGCAACATTCACTCAGTAGTTGCCTTAGGTCGAGTTTGATTCATTGCACATCCAACGGATCACCCCAGCAGTTGATTCTTGCTTCGAAAGATGTAAGTTTGCTATGCATTCTTTCCAACATGACCATTGCACATCAACAGGCAGTCCTAGGGCAGGTTCGATATGTTGTACATCAATGGGTCACCCTAGTGTCTTGTCCCTACTTAGAAAGATGTAAGTCTACTATGCTTTCTTCCTAGTACAACTATTGCACATTGAAAGGTATCCCTTAGGTCGGATGGTCTTGCCCTTTTGGCTAGTAGACTACCTCTTTAGATCAATAAATCTAAGATAGGTTAAGGTCGACATAGCCTGTTCTCAGTGCAGTCCATTACACACTAATGGGATCCATCAAATGATATTAATCTTAACTACTTTTGAGCTGACATAAGTCCCCTAGCGGCATTTACTCAGTAGTCATCCTAGGTCAGGTTTGATTCATTATGCATCCAATGGATCACCCCAATAGTTGATCCATGCTTTGGAAGATGTAAGTTTGCTATGCTTTCTTTTTAAGTACAGCCGTTGCACCCCGACGGGCAGCCCTAGGTTGGGTTCGATTTATTGTGCCATCGACAGATCACCCCAATGGCTGATTTCTACTCTAGAAGATATAAGTCTACTATGCTTTCTTCCTAGTACTATCATTGCACATCGAAAGGCAACCTTTTAGGTCGGATAGTCCTACTATGTGGCTTGTAGATTAGCCCTTTTATATTTGTAAATTTAAGATAGGTCAAGATCGATATAGCCCCTTGTTAGTGGGTCCATTTCACACCAATAAGGTCCATAACATAACACACCAAATTAAATTAAATCAAATCACATCAAATCAAATGAAATTAAAATCAAATTAATCATCAAGACTACTCTTGAGTTGAGGTAAGATCCCCAGGGACACTCACTCAGTAGTTGCCTTAGGTCGGGTTTGATTAGTTGCGCCATCAATAGGTTGCCCTAGCTATTGTTCCTTGCTTCATAAGATGTAAGTCTAGTACACTTTCTTCCTTGCATAATCATTACACATCGAAAGGCAACTCTTAGGTCGGATAGCCCTATCTTATGGTAGGTGGACTACCCCATTGGACTTGTATATCTAAGATAGGCCAAGGCCTCCATGACTCCTTCTTAGTGTGGTCTATCACACACCAACAAGGTCCATAATAAACCAAATTCACAACCAGCCTTCCTAGTGGAGTCAAATTAAACATATCGAACTAACCAAACTTCTCCCCATGGAGGCACAAATCAGATTAATCTTCCTAGTGGAGCCAAAATCAAAATCTAAATCTACCAAATTCAACCAGGTTTATGTCCCTAGTGGCTATACCCTCAATTCAAAATCATTCTCCCTAATGAAGCCATAAGAAATCTAAGTAAACTCTTACCCCTAGTGGATAGCTCGAACATGCTTCCCTTGTGGAAGGTTCATATTCTTAATCCCTAGCAGATTCAAATCCATATCCCTAGCATATATGCCTCTACATCAATTAAAATAAAATAAATTAAATTTAATTCAATCTTGATCCCTAGTGGGTTATAGATTCTTATCCCTAGTGGATACACACCTGAACTAATCGTATTCATAATTAAACTCAAATCCATATCCCTAGTGGATACCTTGAACCTGCCTTCATAGTGGAAGGTTCATATACGTGATCCCAAGTGGATTCCTTCTGGCCCTCTTATGCCCCTGCATAAAGAGAGCTACATTGCACTAAGATCATGAATCTATCTACCTCTCGGTCTAGGTATACATAATTCTATTAGTGTTTGCAATCTTTTGGATGTTGTTGATCATTTGATTGATACGCGTGTGGTGTGCCTTGTCAGTTACACCACACCTATTGGGGGTCCTTTTATTGACCACACTTTTGGAGTGAGCTCTCAACCTCTTCACCTTAGACTTAGGACTCTTCTAGACACTAAGGGCTCTTAGCCATAAGGCACTTCATGTGATTAGGTGATGACTTAACCTAAGCCTAGAGACTTAGAAAGGTTAATCATAAGATTAGGTTATGCTTTATGACTTAAGGAAATCACCTATCATATAGCCTAAACCCAATCCATGTGCACCTTCTTAAATCTAGTCAAAATCTAAATCTTAAACCAAACCTCAAATTCATAATCAAATTTTAATTCAAATCCAGCTCCAAATGATTCAAGTCCATGATTAAACTCAAACCCCAAAATCCTTCTTAAGCCATTTGAGTTGGTGCCATGAACCTGGCCAAATCTTAACTCAATTCAACTGCAAATTTGATTGATTTCTTTATAAATCAATCATATCTCCGATCATCTTCACAAATATAAATAAAATCTATACTAAAATAATCAAAACTAAATCAAAATAAATTAAACTAAATCAAATCCCCTTCTAAGCCCTTTGAACCTACCTACTTAATTTGTCTTCAAATCACTTCAAACTCAACTATTTTCTTATAAATCAATTATTTCTTTGATTATCTTCCCAAATATAAATAAAATCTACATTCAAATGACAAAACCAAATCCAAAATCAAATCAAAATCCAATCTAAGCCCTTTAAGCCAATTCTTTGGACTTAGCCAAATCCTACCCAAATCAAGTCAAAAATAATGGATTTTCTCTTGAATCAATCATTTCTCCAATCACCTACCCAAATATAAATAAAAATTACAATCATCAAACCAAATTCAAGTTAACCCAAGTCAAGCCCAACTTAACCCTTTTGACTTGAAAATTTCAAATGAACCAAAATCCATTGGACTTCAAATTGATTGCAGTTGAATTCATATTTTAATCTTAGGCTCATATATAACATCAACTAAACTTAACTCAAGTCAAAACCAAGTTAATTGACCCACTTAGGCTCACTTGACCTAAAGTGACCTAAAGGACCCTTTTGAGCCAAGTTCTAATCCAACCCAAATCGGATTGAACCAAGCCCATCCCAGCCTCATACCGTGACCATTGACCACCCTAGGGTGACCAATTACCATTAATTAGGTCAAACCAAGTCAACTTGGTCATTTTACCAAGTCAACCTTTTAGCCCAAATAAATTAAAACTAGCCAAAAGTCACCCTACACCATGTTGGTTGAAGCCATTGATTCACATCAACCCATGATCAATGTTTGAACATGATTTGACCATCAATTGAACCAAACCTAGCCCAACCTAGCCCAATTGACTCAACCCAAATTGACCTAAAGGGTCAATTTAGCCTAAATCAAAATTAAATCTAAATTTATTCAAACCAAAGGCTACATTAATCTTTAATTAGCTAATTAAACATGAATCAACCCAAAACCCAAGCCAATTTGGTCAAATTGACCCATTTGACCCATTTGAGTCCAAATGAACCAAAATCAATTCTAGGCCAAATTAAATAAAATTGATCATACCAAAACACTTCAAATTATCATTTGAACCTAACCTAAGCCTTGGTTTGACTCAATTTGACCAATTTGTTAACCTAACCCAACATGACCTAATGTGACCTAAATAACTTAAATTGAGCCAAATCCTTTGAAACTAACCCATGGTATCTTGGAAGCTGATCAAACCCAATCTAAACCCACTTGGGATTAGCCTAAAATCAGTCCAAACCCAATCAAATCTCTCATGGATCATCCCCCACATAGAATTCCACACAATCTCACACAATCCCCTCATTCAATTCTCCCCAACACTTACATTCAATGAAGACTGACTTCACAGTCCCAAAGGAAGACTTTGGCGCTAAATTCAAAGTCCCCAATCAACCATCACCTCTCAACCATCTCCCCATCACCATTAATGGTGATTTTTGGCCATCCCAAAAAGATAAAAAATAGGAGCCTAAAAGATCTTCCTCCTGCATTATTCACTCTTTGAGAGCTCCCAAAGAAATCAACAGCCTTTTCGCCACTTCAATTTGGAGTGAAAATCATTAAAATCAAGCAGATTCTAGTGAGGAAGTGGTGACCATTGGTAGATATGTCATTCCAAATGGAGGCAAAGGTCTATATCCATTCCAAAGCTTCTTCTTGCACTCAAGAGTGTGCTTGGATCATCACTGGCTTCAAAAATTATCCCTAATGAGGTTATTTTCAAGAATAGTTGGCCTTACTTTTATTTGTGATAATTTTTTTGTGATTTTAGGAATTTGTCATAGATAAACCTTGCTTTTTTCATTTTATAACATCCCCATGTGAATCAGGAAGTTTTTCAGTGAAGGTTTCCAAAAAATCAAGCCCGAACGGACAAAATCTCATCTGATTTTGCCAATTTGATCAATTTTACTATTCAATCCCATCATTTTTGATGCCTTGGATTTGCATGCAATAGTAGCCATCCGATCTTCCATTCAGTGAGACGGAAGGCTGATATTAATGATAGATCCACCTGTTTCGGCCCGTCAAATTACACTGATCAATCTGGACTATTCGATTCGCGATCGGATGGTCCAATCCGATCCACGTTGAGATCCTTGTTCACATGCATTATCACTCATCTGCTGATGTGACGCGATATGTGTGGCACCATTAACGCGAACTGCGAATCGAGCGTGACGCGGCTCTCGTTACATGCCATCAGCGGTGTGATTGTGGAAATTCTAGATTTTTTGATTTTAAAAATTATTTAAATCACCTAGAACTTCAAAAGTTCATAGAAAGTAAAATACTTAACTAAATATTGCAAATAAGTTCTCATTCGATTCATCTTTTCGAGTGTAATGCAACAAACCCAAAATCCTCAAATTTTATTGAATATTTTGAGCTTAATTTGAGTTTTAGTGAAAATAAAAATTCATTAATTAATCCTAAAATACACATCAGATTAGTTTGAAATAGAGGTTAAATTACACTTACCACAAAAATTTTAAGTCAAAAGGGTTTCTAGATTGGGAGATATTACATTCTGATGCTCAAATGGTCTATTTTAACAAAAATAAATTAGTAGAGTTTATAAAAATTATGAAAAGTCATTTAAATCAGCTGAAACTTTGCAAATTATAACAAATCATAAAAATGATAAAAATATAAATAAATATTCATTTTGAAGGCATTTCAGTGTTGAATTTAATAAAAATATTCCCAATTGAATTGGAATTGTAATTAAGGCTTAAATTAGGTTTAATTAAAATTTAATTAGCTTAATCACTCCCTAATTACTAAAGTAATATTTTCAAACATTTTGAGATTGATTAATGGGATGACTTCTACCTCACATAATTTTCTTGGGATTTATTGCTTAGTTAATTAGGAAAATTGGTTGTCTTAGCCTTAATTTCTTTATTAATTAATTTGGTGATTAATTAACATGCTAAATAGTAAGGAAACCATTAATTAAACTTGCAATCATTGTATAACAGTGAATGAGCTTGGGAAATGAAATTGAGACCTCTTTCCTAATCTTTTACCCTAAGTTCTTTTCATTTAAGTGGAAATTAAATAATTTAGGATTAATTAGTGGTTTAATTCATTAATTAAATTGGATTAATTAATCAAATTAAAATCATAATTATTCTAGAACTCATCTAATTAAGTTTCTTGGGTAGACTCTTAAGTGTTCAATAGCCTAAGAAAATCTTAAGGAAATTAATTAGTCCACATGTGTGGGAGAATTATAAGAGTACTTAATTAAGTTCCTTAACCTAATTAACTATTAATTATGAGCCAATTGCATTAGACCTTTTATTTCTTAGGGTCATTGCTAATTTAAATTCCAATTCAAGTGCATATTATGTTGATTCATAATAACTTGGATAATTATGCTAAAATGGCATAGGAAAAAGTTAATTAATGTACTTAATGCATGCTACAACCTAATTAACTCATAAAATAAACTTAACTTCTTTTCATTTGAACCAAATTAATTAACCAATATGGGAATGGGTTAGGAGCAGCAAATGATTGAATCTCTTCTCTTTTTTATATCAAATCAAACATACAAAACTAACTTAATAATAAACTTTGGTTTATTTTAAATGATTATATTTGATATGATTATCCTTAGGAATTAATTTGGTTGAATGAAGTCATGTATCTTATGTTTCTTATTTCTTTCCAGTCATATTAATATTGTATGTCACTTGTAATCATGCATTCATCTTTTCAAAAAAAATTAAATGAAATGATTTCCTTTATATTAAGCTTGCATGTGTTGACTTAACTTAATATGTGTGTGGCTATTTTCACTAATAAATCCAAATTATTTTTCCAAGGTTTATAAATCAAATACATTGATCAGTGTGATAGTAGTTATGATTACATATAGGTTTGCATGTGCTTATAGCTCAGGTATATGAAGTAAAGCTTTCTTTTTCTGAATTTATGTGTAGTTTTATATGTATTTGAATGTTATTAAGTATAATGTTTGGACATCCCAGGAATATGAGGCTTTGGCTAGCCCTAAGGAGGTCATTTGGTTACCTCACTTCCCTGGTTAACAACGACACTTACTTATTTGATTTCACTTACATGTATTTCTACATTAAAATTTGGATGGGACTTTGTTTCATATACATAAAAGTTTTAATCAAATAAAAATGTAATTTTGCATGATTTTCTTCCTCTTGTTCACATATACATTCACGTGTAGTGAGATAGCAAAGTATATAGTCTAGACATCCCGGAATACGAGGGTTTAGCTAGCCCCAAGGAGGTCATTTGATTTCATCACTTCTCTGGCTAACAAAGGCACTGTGGTGAAAATATTTTTAATTATTTATTTTATTTTCATTTTTGGGGGTAAATGAAAATGAAATAAATATTTTGGACACCACGCAGATCCGCAGATGTACTTATTAAGGTGATCAGGTACAACATTGATGAATGATGTACTATCTCGAAAGATAGAAGTCTCCATCTGATAATGGACCTAATCAAATAAGGACTCCTAAGGATGATGGGTCTTCGAATGTACTAGTGATTCTTCCCCTACTTTACATGAAAAAGTAAAGTATTATTTATTTTAAACTAGGTTTGTTTAGTTCCTAAGGAATGAGATTAGAAATCCTAAGGAATACTCTTGATTAGAAATACTCTTGATTAAGGTAAATGATCATTATCTCCAAAGATTTCAAGGATAGGACTATCGATTAATTGGTTATTTTTGGAAAATCATGTGGGATTTGAGCAAGAGGAGAGAGTTATTATTGAAATTAAAGGGAGATAAATAAGGGATGTGTATGATACTAGAAAGTTTAGTTAGCATCCCAAACTGTCATATGGTTAGGCATTACAATTTTAAAATTAAGGGGAATTATATGTTTGAGTTGAATTTTTATTAGAAATCTAGGGCTTATAATTCCACAATACAAGATCGTGATAATGTCTAAGAGTGAGGATTTATGCTTGTAGCCTGCAAAGGGAAACAATATCCTCGGATCCTAAATCTAGGGAGTTTTGGCAAATGTCAAGGCATGACCTAAATCTAAGGTGACAATGGCTAAATGGTTTATCTCCACAAGAGAGAATAAACCACCTAACTGTCTGACTTACAACTGCCTAGGGGTGGCCGCCAACTAACTCCTCCTATGATTTTAAATTCATCTAGGCAAGTCTTTATGCCTTACAAGATAATTAGGTTGTTGTTTATTTAGAAAGGAGATTAAGTCCTTAAACACACTCCCTAATACACTAGATCATGTAGGGCATGAGTAATGACTTAATGTAATGCAAATTTTTTTAAGTTTTATTTTTTTTTTGATTTTGGACAATTTATTTGACAGCTATGAGATACATATGCCTAATGCATGAAAAATTGGTTGTGGGCCAAATCAGCAAGAAGGAGGTGTGTTTTCACCATGGCTCTCAAAGGTCTAGCCATTTTCTCTCACAAAGGTGGAAGCCCTCCATAAGAAAGAGTGAAGCAAGATGATTTTTTATGCATGATGTGAAACATACAACATCCAGCTAAGGGGTTGCCAAATCTTTTATTATCTTGATTTATGTCCTAGGATTTAAGTGAGGTTATAAGTTATTTAATTTTAATTTTGAGTTGATTAATTAGATAGAAAATTTATTTTTCCCTAAGATCCTAATCGCATCCAGGCCATTCATCAATCAATGAAGAAACTAAGGAAAATCATATCATCTTAATGCACAAGCTAAACTAACATCAAATAATTTTATAAAGCTCGTGCAAAAGAATAAGAGGCCGATGTGGTCGAGTTCCACCACACAAACTCAAAAAGAAAAATGGGTAGTCGAGCTCTACCCTTATCTTTATACAACCCATACAAAATAAATAATTATAATTTAGAAGGAATTTATGTTATCGGGGTCTTCATTCTTCTTTTCTTCCTTTCTTCATTTCTGTCATTTCTTTCATTTGTTCTTTCTTTTTGTTGGTTGGGATGTAGTTGCTCCAAGGCTTTACATGGTACATAAAACTTGGTCTTATGACCAATGTTCATTTTAATCTCCCATAATAATCATTCCAAATCTTAATTGCAAAATTTACATCAATATGCAAAAAATAAATCTAACTAAACTTGCAAAATAGAGATTAGCTAAACATACCACACAACTCAAGCATGAATATGAATTATTTGTACTTAGCACCCCACACTTGAGTAACCAAGTCCACCTGTCCTAGTTTGGATTATGCTTAGGGGTTTAAGCAACCTGCATAGCAAAATCATTTATATTTTTTTATTATAGCGCCCCTTAAGCACAATCCCCTGTAGAAGACATGATTAGGCTAAGAATGCTCTAAAATCCAATCTAAACACATGCACCCTAACATCTAGTCTAAAACATTATATCACAAAATAAAATCAAGCATCAAATCATGCATCGCCATAGCATAGAGTTAGAAATGTTGACATAGCCTAATGTGTGTGCTATTTAAGGCTTGTGTGTCATGTATTAGCTAGGCTTTAAGGTTGGAATTTTCTAAGTGAGAGAGATTCAATTTAGAAGGGTAGTTTTATTTTAAGTGATTTAGTTGATTTGTCCAATTTTATTTGATGATTTGATTTGGTTTGAATGAACCTACATTTAGTTACTAAGTGTTGTAAAGAGAAGAAAAGATAAGAGAACTTCTCTTTCATCCCTACCTTAAGTAGTTTCTATAGTAGATTCATTAGTGATTTTTTTAGTGTATGTTTTATTATGTATTTTAATTAACCCTAAGCTTAGATTTGCTCTAAATAAACCTATTTAATAAGAAAGGAATTTTATGCTTAATTAAGGTGAATTACTATCACAAAACACAAAACTATTTATTTCTTATCAACAGGTATACCATGTATATAAATGATCTTAAGCATAGTTATACATGCAATGCAAATCTTAGCATGCCTTAATGAAAAGTGGAAAGAGATTTTGTTTAAGAAAATTTGGATATTTAATGAATGCATGAATTTGTTTAAGTAGAAAAGAGGGACTCTTTTATCCATTAATCAAATGCACATTCACTCGTATAAAAGATAAAAGTGAGTACGACGCCATTATTTTCTACACCAGGGGTGTAAGGTACAAGACCTAATTGGGGCTACTTAAAGCCTCGTAACCTGGGATGTCCAGACTAATATACCACTTCTCTTAAATACATGTGCATGTATAAAAAGAAATAAATGGAAGAAGTGTCATGCAAAAGATTTTTGTGTTTGATTTGGTTATGCAATTTACATGTGTAAGTCTGAAGATCCTTTTTAAATTATAACATAGAAGTGGATAGGAATGGATTTAAGCAAGTGTTATATTCTTTTAAAATGAACTATACACTTTGCCAATCCTATACAAGTTTATGTTAAGTGAAGAGAAGAGAATCACTTAAAGCATATTTTATGCTATAATCACATGCAGGCTTATAAGTATTTATAAGTAGCTTCACTTCATTTATAATCTTTGATTTATAGGTTTTGAAAATAGTTTCTGATTTAATAGTGATAATAGCCACTCATATTCTTAACTTTAGCCAAAGCATGCAATTTGTTAAAAAGAAAACATTTTATTTAATTGATTTTTCAAATGAGATGAATGCATGATTTCATATGGAAAACAATATTTCACATGCTTGGAAAGAAATAAAGTGATGTAAGAATATGACTTCATTCACCCTAAATAATTCTTAAGGACAATCCTATAAGATAAGATTATTCAAAGTGAATAAAAAATCATTAAAGAGATTTTTATTTTTGAATTCAAATTTGATTTGATTTAGGAAATGTGAAAAGAGTTTACTGGTCCTAACCCATTTTCTCCATGTGTGAATCAATTTAGTTTAATTTTAGAATAATTAAATTAATTTTTATGTTTTGTTTAAGTTAAAGTGTGAATTAAATCCATTAATTACCCTTTACCTATACCACTTTAACATAACTATTGAAATAATTATGAGCCAATATATGATATGCAACCACATAAAATTTAAATCAGCAATGCACCTAAGAAAGAAAGGGGCCTAATGTAATTACCTCACAATTATTGATTAATTAAGCGAAAGAGTTTAATTAAGCACTTTCATAAACTTTCCACCCATGTGAGTTGGATTATGATTTCCTTTAAAACCTCTTAGGTTATTGAACACCTAAGAATCTACCCAAGGATTAACATGATTAAGTTCTGGAGTGATTTCATTTTGAGTTTATTTAATTAAGCCATTTAATGAAGTGATTAAATCATTAATCAATTTACAAATTAATTAAGTCTATATCCAAATGAAATAGACTTAGGGGAAAGATTTGGAAAATAAATTTTAATCTCATTCCCTAAGTCCATTCACTCTTTCAAGGTGATTAACACACTTAATTAATAAATTTATCACCATTTAATGGGTTAATTAGTCATTTAATTGATTAAAGAAGTGATTAGAGATAAAAAAAGCAGTTATTCTAATTAATCCAACAATAAATTCTAAGAAAATATGGGAGGCAGAGGTCATCCCACTAATTAACCCTAGAAAGTTTGGGATTAATAATCAAGAAGTAATTAATCTAATTATATTTCTAATAAAACCCAAATTGAGTGATGGTTACTGTTCAAAATTAATTAAACTTAATTTTATAGTATTTCCCTTTGAATTATCTTTAAAATGAACTTGAGTTTGTATTTTTTGGATTTTCTACATTTAGTTATGAATTTATGAATTTTTTGTGATTATGAAATAATTAAATAGCCTAATTAATTAACTAATCCTATTGGAGCCACGTGGACTGCTGACTCGATGCGCTTTCCATGTGGCGCGATGGGATTGGTTATTTAAATTATCACATGGCACATCATGTCAGTTGGCGGTGCAACGCGCTTTCTCTTAGGCCATCCGATAAAGGATCAGATGACCAAGGTTAATCCAGTGGTTTTAATGGTTTTAAATCAGTGGATCTAATCATTTTAATTAGGGCCATCCATCCAAAACACACGGGATGGACGACCCATGATTCATCCCTGCCTAAGCTATGGGAGACGGAGACTGTCCATCTTTCATGGCTTGATCCGAGTTCACCTAAGCTAAAATTAGGTTGAGATTCATCCCACACCATCAAGAGGCATAGGGAAGAACATCCAACGGCTAAAATCTAATAGGTTTACAATTCCCTTCACAAAGGACCAAGCATTTTTCAAATGAGGATCGATTTTGAGTCATACCTCACTGGAGGCTATCACCAGTGCTTCGAACGGAGGAGGTAGTGGACATGAAGCTCATTGAAAGTTCCAAGCATCAATTTGAAGTGATTGTGTGGGTTGACCAAGCTCCCCTTTGGCTTGCGGCTTTGATCAAGATCCCCCTTCCCATGGCTTGGAGACTTAGGAAATGTTTTGGGTGAGCTCAACTTGCTTCCTTGATGGTGCTTGCAAAGTGAATTTGGATTTGGTGGAGAATTTAGTAACTTGGAATTTTACCTCACCTCCCTTATTTCGATTTTGAAGAAAATTGAGAATGGGAAATTCAAATGAGCTTGGGAATACTTAGGGAAACTTGGAAATGCTTGCTTAGAGTTCCTATGGCTCAATCAAATTCAGAGTGTGTGCTTTGAGTTAGAATGAGGGGGAGTATATCTCCCTTCCTTGGATCGGACGATCAAGGCTTGCTCTTCCATTTTTGATCAATCGAGGAGATTGAATGGTTTGTTTAGGCTGTTAGGGATTCCATGTGCTTTGGATTTGGCAGAGGAGTGGATGAGAGGTGGTGCACATGTGTTAGGTGAGTGTATGGGGTGATCCAAGTGGAGAATTTTCATTAGAGGGGTCAGTTTGGCCTTAGGTTGGGTCATGGTTGACACAAATCCATTGGGTCATGTGCACCACCTCCCTTGGTGTCCATATGGTCCACTAGGAGGATGCAAGTGGCCACGAAAAGGAATTGACCAAATTCCAAGTGGATTTGGCCATAGGTTACCCTTTGACCTAAGGGTAAAATGGTCATTTGGCTTTAATTTTGATTTAGAAGATTTGAAATGATTCAAAAATAGGTTGTACCAATTTTCAATTGATTTGGAGTTGATTTGGTTTGAAATGGTTCAATTTGACCCATTTAGGTCAAAATGGGTCAACTTGGGTCAAGTTGACCAATTAGTTAAATTGGGTCAAACCAAGGGTTAGGTCATGTTCAAATGATCATTTGGCATTTATGGGTATCATTGTTTTGGCTCAATTTGATTTATATTTGGTTTTGGTTCATTTGAGTTCATTTAGGTCAAGTGGGACAAGTTGACCAATTTGACCCATTTGACCCAATTCGGTTAGGTCATGGGTTGGTTTAGGCTTGGTTGATCATTTGAAATATATTGCAAACTTTGGTTTCAATCAATTTTGGTTTGATTTGATTTCAAGTTGAGTTGACCTTTTAGATCAAGTTGGGTTCATGGTCAATTGGCTAGGTTGGGTCTAGTTGGCCACTTGAAACTTTGGTCAAGTTCAACAAGTGATTTAGAATGATTTTGACCCATTGGTTGCAATCAATTTATCTTAGATCAAGATTTGACCCATTTTGACTTTTTAGGTCAACTTGGGTCAAGTGGCCAATTTGGCTAGGTTTGGCTCAATTGATGGCTTGATCATGTTCAATCATTGATTTTGGATTTATTTAGGTCAATGATTTCAATCAATTTGGCCTATGATGGATTTTGGCTAATTTGGATTTCATTTGGGCTAAGTGTTGACTTGGTCAAAGGCTAGGTTTGACTTGGTTTGACCCAACTTGAGTGATTGATCATCCTTGGATGATTGTTGCCACAATGTGAGGCGTAGATGGGCTTAGTTCAATCCAATTTGGGTTGGATTAGAATTTGGCTCAAAAAGGTGCTTTAGGTCACTTTGGCTCAAGTGAGCCTAAGTGACTCAATTACTTGATCAAGGCTTGATTCATGTTTGGTTGAACTCCCATATGGACTTATGATTGAAATATAAATCCAATTGCAACTGATTTGGAGTCAAATGTGTTTCGGTTCATTTGATAATTTAAAGTCCAAAGGTTGAACATGGGTTTGATTTGGGTTAGTTTGATTTTGGTTTGATGTTTGAAGTTTGTGTTTATATTTGGTTTGTGATTGTAGGATTGATTGTTTTAAGAGAAAATCCAATGGTTTGGATTGGTTTGAGGATGATTTGGCTAAGTTCAAGGATTTGACTTGAAAGAGTTTAGGTTGGATTTTTGTTAGATTTGGATTTGAGTTTTGGATTTGGTCTTGGTTGATTGAATTTATATTTCATTTATATTTGTGAATATAAATGGGTTGTGAGAAAATCTTTTGAGTTTGGAGTGATTTGGATTTGATTTGAGCTAAGTCCATAAGATGAAATCAAAAGGGCTTAGGAAAGATTTTGGATTTAGAATTGATCATGGGTTTTCAATCATTTGGAATTGATTCATGATTTTGATTTTGGAATTTATTTGAATTTGAGAAAAATTAATTGAATTGGAATTGATTTGAGTTTGAAGTTGATTTGAATTTGAGGTTGATTTAAATTTGAAGTTGGGTTGAATTTGAAGTTAGTTTGAATTTGAAGTTTGACTTGAATTTGAAGTTGGGTTGAATTTGAAGTTGGTTTAAATTTGAAGGTGGTTTGAAAGAAAGAAGTAAAGATTTGGTTTAAGCTCGGGTAGGGGGCTACTTCAGGTATGCTGGGGTCTGCCCACCAAGCCAAGAAAGGCGCGTATGGGTGGTATAAATCACGGCCTGAATGTGCCTTTTCACAATGCCAAGAAAGACATGTAGGCATGCTTTCCTGATACCCCTAAGGCATAACCCATTCTTATGGCTAACTCCTCTAAGTCTTTAGGGTTAGGTTAAGTGTTCACTTAATCACTAGAAGTGTCTTAAGACTAAGAAACTCTTAGTATTTAGAGGAATCCTATGTCTAAGATGGAGAAGTTGAAAGCTCACTCCGAAAGTAAGGTCAACAAAGTGCGCCCAATAGGTGTGGTGTGACTGACAAGGTACACCATACATATTGGTGTTGATCGAGATGATCAACAACACCGAATGATCACAAGAACTAACAGAAATGATCTACTCCCAAACTAGAGGTGTAGAAGGAATCAAGAACTTAGTGCAATATGACTCTACTCATGTCAAAGACATAAGATAGTGAAGGAGGAATCCACTAGGGATTGAGTATGTGAACATTCTCTTAGGGAAAATGTTCAAGTCATCCAGGGGATGACAGGTTTGATTTACTTTGCATATTGCTGGAGAGAAAATTGATTTGATTTGTTTATTTATGATTTGATGCTCCACTAGAGATAAAATTGTGAACTCTCCACTAGGGAATCAAGTTCAAGTCATCCACTAGGGATAAGATGTTGTGAAATCCGCTAGAGGATTAGAATTTGGGATTTGCTGGGGATGAAAATGTGAACTCTCCACTAGGGGAGCAAGTTCAAGTTAGATTGAGTTGATTCCACTGGGGGAATTGGAAAGATTTGCATCTCAGTGAGGAGAAGAAGATTGATTTAATTTGTTTAATTTAAATTTACTCCATTAGGGAGGTTGATTAGATTTATTTTGTTTGTTTAGTTTGACTCGACTACAGAGGAGGGTTGAATTTATTTTATTTGATTTGACTCCACTGGGGAGGTTAGAAGGGATTTGTGTCAGATTTTTTTTTTAAATTTTGAATTTTTAGATGGACCCTATCAGTTTGTGATGGACCACACTGAGTAGGGACCATGTTGGCCTTGATTTAGCTCAGATTTACCAATCTAAAGGGGTAGTCTACTAACCACATAGTAGGACTATCCAACCAAAGGGGTTGCCTTTCATTTGCAATGGTTAATTCAGGGAAGAAAGCATGGGATCACATCTTCTTGAACAAAAGACCGCTGAGATAACATATTAGCAAGGTAACATGTTAAAACCCTACGGCTGAATATTGAGTGAATGTCGATAAGCTCAAAGATAGTCAAAGTCAATTTCATTTTTTAATTTTATTTGATGGATCCCATCGATTTGCATGGATTGCACTGAGTAGGGGCCATGTTAGCCATGATCCAACACATATTTATCAATCCAAAGGGAGTAGTCTACCAGCCACATTGTAGGACTATCTAACCAAAGGGGTTATCTTTCAGTTTGCAATGGTTAATTCAGGGAAGAAAACATAGGGACTCACATCTTTCTGAACAAAACACCTCTGGGGCAATATATTAGCAAGATAACATGTTAACCTGAGCTAGGGCTGACTACTGAGTGAATGCCACTGGGAGACTTAAATCAGCTCAAAGATAGTCAAAGTCAATTTTATTTTTTAATTGTATTTGATGGATCCCATCAGTTTGTGATGGAATACACTGAGTAGGGGCCATATTTGCCTTGATCTAACACATTTACCAATCCAAAGGGAGTAGTCTACCAGCCACATAGTAGGACTATCCAATCAAAGGGATACCTTTCAATTTATAATGGTCAATTTAGGTAAGAAAGTATGGAGACTCACATCTTTCTAAATAAAAGACCACTGGGGTGACATATTAGCAAGGTAACATGTCAACCTGACCTATGGCTAACTATTGAGTGAATTCTGCTGGGGGACATAAATCAGCTCAAAGATAGTCAAAGTTAATTTCAATTTTTTTTTATGGATCCCATTGGTTTGTGATGGACTGCACTGAGTAGGGGCCGTGTTGGCCTTAGTCTAACACAAATTTACCAATCCAAAGGGAGTAGTTTCCCAACCGAAGGGAGAACTATTCAACCAAGGGGGGTGCCTTTCGATTTGCAATGATTGATTAAGGGAAGAAAGCTGGGGGACTCACATCTTTCCTGAATAAAAGACCATTGGGGTGACACATTAGCAAGGTAATATGTCAACTCGACCTAGGGCTGACTATTGAGTGAATGTCACTGGGGGACTTAAATCAGCTCAAAGATAGTCACAGTTAATTTCATTTTTAATTGTATTTGATGGATCCCATCAGTTTATGATGGACTACACTGACTAAGGGCCATGTTGACCTTGGGCTAGCTTCAGTTACCAATCAAAGAGTTTTGCCAAGGGAGAACTATCCAACCAAAGGAGTGCCTTTGTGCGATCATTAGGGAAGAAAGCTGAACTCACATCTTTCTGAACCAGACAACATATTAGCAAGGTGACTTGTTAATCTGACCTAGGGCTACCTATCAGTTTGTGATAGTCATGCCTAGAAAGAATGTGTAGTAGACTTACATCTTCCAAAGTGAAATGACCGTCGAGGTAACCTGTTTGTGGAAAAATGGATTAAACCCGACCTAAGGGTGAGAGAGTGCCGACTTAGGGACTTATCTCTACTCAAGAGTAGTCAAGCAATTCCTATAAGGAGTTCTACTGACACTGCCCTAAAGATAGGATGCCTGCTTGGAAAAGGGGCCACCGGGGGCTTCAATTCCTAATCCATAAGTGAATTAATTTGTTTGTTTGTTTATCGTGGACCCTGTTGATTTGTGAGAGATCACACAGAGAATGAGCTTATATCAGCCTAGACCTATCTAAGATTTACTGAACCAAGAGAGAATCTGTGCATCCACTGAATAAATTCTCCAAGCACAGGGGTGTCTACTAAGAAAGTAGGACTATCCAATCCAAAAGTAATCCGGGTTATATCTAAATGGGGTCATAAAGGACGTGATCCAAGTAGAGTCCCCTTAGGGAAGGGGCTGCTAAGGGCTTTATCCAAAATCCTAGGGAATATAATATCTATAGGTATTTGGTGGCCAACTCAAAGAGAAAGTGCAGAGATTCACATCTGCCAAGAGTGGTGTATCCATCGGGTGAGTCACTATCAGCATAGAAAACATCAACCAACCTATGGTGCCCGTCGGTTTGCCATAATCAGCCTAGGAAGAAAGCATCGGGGACTCACATCCTCCTACTGTGGAATTGATTGCTGGGATAGTCTGTCTTTGGATCGGTAGGTGCTATCCAACCTAGGGTGACTACTGAGTGAATGCCACTAGGGGACTTATCCTAAGCCTCAAATGTACTCAACCTAGTCAGTTCATGATGGCTGGTTCAAGAAGAAAGCTTGTAGACTTACATCCTCTTAAACAGAGTCAACATGAGGTAGCTTACTGGCTGCGCAGTGAAGTCTACCAAACTAATAAGGTGCTCATCAGCTTGCAATGGTCAAGTTAGAAATATAGTGCTTGGATTCACATCTGTCGGACAAGTGACCATTGGGGTAACAGACATAGCAAGATAGAATGTCAACTCGACCTAGAGCAGCTAATGAGTGAGTGTCACAAGCCACATCAAAATAGCCTGAGACAAAAGATATGTGTTTATTTTTATGCTTATGTTAAAGGGAATAAGATGCATTTCAGGTTCTTTTACACCTACCCTAAACACGCTATGAAATTTGATGAAATCGTTCCATGAATGGCAGTTGTGATCTCACCAAGAAAGGATGCCGCTTGGGTTCTCTTACACCTAACTTAGTCGTGCTAGTCAAAATAGGATGCCTCTTGGGTTCTCTCACACGATTCTAGTAGCGTCAGGGAATCATGTTTAATTGTGTTCGTGTTGTGAAAAAAGGATAGGATGGCTATTGGGTTCTCTTACACCAAACCTAAACACGTCATGGCAGATTTGCAAGCAAGCAAACAATGCTTCAAAAGAGAGAATTTTTTTGATGAATTGGAATGAAATTTTTGATGATAGAATTATTTCCAAACATGATTTTATGGGTAATATTTATTCAAATAGAGCCCATTAATTGGAAGCATCGAGTGTTCCTTTTTACAATCAATAAGCTGATAAGATCTTCCTTAGTAAGCCTTCTCTATGATAAAAGGGCCTTCCCAAGCAGGTTCAAACTTGCCTCCCATCTTTCAATGGGCAACAATTGGTCTCCTTAGAACTAATACAAGCTATCCTACTTGAAAAGCTCTAGGGTGAACTATCTTATTGTGAGCTTGAATCATTTGGCTTTATATAACTCGAGATTCTAGCACGACCATAAGAGACTCTCCTCAAAACCTTCGAGCTCTTCTAACCGCAACTTGGCATTCTGCTCTACAGTAATTTTACTAAGCATTACTATCCTTAGTGATGGGATTTGAACTTCTAATGATAGAATGACTATAAAATCATACATTAAGGAGAATGGGGTAGATTGGGTGGAGTTCTATATGTGGTGTGGTATGCCCACAAAGCTTCAACTTGTTGCTCATGCCACTATCACTTGTTGTCATCAAGTGTCTTCTTTACTATCTGGATGAGAGTTTTGTTGAATGCTTTTGCTAGGCCATTTTCCTTGGGATAGTAGATGGTGGAGTATCTCCATTCTATACTGTGTCTTCTAGCAAAGCTGTTGATCTTGGTGCTCTTGAATGTAGTACAATTATCGGATATAATTCATTGAGGTACCCCGAACCTATATACGATATGGTTCTTGAAAAACTGAAGACATGCTAAGCTCTAATCTCTCTGAGTGTGATTTCCTCCGCCCGCTTGGAAAAGTAGTTGGTGGTAGCTAAGATGAACTGGTGACCCTCGGAAGAAGGAGGATCGATGGACCCATAATGTCGGTACCCCAACACTCAAATGGCCATGAGACCAATGTAGGATGTAGAATGTTGGGTGGTTGATGCAGGACCACACCATGTACCTGACACTGATGTCATCTTCTAGCTATGTTCATACAGTTTGTAATCATTGAAGGCTAGTAGTATCCTAGTCTCTTGATCTTTGCTTTCATCTTCGGATCGGATTGATGCGCTCCACATAGACTTGAATGTACCTCAATCACAATCTTATGAGCTTTGAGTTTGTCTAAATAGCGTAACCACATTTAATCAAAAGATCAGTTGATACAAGGTGCCATCCATGAGAGCATAGGAGAGAGCTCTTTGCCTTATTTGAAGGGCTTGTGACTTATCCTGAGGTAGTTTGCCTCTAGTCAAGTAATCCATGAATGGTTGCCTCCAATCTAGCTCTTCATCTTTTTCAGCAACGAACAACCTCCCTTCAAAAGAAAGTCTCTCGATGAGTTCAGTGTCAATAAGGGATAAAACTCATTTATTTTGGACCCTTATTGGGATGGACTCATCTTCTGGACATGCCAATTCCTTGATAAAATTTGCCAAAGCATCTGCTACTGTGTTCACTCCTTGAGGAATCTTATAGATGGTGACCTCATGGATTTGGGCCAACAGCTTCATGGTGTACTCGTGGTAGTGATAAAGCTTAGGTTTTAGAACCTTGTAGGACCAGACAATCTGATTGATGCCCAGCTGAGAATCCCCATAAATATTGATGTTTTGACTACTTTGTGATGGCTAACTCAAAGCCTCATACCGCTTCATTGTCGGTCTGCGATTGGAGAGATAGTATAAGAATCTCATCATATCACAGTATGGAGTTAAGAGAAGTATTCCCACTCCTCCATTTTCTAGAAGAGTAGATCAAGGTTCTTCTCCTTTTTGAAAGGAATCTGCACCATCAAAATACATCTCCCAGCAGCGATTGTCAACCCCCCCTAAGTTAATGATTTGTTCGTCAGGGAGATCATCACTAAGTGGAGAGTTTGCAGAAAGTGGGTGTGCTGCTAAGAAATCCTCTAATTTTTTAAAAAAAAATAAAAAAAAAAAAATAATAAAAAAAAAAAAAAAAAAAAAAAAAAAAAAAAAAAAAATAGGTGGATAATTCGCTTCAACAGGGATCGACGATGATTGAGGTAGTAGAGAGTGTTCTCCTTTCCTTCATCGTTGGCTTGGGCCAACAAAGCACAAAGGGAGTCATCCAATGCAGAAGTATAGAGGATCAATGGCTTGCTCAGGATAGGGGCTGCTAGAACTGGTGGCTTCATCAAATACTACTTGATGTCTTCAATGGCATGCTAGCACTTATCATCCCACTTGAACTTAGCATCCTTTTGACAAGTGCTAAAAATGGATTGCATCTCCCTAATAGATTAGAGATAAAGCATCTTAGATACGCCAACCATCCTTGGAATGATCTGAGTTGGGTTTGACTTTTAGGAGGTGGCATTTTTAAGATAGCTTTGATATTTTTTTGGGTTTATTTCAATTCCTTGGTATCAAACAACAAACCCAAGGAACTTCCCTGAAGCTTCCGAGTGCACACTTCAAGGGGTTCATTTTGAGGTTAAAGTATCTTAATCATTCAAAAACTACTCTCAAGTCAAAGAGGTGGTCTTCCTTTTCTTTATTTTTGACTACTAAATTAGCAACATATTATTCAACTTGATGATGAATGAGTTCGTTGAAGATCTGAGTCATGGTTTGTTGGTATGTGGCACCAACATTTTTAAGGCCGAAAGGCATGACCTAATAATAATAGATTCCGATTGGTGTTCAAAAAGCAATGTTTTTTCATCTTTAGGGGCCATCTTGATTTGGTTGTAGCCAGATTGCCCATCCATAATGGAGAATACTGTATGAGATGAGGCAATATTCACCATTAATTCTGGTATAGGAAGTGGAAATTCATCCTTAGGACATGCCTTATTTAAGTCCCTGAAATGATGCATATGCAAATTTGGTCATTCTTTTTCTTAATTGGCACGACACTACTAACCAGGCTTGATATTTTTCTTCCCTAATGAAACTAGCATCGATTAGTTTCATGACTTCATAAATGACATTGTAATTTCTAATCGCATGTGTCTAGGAGCTTGCTTGATAGAGATAACATTATGGTCTATTGCTAGTTTGTGGACTGCTACATCAGGAGGTAATCTGAGCATCTCTTTATAGCTCCATGCAAAGAAATCCTTAAACTCTGTCAATATCTTAACTAAGTCATTGGTTTCTTCTTCATTAAGCAAAGAACTGATATATGTTGGGCGTGGATCTTCTTCCGTCCCAAGGTTGATTTCTTTGAGCTTGTCAATAGGTGAATGGATTTCCTCTTCATATTCTGGAGGTGCAACTTTGATTTAAAGATCATCTGGATCATCTGAAGTTTCTAAACACACCTCCTCATAAGAGTTAGTGTGGTTGGGGAAGAACCTATTAGACTCTAGATGATTGGTGACAACTAAGCAGTAATCATCATCATCATCGACTGGACACACTATACCGAATCCGAATTCTGATCTTGATTGTGCATCCCTGCCTTTGTTGTTCCATGGCTTCTCAAAATACTCTGACCTGTGCATGGATCATGTATAAGGAATCAAACTTTTCTTTGCAAGATTATGAAAACAAGGTGAGTACCAATCAAAAGGTAATTCCATTAGATCTTTATATGAATTATCCTCAAGTTATACATAAGCTTCTGGACTTCAGGGTGATGATCCCAATAGAAATCTCTTTGGCTTGACATCCATGGAAGACTGGGCTTCCTTAACTACTAAACCTTCAACTTCTTGAGAGAAAAGTGAGGTTAAAGCTAAATTTTCTAACTGCTGCTTAATAGTTTTACATAAACCTAATTCAAATACATTCATGCTTTTCATGGAGCCTTGGTCTTCATCGCTATCTTGTTTGAGTGTCACCTCCAATGAAACCCGCTGAGAGGGGTTGGCTGGTATGCTAATCATATAAGACTCATCCTCTGAGCTGGATTCCATGTCTATGTGAATAATAGTGGTACTTCTGTGAACTAGAACATAATCTCTGTTGACTGGTCCCCAACCACGGGGTCTTACACCTCTGGAATTGCCTCTATATCTGCCTCTACCTCTGCATGGTGGAGGTCAAATCATCCTACCCATATGTCCATATGGTGGAACTAACTATGGATGGAGTGTGATATGCGGCTCTACTTCTTCCTGGGTGTCCTTTTCTCGTTCACTTGTATTTTCTTTTTTCTTTTTTATTTTTATTTTTCTTTTTTCTTTTATGTTTGAATTTTGACCAAGTTCACAAGAAAATGTATTTTGAGAAAGATAGTAGGTCGCATCTTCATATATCTCAACCTCACTAACTGAAAATGACTTTTCATCTCCTTTGACATGGTATTTAATTCCATCTTTTCGAAACTAGATGCACTAATGAAGAGAGGATGGAATCATCTTGTTCTGGTGTATCCAAGGCCTACCAAGCAAAGTAGTGAATGAAGTATTCGAATTAATTATATAGAACTTGGCTTCAGTCTTCCAGTCACCTATTTCCAAAGGTAACACTATGGAGCCTAAAGCCCTCTCGCTATGTTCATTAAATTCTCTCAACGTCATCCGATCTCCTCAGAGTGCATAGATGTAAATCTTCAAATAGGCAAGGGTTTTTAGACTCATAATGTTTACTGATGCACCTGGATCAACCAAAATCTTAGAAAGTCTGAATCTACCAATGTCCACTCTGATGTAGAGGGGACGGTTGTGCTCTAAGTCCCCTAGAAGAAAGTCTTCATCTGTGAATGTGAATCCCTGGGCTTCTCTTGAATAATTTACCTCCTCTCCAACAGCAATTAGCTAAGCTAAGCATATCTCTGGATCAAGAAGAGCCTTGATTAATGATTCCATCATCTCTTTGGTTAAGGTAAGGGCATCATATATGTTTAGTTTAGCTGGAAGCTTCCATAGGTGAGAGAGAGCATTGTAATCCACTTTGGGCTATCCTCCACAAACATATCCATGGGTGGATCATGCTGTGGAGGGGTTCTTGCTTACTGTTACCAATGACTTGTTTTCCCTAATCTTGAGGTGCCACCTTAGGAGGTAGAACCTTGCCATTATGAAGGTTAACTTTGGTGATCTCTTATGGCGATTTAGTGGAAGATTCTCTACGATCAAGCTCACCTATAACTTTTCCTATAGGACCCTCAAAATCAGATGATTCTAAGTCTATCTCAAGAGGTGAGCCCATAGTATTCAAAGAAGGAAAGTCCATCTTTGAATCAGAAAGGGAAAGATCAGAGTTATTATAATTATTTAGAGTTGAGTTTTCTAAAGGAGTAGAGTTAGATAACCCATCATAAGTGACACATATGTAATTAAAACTAGCTTTATTATTCAATTTCTTGGATTTTGAAGGAGGCACATAGTAGAAATCTAGTACAGTAAGTGGGGTGAGGGATTTGATGCCCTCATTGGTTGATACAAGATGTCTACTAGAAGAAGAGCTATCTGAAGTAGAAGTGCCGACTGAGGTAGTAGCTGCAACGATGGAATGAAGGCTAGGCTCAATCAGTGGTTATGCTACTTGGCTATCCCGTGTAGGTGTAGGCTACTATTATTGATGAGTTTACACTTTCCCCAAGTTATCTGTGGAAACTTGCAAACCTTCTTTGATGTTGGAGGTTCGAGCTACCTCAGGCACCTATAAGGGAAGTTTCTTGATTTTTGAAATAATCTTTTTAGAGGTTCGAGATAAGGAGATATCCCAACTTTCTTTAGTTTTGAGAGGATTGCATGTATCCCCAAGGATTACCTAACAGAATTGGATGGTTGTTCCATTAGGTATTTCTTTGGGATAACTATAGCTTGTCTTGTAGCTATACTCAAGCTAGTCCTTGAATGTAAAGCAATCCTCCAAAACATGGCCTAGCATGCGGTGGTAGGGGCAAAAGTTAGGATCATTACTCCTACCCACTTCCTCCTACTTTCTAGGCTCAGGTAGCTGAAAATTAAGTTTCTTTCAGCGGTTCTTAAATATTTTCCTCACTAACTCCCTCTTAAATGAATAAGGTTTGTTTAGTTTATTCAAAATAGTTGGTGGATGGTAGCTACCTGGCGGCAGGTATATGCACCGCTGCTGTGAATATGGTTAAGGAGGAGGCGACGAAGGCCTTGGAGGCTACTGTAGTGGCTGGTAGGATGGCCTAGGTGATGGTAGAGGAGGTGGAAGTGATGGCTGTGGAGAATGAGGTCTCTCATACTGCTCTCTGGCCGGCTGCTTCCTTTTATCCACTACTGCTACTGCTCTTGGCTTCTTTTCATAAGCTTTTTGAGCTTTGATGACTGATCTTGAAAAGGAAACTATTTGGCCTCTCCTTGTAGATTAGCTACCTTATTGATTAGCTTCTCAAATGTATTGATGGTAAAACCTTTGAGCATGAAGGCGAACAGGCCATGAATATCCTTTAGTAGAATTTGAATGGCATGCTGTTCAAACATCTGCATTTCACATTTCATACTCAAATTATTCCATCTAAGAATATTGTCAATGAGGGGCTCACTGGGGTGTTGTTGTGCTACAATGAGATCACCCAAAATCACCCTTTGTTGTGCTCTAGCAAACCTTTTAATGAAGAGTTGCTCCAACTCAGTAAAAGTCTTCACTGAACTATTGGGGAGTTCAGTGTACCAATCAAAGGCTATGCCTGCTAAACTATTAACAAAAAGATAGAATAGTAAGCATTCGCCACCGACATTACAACATAGTCACAGTGCTACATGCTAGCATGGGTTCTCACTGCCATCAAAGCTCTTGAAAGAAGGAGGCAAAAAACCTTAGGATACTAGATAACATCAAATTTCTTTGGGTTGGGTCTACCTTTTGAAACTGATGATTCTCCTCAGGCTTACACCAACTCTTCTCTCACTTGCTACTCAACTATGAATTTAATATCCTTTTCTTATTTGGATGTATTATCCACTACCTTCATATACTGGCCGGATCAGTGGGGTTTCTTCTCCTGATCTTGCCTTGGCCTTTGATGAAATTTTGATGATGGAACTTTACGAGATGGTGGAGTAGAGCGGTGTGGTGGAGGCACGACTCTGTGTCAGAGCTCAATATTGGGTAGTATCTCAGAATAGTGTCATATGGCCAAAAGGTAGTGCACCGATCGGGGAAATCCATGAGGCCCAAGATTGTTGGTGCATCGTCTCTCCCACATGATATGTCTTGACATACTGCCCTCTTATTGGATATGCTCACCCACACTACGAGGAATAATTGATCATAAATCAAATTGGGCCTTGGACTCTGACCATCCGTAAGCCCCACCAACTCGGCGTAGAACTATTCTAAGGCTGGTATATGACCTCTTCTTATCTCTGGTAGGAGCCTCATACTGAACTGCAAGTGGAGGTGACACTGTAAACCTCCTAACATCTTCCTTTCCATTAGATCTAAAAAGAGGATGAAACTTGTTCTGTATGATCAGAGGAGAAACTATCTTGGGTAACTCCTTTAATGCATCCTGAGAGACTGCCTCCATCTCCCTAGCTATGCACACATGATGTTGCTTGATCTTGCATCATCATTTGCATGATGTTCTGGGAGAGTAGATAGAACTAGACCCTATCTTAAAGGTGGGGAGACTATCACGGAAATTAGCCTTCCCCTTAAAAATAGTGAGTGGGTACTCGCTTGGAGGCGAATGGGAAAAATTGAATGCGGCGCAACTCATGTGGGAGCTCCTGCCTTCCTCTTCAATGGGAAAATCGATGGTATCTGACATGGATGAATAAATCACTCACCACATTCTTCTATGAGGGGCTTCCCCTCACAAGTAATCTAGCCCCTCAATTCTTTGGATGATGAGAAAAATTAGTATGTGGGAGGTTGACCTGATCCAAGGCCAAATCCATCCCAAAAGAAAAAGTGAAGACAAGCCTGAACTGAGTAAAAGCTAACCAAAATTGTACTGAAGTTCTACAATTATTGAAAAGAAACTCAAATCAGATTTTTTATTTTGCTAATTTTTTTGAATTTTGATTTAGAATTTGAACCCACACTCAATAATTTAAATATGTTAAGTGAGGCTCTTTGATTTTAGGAGAGATATTTTGAATGAATTGAAGAAGAGATTTTTTTTTTTGCATTTAGAATCCATTTTCAACAAATTTGTGTATGTTGAAAATGGATTCAAATATTTTGAAGAGATTTTTGATACTTCCATTGGTTCATATTTGAGTTTGATTTTTATAATTGAGGACCCTTCATTTAACAAATTTGAGTATGTTAAATAGAGGGTCAATTGATTTTGTTTTTTTTATATTTTGATTTTGAAATTTACTCATTTAGAAAATTTGGGTATGCTAGATGAGGTGTTTGAAAACAATTTTCTTATTTTGCTTTTTTGCTTATGATGTGAATCATGTATGAATTTGAAAATGGAAACTTTACTTAGCAAATTTGTGTATGCTAAATAAAGTTCAAATCTAATTTTGATTTTGATTTTGGAAATGGGATCTTTACTTAGCAAATTTGAGTATGCTAAATAAAGCCCAAAATATGTTTTATTTTTGTTTTTGATTTTGTAAAGAGGGTCATTACTTAGCAAATTTGGGTATGCTAAATAAAGTTCCAAATGTGATTGATTTTGTGATTTTGATTTGAAAAGAGGATCTTTACTTGGTAAATTTGGGTATGCTAAATAAAGAATCCAAAAGTGCATGATTTTGTTCTTTTGATTTGAAAAGAGGTTATTGACTTAGCACATTTGGGTATGCTAAATAAAGTCCAAATGTGTTTGAATTTTTATGGTTTTGAAAAGAGGATCTTTACTTAGCAAATTTGGGTATGCTAAATAAAATCCAAATGTGCTTGATTTTTTTTAGGGTTTTGAAAAGAGGATCTTTACTTAGCAAATTTAGGTATGCTAAATAAAGAATCCAAATATGTTTAATTTTGTTTTTGATTTGAAAAGAGGATCTTTACTTAACAAATTTGGGTATGCTAAATAAAGAATCCAAATGTGTTTGATTTTTTTAAGGTTTTGAAATGAGGATCTTTACTTATCAAATTTGGGTATGCTAAATAAAATTCAAATGTGATTTTGATTTTTGTGTTGATTTTGTTTTTAAAAGGAGGGATTTCTATTTAACAAAGATGATATGTTGAAATGAAACCCAATTTTTATTTTGAAAGTTTTTGTGTGTGATTTATTACTTTTTGAAAAGTTGGAAATTCTAACTTAACACATATGGAATGTGTTGAGTGGAGTTTCAAATGGTGTGATTTTGTTTGAAGATAAAGCCTCCATTTAACAAGTTTGGATATATTGATGAAATGCTTATCTTCAAATTTGTAATTTTGAAATGGAAGAAGCTCCAACTTCAACATATGTAAGTTGTATTGAAATGAAGTTTTAATTTTGTGTTGTGATTTATTTGGAAATGAAATCTTCATTCAATAAATTTGGGTATATTGAATGAGGATGTTCATATGTGCTTTTGAAAGATGATTTTTATTTTATTTGAAAATGAAATCTTCATTCAATAAATTTGAGTATATTGAATGAGGATGTTCATATGTGCATTTTAAAAAGATGATTTTTTGATTTTATATGAAAATGAAATCTTCATTCAATAAATTTGGGTATATTGAATGAGGATATTCATTTGTGCTTTTGAAAAAAAATGATTTTTGATTTCTTTTATTTTGAAATGAAATCTTCATTCAATAAATTTGGGTATATTGAATGAGGATATTCTAATGTGCTTTTTGAAAAAAAATGATTTTTTTTTTTTTATTTGCATATGAAATCTTCATTCAATAAATTTGAGTATATTGAATGAGGATATTCATATGTGTTTTTTGAAAATATGATTTTTGATTTTGTTTGAAAATGACATATTCATTCAATAAATTTCAGTAAACTGAATGAGGATGTTCATTTGTGCTTTTGAAAATATGGTTTTGATTTTTTTTTGGAAATGATCTTACATGTAATAATCTTGAAGATTATTAGATGAGGTTAAGTTATGTATATGTTTTATGAAACTTTTTGTATAAAACAATTTTATTTTGTGAATTTTGGAAAAGTGCTTTTTTGAAAAGTGATATTTTTATAAAGGATTTATTTTTCTTTATTTTTGGAATGAATTTACCTTACCATAAAGATGGTAAGAAAAAGGCCTTTAGTTTTGTCTTTTTATTAAATTTTATTTTCAATTGGGAGATTTTAAGACCTACATGAGTGAGGTCCTAAAATATTTTGGCTAGCTTAGCTAAGAATGAAATGAGCTAATGAATAAAAAAAGAATCATGCCATCTATGAAAATAAACATCATAATTTTATAAAGGTAGAGCAAAAGAATAAGAGGTCGATGTGGTCGGACCACACAAACCCAAAAAAATAAAATGGGTAGCCGAGCTCTACTCTTATACAACCCGAATTACAAAATGAATAATTACAATTTAGAAAGACTTTATTACTATGAGTGTCTTCATTTTTCATTTCTTCCTTTTTTCATTTCTTTCATTTCTTTCTTTTCTTCATTCTTTTGGTTGGTTGGGATGTGGTTGCTCCAAGGCTTCACATGGTGCATAAGATTTGGTCTTATGAACTATGTTCACCTTAATCCCCCATAACAATCATTCCAAATCTTAATTATAAAATTTACATCAAAATGGAAAAAGTAAATCTAACTAAACCTGCAAAATAGAGATTAGTTAAACATACCACACAACTCAAGCATGAATATGAATAATTTGGACCACCCCACACATGTGTAACCAAGTCCATCTATCCTAGTTTGGATTATGCTTAGGGGTATAAGCAACCTGCACAATAAAAGAATTTATATCTTTTTTTTATTACAACGCCCCTTAAGCACACTATAGAAGACATGATTAGGTTAAGATTTCTTTACCATCCAATCTACACACATGCACCCTAACATCCAGTCTAAAACATTACATCACAAAATAAAATCAGGCATCAAATAATGCACTGCCTTAACATAGAGCTAGAAATGGTGACTTAGCCTTATGTGTATTCCATTTAAGGCTTGTGTGGCATGTCTTAGCTAGGCTTTAAGGTTGGAATTTTTTAAGTGTGAGAGATTCAATTTGGATGGGTGGTTTCATTTAAAGTGATTTAGTTGATTTGCCAATTTTATTTGATGATTTGATTTGGTTTGAATGAACCTACATTTAGTTACTAAGTGTTGTAAAGAGAAGAAAAGAGAAGAGAACTTCTCTTTCATCCCTACCTTAAGTAGTTTCTAAGGTAGATTCATTGGTGATTTTTCTTTAGTGTATGTTTTATTATGTGTTTTATTTAACCCTAAGTTTATATTTACTCTAAATAAACCTATTCAATAAGAAAGGCATCTTAGGATTAATTAAGGTGAATTACTATCACATAACACAAAACCATTTATTTCTTTCAAACATGTATACCATGCATATGAATGATCCAAAGTATAGCTATACATGCAATGCAAATCTTAGCACACCTTAATGATAAATGCAAAGAGATGTTGTTTAAGAAAATCTGGATATTTCATGAATGCATGATTTTGTTTAAGTAGAAAAGAGGGACTCTTTTATTCAATAATCAAATGCACATTCACATGTATAAAATAAATAAGAAGTATGACACCATTATTTTCTACACTAGGGGTGTAAGGTACAAGATCTACTTGGGGCTACTTAAAGCCTCGCAACCCCTAGATGTCCAGACTAATATACCACTTTTCTTAAATACATGTGCATGCACAAAAAAAAATGGAAGAAGAGTCCTGCAAAAGATTTTTGTGTTTGATTTGGTTATGTAATTTGCATGTATAATGTGAAGATCCTTTTAAATCATAACATAGAAGTGGATAAGAATGGATTTAAGCAAGTATTATGTTCTTTTCAAATGAACTATACACTTTGCAAATCCTATACAAGTCCATGTTAAGAGAAGAGAAAAGAATCACATAAAGCACATTTTATGCTATAATCTCACGCAAGCTTATAAGTATTTATAAGTAGCATCACTTCATTTATAGTCTTTGATTTATAATAATGATAATAGCCACTCATATTCTTAACTTTACCCAAAGCATGCAATTTGACATAAAGAAAACATTTTATTTAATTGATTTTTTGAAAGAGATGAATGCATAGTTTCATATGGAAAATAACATTTAGCATGCTTAGAAAGAAATAAAGTGATGTAAGCATTTGACTTCATTAACCCTAATTAATTTCTAAAGACAATCCTATAAGATAAGATTATTCAAAGTGAAAAAAAAATCTTTAAATAGATTTTTATTTTTGAATTCGAATTTGATTTGATTTAGGAAATGTGAAAATAGTTTGCTGGTCCTATCCTATTTCCCTCATGTGTAAATCAGTTTAGTTTAATTTTAGAATAATTAGATTAATTTTTATATTTTGTTTAGGTTAAGGTGTGAATTAAATCCATTAATTACACCTTACCTATACCACTTTAACACAACTATTCAAATAATTATGAGCCAACATATAATATGCAACCACATGAAATTTAAATCAGCAATGCACCTAAGAAAGATAGGGCCCTAATGAAATTGGTTCACAATTATTGATTAATTAATCTAAAGGGTTTAATTAAGTACTTTTATAATCTTTCCACACATGTGAGTTGGATTATGATTTCCTTTAAAACCTCTTAGGTTATTGAACACCTAAGAATCAACCCAAGGATTAAGATGATTAAGTTCTGGAGTGATTTAGTTTTGAGTTTAGTTAATTAATCCATTTAATGAAGTGATTAAATCATTAATCAATTTGCAAATTAATTAAGTCTTTATTCAAATGAAATAGACTTAGGGGAAAAGATTTAGAAAAGAAATCTTAATCTCATTCCTTAAGTCCATTCACTATTTCAAGGTGATTAACAAGGTTAATAATAAATTTATCAATATTTAATTGGTTAATTAATCATTTAATTAATTAAGGAAGTGATTAAAGATGAAACAACCAATTATCCTAATTAATCCAACGATAAATTCTAGGAAAATCATGGGAGGTAGAGGTCATCCTACTAATTAACTCTAGAAAGCAGGGAATTAATTACTAAAGTAATCAAGGAGTAATTAGCCTAATTATATTTCTAGTAAAACCTAAATTGAGTGAAGGTTACTGTTCAAAATTAATTGAACTTAATTTTATATTATTCCCCTTTGGATTATCTTTAAAATGAACTTCAGTTTGCATTTTTTGAATTTTTCTACATTTAGTTATGAATTTATGAAGTTTTTGTGATTATAGAATAAGTAAATAGCCTAATTAATTAACTAATCCCATCAGTGCCACATGGACTACTGACGCGGCATGCTTTCCATGTGGCACGATGGGATTGGTTATTTAAGTTGTTACATTGTGCGCTGCATCAGCTGGCGTCACAACATGCTTCCCCTAGGCCATCCAATCAAAGATTGGATGACCAAGGTTAATCCCTTAGTTTTAATGGTTTTAAATCAGTGGATCTAATCATTTTAATCAGGGCTGTCCATCCAAAACACACGAGATGGATGACCCATGATTCATCCCTGCTTAAGTTGCAGGAGACGAAGATCGTCCATCCTCCATGACTTGATTCGAGCTCACCTAAGCTTGGATTAGGCTGAGATTCATCCCATACCATCAAGAGGCATATGGAAGAACATCCAATAGCTAGAATTTAATGGGGTTACAAATCCCTTAATAAAGGACCAAGGATTTTTCAAATGAGGATCAGTTTTGAGTCATATGTTGGAGGCTATCACCGGTAATTCCAACAAAGGAGGTAGCTTCATCTAGTGGAGATGAAGCTCCGTTGAAAGTTTGAAGCCTTAATTTTAAGTGGATGTGTGGGTTGACCAAGCTCCCCTTCAATGGCTTGCAGCTTTTGATCAAGATCCCCCTTCCCGTGGCTTGGAGACTTGGGAAATTCTTTGGGTGAGCTCGACTTGCTTCCTTGATGGTGCTTGCAAAGTGAATTTGGATTTGGTGGATAATTTAGTGACTTGGAATTGTACCTCACCTCTCCTATTTTGACTTTGATGAAAATCGAGAATGGGAAATTCAAATGAGCTTGGGAATGCTTAGGAAAACTTGAAAAAGTTTGCTTAGAGTTTCTAATTTAAAGTGCGTGCTTTGAGTTGGAATGAGAGGGAGTATATCTCTCCCTCCTTGGATCGGATGGTCGAGGCTTGCTCTTCCATTTTTGATCAATTGAGGAAATTTAATGGGTTGTTTAAATTGCTAGGGATTCCATGTGCTTCAATTTTGGCAGAGGAGTGGAGGAGAGGTGGTGCACATGTGCTAGGTGAGTGTATGAGGTGATCCAAGTGGAGAATTTTTATTGGAGGGGTCAATTTGGCCTTTGGTTGCGTCATGGTTGACCCAAGCCCATTGGGTCATGTGCATCACCTCCCTTGGTGTCCATATGGTCCACTAGGAGGATGCCAAGTGGCCATGAAAAGGAATTGACCAAATTCCAAGTGGATTTGGCCATAGGTTACCCTTTCACATAAGGGTAAAATGGTCATTTGGCTTACATTTTATTTAGGCAGATTTAAAATGATTCAAAAATAGGTTGTGCCATTTTTCAATTGATTCGGAGTTGATTTAGTTTGAAATGGTTCAATTTGACCCATTTAGGTCAAAATGGGTCAACTTGGGTCTAGTTGACCATATGGTCAAATTGGGTCAAACTAAGGGTTAGGTCAAGTTCAAAAGATCATTTGGAGTATGAGTATCATTAGTTTGGTTCAATTTGATTTATATTTGGTATTGGTTCATTTGAGTTCATTTTGGTCAAATGGGTCAAGTTGACCAATTTGACCCATTTGACTCAATTAGGTTAGGTCATGGGTTGGATTGGGCTTGGTTGATCATTTGAAATGTATTGCAAGCTTTGGTTTCAATCAATTTTGATTTGGTTTGGTTTCAAGTTGATTTTACCTTTTAGGTCAAGTTGGGTTCATGGTAAATTGGACTAGGTTGAGTCTAGTTGGCCAATTGAAGCTTTGGTTAAGTTCAACAAGTGATTTAGAATGAATTTGACCCATTGGTTGTAATCAATTTGGCTTAGATCAAGATTTGACCCATTTTGACTTTTAGGTCAACTTGGGTCAAGTGGCCAATTTGGCTAGGTTTGGCTCAATTGATGGCTTGACCATGTTCAATCATTAATTTTGGATTGGTTTAGATCAATGGTTTCTATTAATTTAGCTTATGATGGATTTTGGCTAGTTTGACTTGGTTAACTTAGTTAAGGTTTGACCCAACTTGAGTGATTGATCATCCTTGGATGATTGTTGCTCACAATGTGATTAGATGGGTTTAGTTCAATCCAATTTGGATTAGATTATAATTTGGCTCAAAAAGGTGCTTTAGGTCACTTTGAGTCAAGTGAGCCTAAGTGAGTCAATTGGCTTGATCAAGGCTTGATTCAAGTTTAGTTGATCTCACATATGGACTTATGATTGAAATATAAATTCAGTTGCAAGTGATTTGGAGTCAAATGAGTTTTGGTGCATTTTATAATTTCAAGTCCAAAGGATGAACATGGGTTTGATTTGGGTTAGTTTGAATTTGGTTTGATGATTGAAGTTTGTGTTTTTATTTGGTTTGTGATTGTAGGATTGATTATTTGAAGAGAAAATCCAAAGGTTTGGATTGATTTGAGGAGGATTTGGCTAAGTTCAAGGATTTGACTTGAAAGAGTTTAGGTTGGATTTTTGTTAGATTTGGATTTGAGTTTTGGATTTGGTTATGGTTATTTGAATTGATATTTCATTTATATTTGTGAATATAAATGGGTTGTGAGAAAATCTTTTGAGTTTGGAGTGATTTGGATTTGATTTGAGCTAAGTCCATAAGATGAAATCAAAAGGGCTTAGGAAAGATTTTGGATTTAGAATTGATCATGGGTTTTCAATCATGACTTATGATTGAAATATATGTATATATATATATATATATATATATATATATATATATATATATATATATATATATATATATATATATATATATATACTACACACACATATGTTTGAATGCAAATGGGTATGTACCGGACATCACGGGAATAGGCTTTAGCTCCCCAAGGAGGTCATTTGATTACCTTCCGGGTTTAACAATAGACGTTCCGTTTAATTTCATCCTTATGCATTTTTGTATAAGAATTTGGATAGAGCTTTAAATTAATATGATGAAATAATTCAAACAAATGAAAAATATAAACTTTAAATGTACATGTTCACATCCATCATTTAAGTATGCTAAAATATATTGTATTTGTAGGTATACTTAAGATTTAATCATATGCATGTTACATGTGATGGAAAGGAATGATTAATTATATATCATGTGATAGTAATTCAATTAAATTAATCTTAAGATGCCTTCCATATTGAATGAAATTATTTAAAGTGACCCTAAACTTAGGAGTAATTCAAAATGTGTAATAATCCATTCACTAAAGAGAATCAAATTAAATCAACATATTTTAGAAAGTACCTTAGGGTAGGGATGAAAGAGGGCAACCTCTTTTCTTCTCTTTGCAACACTTAGTTGCTATATGTAGGCCATATGAAACAAGATAAAACACAAATTAAAATTCTAAAATCAATTAAAACACTTAAAGTGAAATCAACCTTTCATGCTAAATTGAATCCTTCACACTTAAAAAATTACAACACTAATGCCTAGTTAAGACATATCACACAAGCCTTAATACACACACATTAGAATTAAGTCACTACTTCTAACTTTATGTTAGGATGGTGCATGGTGTGATGTATTGTTTAGACTGGATGTTAGGATGTATGTTTTGTAGACTAGATGTTAGGCCGTAATTATCCTAATGATATTTTCTGTAGGGGATTATGCTTAAGGGGACGCTGAAAAATAAATATAAATGCTCTCTTTGTAGGTTGCTTAAGCTCTTAAGCATAATCCAAGTTAGGATAGGTGGGCTTGGTTACCCATGTGTAGGGTGCTAAGTATAAATTATAAACATAATTGCTTAGGTTATATTTGTGTTTAGCTAACACTTATTTTGCAGGTGTAGTTAAATTTACTTTTCCTATTTTTAAAATAATATTGGAATTAGGATTAGTGCTATGGAGGTTTAGGATGAGCATTGGCCAGAAGGCTTAGTCCTGGAGTGCCATGTGATACCTTGAAGCCTACCAAATCAAAAGAGAAAAGATATGAAGAAATGAAGGAGACATGAAGACTTGAAGATTTGAAGACCCCCCTATAGCATTTATCATTTATAAATTATAATTATTATTTTATTTTCCAGAAGGTATAAGGGTAGTGCTCGGCTACCCATCTTTTCTTTTTGGGTTGTACCTTACCCGACCACATTGACCTTTTATTCTTTTGCGCTAGTTTTAATAAAATTGATTGATTTTATGTTTAAAATTGTGTATTAGAAATGACCTGCTTTTCTTAATTTCTTATATGTTTAATGCTTGAATGTGTGGCCTAGATATGATAGGATCTTAGGATAAAATTAATTTTTCTATCTCAATTAATAATTTATAACTAAATTTTAAAATAACTCATAACCTCACCATAAAGCCTAGGTTTTAAATATGATAATTAAAAATTTTAACAACCCCTTAGTTGAATGTTGTATATTTAACATCACACATTCATATTGTTTCACTCTTGCTAAGAGAGGGTTTCCATCCTTGCACGACAGGAGAAGGCTTGACCTCTGAGAGCCTCCTCTGTGTTGAAAAACACCTCTTTCTCTCTGATCTAGCCCATAATCCATTTTCATCATGCATGTAGGCATCAATGTCTTAAAGCTTTTATCCAAATGAAGAGTCAAAATTAACATAAAATTTGAAAAGATTTTATATTAGAGTAAGTCATTGCTCATACCAGTCATGTTCTAGTCTCTTAGGGATTGATTTTAAGCACTTTAGTTTCTTTCTAAATAAATAGTAGCTTAACTATCTTGCAATACATAAGACCTGCCTACATGGATTTAAATCATAGGAGGTGTTAGTTGGCAACCACTCTAGGTGGTTGTAAGTCTAGAAGTCAGACGGTTTATCCTCTCTTGTGGAGGTAAACCATTATGTCAATCTTTTGCTTAGATTTAGGTCGTGCTTTAGCTTATGCTAAAGCTTCCCAGATTTAGGATCCGAGGTAGCTATTTCCTTTGGGCTACAAGCATAAATTCTCACCTCTTAGGCATTTTCACAATTTTGTATTGTTGGCTTATAAGCCTTAGCAATCTAAGAAAATTTCAACTCAAATGAATAAATCTCTTCAATTTCAAATATATAAAGCCCAATTATAGGGTAAATTGGAATGCTCACTAGGTTTCCTAGTATCATGAGCATTTCCTACTCATCTCCTTTGACTTTGATAATTAGTCTTCTCCTTGAGCATTCCCACTTGAATTTCCAAATACAACCAATCCTTTGATATTCTAGCCTTGAAATCTTTGGAGGCTTTAATTTCTACTTTAATCGAGAGTATTCCGAACTTACCTTCCTTAAAATTTAATTAACTATAGGGGTTTTCCTCCATAACAAACTTAACGAACCCAGCTTAAAATAAACCCTACTTTACTTTTCCATGTAAAGTAGGGGAATAATCTCTGGTATATTTAAAGACCCATCATGCCATAGGAGTCCTTATTAGGTGATTAGGTCCATTATATGATTATGTCTCAATCTTTTAAGATAGTACATCATACCCTAATGTTGTACTCGATCACTTCAATAAGTATCCCTTAAGATCTGTGGTCTCCCTATATCTCCAAAATAAATACCACATAGATAGTATATCATACCTCATTCTAAAACCCGATCACTCCAATAAGTACCCCCTCAAATCTATGTGGTATCCCCCATACACATCCTCAAAAATAAACACCGCAGTGCATTAGAAATGGCATACTTTTCATAGGTTTGTTAAAGTGTGATGGTTCGATGTGTAGCTTGGATGTGTAGACCCTTTAGAATAAAATTAAATCATCTACTCTCATTAAAAACTCATAAATAAATTATAATGCAACTTATAACCTTATTTTAAAGCCTATGCTCTTAATCAAGATAAATAAAAGATTTAAAAACCCCTTAGTTGAATGTTGTATGTTATCACACGATGCATGTCATACTATTTTGCTCTTAAATATGGAGGGTCTCCACTCTTCCACAATAGGAGATATGTTTGACCTTTGATGGCATCCATTATAACTCTACTTAATAATGCATGTAAGCATAATTGTCCCAAGCCTTGGTCCAAAATGAATGTGTCAAAATGGTTTAAAAAGTTATAGTTTTTGCATTAGTCTAAGTCATGTTTTCATACCAACCATGATCTAATTTCCTAGGAAGTGAGTTCAAGACTCTAGCTTCATTCCCAATTAAACACTAACTTAGCTATCTTGCATCTATATAAGACATGCCTACATGGTTTTAAAGTGTAGGAGGTGTTTATTGGCAGCAACTCTAAGTAGTTGTAAGTCCAGAAGAGTCGGGGTGTGTTCCTTCTCTCTTGTGAAGGTGAACCATTATATCCCATCTCTCCCAATTAGACTTAGGTCATGCTTTTAGCTTATGCTAAAGCATTTTAGATTTAGGTTCTATGCCACTTATTTCTTTTGGGCTACAAGTATAAGTTCTCATCTCTTTAGCATTTTCATAATCTTGTATTATTGGACTATAAACCCTAAAATTCTAATAATATTTCAACTTAAATAAAAGTAAATTCCCTCTTCCAAAATATAAAGCCTCACTATAAGGTAGAATGAAGCCCTCACTAGGCTTCTTAGTATCATGGGTGCTTCCTACATATTCTTCTTTAGGACCCATACGTAAGTCTTCCTATTTGAACTCTTCCATTTGATTTCTATAAATACCTAATCCTTTGATAGTCTAGCTTTGAAATTTTTGGAGATACTTATTGACCACTTTAATCAAGAGTGTTTTAGAAAATTCCCATTTCCTAAGATGCAATTAACTGTGGAAGCTTGCTTCTATAGAGAACTATGGAACCCGACATAAAATAAACCCTTCTTTACTTCTCCATATGAAGTAGGGGAAAGATCTCTGGTATATACGTATACCCATCTATCTTAGGAGTCCTTATTAGGTGATAGATCTATTATGGGGTGATGTTTCTATCTTTCGAGATGGTACATCATACCTTAATGTCGCATCCGATCACTTCAATAAGTACACCGTAAGATCTGTGTGGTGTCCCTACGGTTCTAAATTAAAACACCATACATATCTTTACTTCAAGACCTAACATCAACATCATTCTTAAGTACTTTTTTTTCTAATTCATTCAAAAAATTTCCTTTCATAACTTTGAGGTTGTCCTCCTTAGTATATCTAGAGGCATCCATTATCTTCTGAAAGATCAATCTCATTCTGTCTTAATGCTCCCTACTAATTTGTTTTCTGTACTTTATACTAAAAAGGATGGGATAAGAAACTAGCTATTCTCTTCTCTCTCTTCTCTTTGTTTAATAAGGAGTGGTTGAAATATACTTTCACCTAAGATTGGTGAGGTGTTAAGAAGGGTATACCTCTCCTTAGTCCTTACATCGTTTAATGCTTTCATTTTTTCTTGAATTTTGTATTTCACTAACCTCCTCCTTAATCTTCTATTTTTATTTTTTCTTTGAGTCCTAGTCATCCCCAATTTCAAATGTACTTAGCATAGTGAGGGGAGTTAGTTCAACTGTAGGTAGTTTTAGTTTCTTGTTTAGGGGTTCCACCCTTTCAATAATTTTAGGGGCAAGAGTGTCAGCCATCTTACCCTTATTAGAGGAAGTGGAATGAGGAGCTTTAGTACCCACATTTACCGTAGATAACTCTATGTTGGTTTCTTTCCCTCAACAACACTATTGTGGAATGGAGTTAAGGTGATTCCATCAGATGTCATATTTAAGCCATCGAATCCCACTCTAAACTTAATAGTAGAACCATCCTGTGACTTTCCACTATCGAAAGATAGTTAATGGCATAGTTAATAGAGAAGATCAATTGTCTAATCATTTTTTATAAATACAAAAGTATATCAATTATTTGGTTATGAGTTATGAAAATTTTCAAGAAAATTTTGGAAAGAATCCTCATCTCAAAATATACTTATGAGCATTTACTACTCTTAAATATATGAGAATAAAAGGATATTAATTTGGGGACCCGATGTTAACCTTCACAAGCTTTTGTAAATGCCTTAACAACATTAAAGAAAGAAAATTGTTTACATTAGATTTATGAGAAATTTCTATAGTATTTTTTAAAATCATTAGTGGGGTTAAATCTATTTTCACCATGGTTAGGTCTAGCAGAATGACTCACCAAAAATTTTAAGTCTTTAAATAATTTTGATTAAAATTTTAAAAAGATTTTGGAACTTATATTTTGATTTATCATGGGATTCAAAGATGGTTTTAAGACCCACTTATTAGGTTATGGTAAATAAGGGGTTCTGAAACCAAAATTAAAGATTGTTAGACAAGTTATACTAAGGAAGAAATGGAGAGACACCTAATAGAAAGAATGTAATCTAGGCATATGAGTGATATAAGTTCACTGACAATGCATAAAGATATGACTGAACTATTAGAGATGGAGAGAAGAATTAATCCCTAATGAAATTGTCGAATGACTCAATAGAGTTTTTATTTAGGAAACCATGCAAATCTTGGGCGTTTCATATTTAGGTGATCAAAGTGTCATTAAAGAATAATATACCACCCCAAGAGATGAAAATATCACTATTTAATGGTTTTAATCACTTAATAAAAACTCATAAGGCTGATGAGTCCACATATATAAAAGATTCTTTCCCTAAAATACATTGATAAAGAAGAACATAATTTATTTTATATCGAGCTCCCATTTCCTAATAAGGGCTAGTCCCTATAGTTAACTATATTCTAAAAGAAAAAAAATTCTTTTAAGAAAACTCTCATTTAAAGAAACTAACTCTCATCTCATTAGATTTCAATATTTAATTTCAAGATTGCTAAATATAGAAGTCAAATGGAATAATTCAATTGGAGTAGTTCTTTTCAAATTTCAAATGGAAAGAATTAGGAAATGCTTTTATACTAGAGAGCCTAATAAGTACTTCAACTTATTCAAATGATGAGATAGATTATTATGGGATTCAACAAAAAATTGTGTAATTATAATATCTCAGATCAAATAAGAGGAATGCCATTCTATTTAATAATGATTTATTTGATTCAGTGCATAATAGAGGGATAATGAAACATAATTCATATGAGATCATTGAAGTTTGATCCATTTATCATTGAACATTAAGCCACACAAATGTATTATCTAGGATATCTAGAGAGAATAAGAGAGAAAATGGAAGGGATGTGATAATTAAAATCAACCCAGAGCAAGGGTGAAAGTTCAAAACACTATTGAACTTGCTCATTAAGAGGATGAGATAATAGGTTTTGAACTTTCAATTGATGATGTAGGGTAAATTATAAGCTTGAGGGATACTAATATTTATTGAGAAAAATATTCAATTTGAAGAAGAGAGCAATGAGGATGATGATAAACATGCCATTATAGATTCAACTTCTACTGATTAGTTGTAACATACTTGCTAAAGGTATCATATATTTTTGTTTAATAGGAACTTGCATAATATTTTTTTTGTACATATGCATTAAAAGTAGTGGTTCAGAGTTACATATTGTTCTTTTTACATACTTTAATTTCATAATAATTTTTTTATATCCTATGCATGCATATTGAAATTCATACACTATCCTTTTTACATACTTTTTCTACATGGTAGCCTTTTACATACTATAATTCATGCACTACCATTTTTTAGAAACTATACTTGCACCTCCATATTATTATAGTATTCTACTGTTCTTGTTAAGTTAGTTATGTAGCCTTATTCATGATAGATCTAATTATTTTATTTTCTTTTACTTATAGATGACATCAAATGGTTATGATGATCCTCTATGATGATCGATTATGAGAATCTTCAAGCACAAGAAGAAGGTTGTGTCCCGACCCACTGTTCAAGGTACCACCACAGACACCACCATGAGCTCCATTTTGATTTCCCCACCTCGATCTTTTAGACTAGCTGGTACATGTGCTTACTATACTGTAGAGCCTATTTACACTACACTGTTCTACACACAGGTCTTAGGGAGCCCTTGTTTCAACATATGTCACCTGATTTGCCTAATACATGTATGCCCACTAAGCCATCAATGACAAGCATTTTTATTGAGCCAAAGAGAAATAAGTAAGTTTATTTTTAAACTTTTACTTTTGAAATGTTTTGGTTCTAATATTTATTACAAGTTTAGGTTCAATCCATCCAAAAAATCCATACATAAAATTAGGAACATAATACGGAGCCAATATGATGCTACATATGTTTCATGGAAGAAGCTCCTAATTGAGGTTCGGGACATGTGAGTAAGGAAATTTGAGGTAGTGTAATAACTATTTACACATTATACATGTATTAGTTTATCCTAAAGTACTACTACTTATCATTAATTTATTTTATATTATTGAAGGATTTCAGTGGCCTGCTAGAGCATAGCCATAAAATTAGAAAAGAAATAAATAAACCCAGAGGCACAACCCGTCTACACGATATATTTACAAAATACACAAGTCTAGGCAAAGATCTCTTTGGATTCGAGATGATGTGTGGGTTGACCTTTATAGAGAATGTGTATTTCTAGATTATGATCATAAGAGGGAGTAGACAAAGCAAAATTGAGCTTTTGATTGTGGGGCATGAACACATCTCTGTATACTGGAGGCTCAATACCATACACTGAGTACAAGCAAATGTTGGTAAGTCATTCATTACTTGCATTAAATAAATTTATAATCACAATTAATTAATTTTATTGGATTATTTATAGGTTAAAGTTCTTAGATGTAGCCCACTATTGCTGAATTACATAGTAGAACACTCTCAGATTTGGTTGATCAATAGTAAGTTGATATTCAGTACATAGAGCATATGTAATTTAACTTTTAATTCCTTGAACTATAATTTTATTAATAATATATTATATTTAAATCACATTGTAATTTTTTGATAACTACATGATGTTGAAGGTAGTTTCTTGTCAAAGCTCCATTGATGTAGAAAGTGCTAGTGGATAGTCATAGTAGTTAGAGTATGACATATGAAAATAGGTTGTTCATGGTAAAAAGAAGGGATAGATTTATGGCCTAGGCTCATAGGGTTAGTCTATGATGCACGCCATTCATTCTTTAGAATGAGCAGTTAGTTGAATGAAAAGATAGTTCAAAGGCATGTCACTAAGATGACTAGTGACATAGAAGAGAGGATGAGTACTCAGATGGAAGCCCAAATGGTTGCCATGGAGGCTAAAATGGAGAGTATGCATAGAGACAGCTGGAAGGGGAAGGAACTAGTGGTGGAGAAGGAGGAGGATGATGATGATGTAGGCAATGATGTGGAGACTGATGATGACTAGGCCTTATATGTACTTTATTTTTTATTTGTAGATAATTTGTTAAGATGTTAATGACTCCAAACTATTTCATTTGAATGTATTAAAATTGTTGTATAACTTTAATGTTTTTAATGTACTAGAATGAAAGATGTATTTGAATTAGATATTTATTTATTTTGACTTATTATATAATTGTTATGAGTATGTTAGAATCAGTTATAAAGAAATTGTGGAGTTATTGTGTAATTATTTTATAGGTGTAAAAATCAGAGCATATGCAAAGCTGTTATTTTTTTCTTAATTATGTACAAGTTTCTAGCGTATTTCCCATTGGCAAGTTTGATATGAAGCATCAGGGGGTTATTGATGGGAAATATTTTCTACAGAGAATTTTCTAGTGATAAATTTTTGCTAGAAATTTTTTGTTAAATTGGCCACAGGAAATGCAGTAGGAAAGTCCCTTCGGAAATTTTTTCGATGACTCAATTTTTTGGTGGGATTTCTTCCTTTCTGAAGTTTTTCATGAAGAAATCTTTGATAACAAATTCACTAAAAATCTGCCAAAAACTAATTTACATTATAGTTTTTGTATGTTGGAAATAATTTTCAAGCAAAGTCTTACCATCAGAGTATAATCCATCAAAAATTGAGATTATCGATGAATTTTGTTTTATTTCCAATGAAAATTTTCACTAAACATTTGTAGTTTTTCTATAGTGTTTGCCTCATTTAGGATCATATTTTTAGCATTGCGTTAATATTTTATGTGTTCCTTTTTTCGACACTTAAACTAAATAGTGTCCTTAGTGTTCATAGAAGTAGATTTATTGGTTGCCCTATAAGTCTAGACACCAGATGATAAAAGGCCATGTTTAGCAGTAGACCTTTATGTTTAATATATGGAAAGTGAATAAGTAGCAGCCCTTATATTTAGATTTAATTGTTACTTTCTTATTTTTTTTCTATAAGTAAGGCATAGTAAAAGACATCCTTAAGTGTTTTGGGATTATGAAGTTATGCCTCATTCTAATAGTCTCCTCTAAATAATTAACAAACTTAATGGTGAATTGCCCATCTTGATTGGTACTATTTTTAACTACCAAGTGTTCAAAAGTATTTATGCATTCAACTACCTGGATGTTTCATTATCTTTGGGCCATTAATTTTTCACATAATTTCTTCTCATGATTTTTAGAATAATATTTTTCCCTTAACATCTCCTTCATCTATACCCATGCTAGAAATATCCAACCAAGCCTTTCTTCATTAGCAAAAAATATTATTCTAATAAATTTTTGCATGGCCAAAAAATTTCATTATAGTAAATGTAGCATTTTAATATTCATCTATATGATATCAATCAAGAAAAAAAATTCATTTGGGCAAGGTTATCTAAAAATATATTTGGGCCATAAACTCCATCATAGATGGGGACTTTATTTAAACTTTTTTTAGTTTGATTATTTGGATTCTCTTAATTTTTAAAGTGTTCAAATAAAGAAGATTTCTTTAAAAAATTCTTCTATGGTTCTCAATAAATTCTTCATCTAGGCTTTCAAGATCAACTTATTGTGGGAATATGGATGAAGTTTGAATTTGATTATTTAAAGTTGGTGGCAAGGTCTATGATATGGCATCAACTTGCTAGTATTAATTCAAATGTCCATAAAATTGCATTTCACATGTAGTTTAGCAATAGTTTTGTATTGAAATTTTATAATATAAATAAAACAAATAATTCAAATTATAGAGAGATATTTTGTGAGGATTTACTTTTCACCTAATGCAAATGTTTTCTCTTTCTTCCACACTTTGAGGGGATGAACTAGTTGCAATTTTCTCCAAAACTAGACTCTAATACCAAATTTGATGTGGTCAATGGTTGAATTTTTATATGGAGACAAAATATGCTTTGGAATTATTTTCAAGAGTATTAGTATAGTGCATAGGTTTGTGTTGGTTAAATTGTGGGATGGATTTAAGGATTTGACGAAAAAAAAGAACACTACTTGAGTACAAGTTACCAATTTTCAAAATGTGTGACCCTTTAAAATAATTCTGTAAACTAACTTAGATCTGATTAAAATTGAACTTATCATATCATAACACTATGATGTCATGGAAGGTGACACCAAAGTGTTGTCTTCTCTTTCAATCTTCAAATACCATTATTGTGGCACTAAAATTGTAGCACCTAGGTGCTAGGTAAACACTAATAAACTTAAATACATGAAAGTTATATGATTACAATCACAACATAAGCATTATATTTAAATAGAATAATACACATCAGAGATGATAAAAACATCATACAAAGTACACATATTAAAGTCTCCTTAGTTGTTTTCATGCAATAAACTTTCTATCTTTTTTGCTTTTAGTGATAAGACCTCTAAGAGTGGCATTCAACCCTTTTGCATTTGCTCTAATCAAAGAGCTTTGATGTGATTCTTACACTACATAATTTATCTTTGACTTTAAAGAACTATTCTCTAAAGAGTTGAAGTCCAAGTAATTAGTTACAAGCACTAATGTTAACTTCTCCAAATCTTCTTTAATACACAAGTGTCTTCTATGGATGGCTTATCTCTCCATTAGATAACAAACTCATGATCCCCACTAATGTTCTCCTCATATGTGATAAAGTAGTACACTTCAAAGAATGAGTGTTGGTTTGGCCCTTATAAAGACTGATTTTATGTTCTTGCAAAAGAATAATCTTATACATTTAGAGGTTGGCTAACCCCTTTATATGATGTAAGATCTTTCACATTAAAAAAAAGACTAATAATATATCTTTAAGCATTTTAATAAATAAGCATTCATATTAATTTTTCTAACTATCTTGAATGGTCCACATGTCTTAGATTATAATTTTCTAAATTATGTGGAACGATATCACTTAGGGCAAATTCTTATTAACATATGATCCCCTATGCTGTACTCTTTAAATGTTTTATCATTTTTTATAGTTTCAATATATTTTTCATTTATGACTTTCAACTATTTCCTTGAACCTTTTTAAAGGCTTTAGAAATCTAATGCAATTATAAATGCAGATTTAGAAAGTACATGCGAGGGGATGCATGTGAATGCAGGATCAAGAAATTCATATGTAAGAATTCTAGCAAGCTTAATGGATTTCGTTGAGTTAAAGCTACAATTTATTTCAATAAAATAAGATATTTTACTTGTTGCTCTTGAAAAATTCCAATTATAAAATGATTTTTTATAAGAAAACTCTATAAATAAAGTGTTGAATCCAACCTTTTAGACTATAATGTTCATAAGTCAAGCTGAAGAAATCACAAGGTTTATGTCAAAATTAGTCTTCATAATAATTGGGGATGAAAACATTATCAACTAAAGATTGAAATTCTTCTTTTAACAAGGTTTGGGTTCTAAATTTGAACTAGGTTTATGAGGTGGCATGGGGAAAATCCTATGTGGAGGGGTGATATGCCTCCTTTTAGTTGGCTTTATGAGAAATATTTTTATGATATTATCATTATATTTAAATACACAAGTATCTTTTTGACCATAGTAAATAACATTTATGTCATAAAGCCAAAGAAATCCTAACAAAATATGTGTCATTTGCATGGGAAGGATGTTGCACCATATGGATTATACTTGGCCTTAAGTATTTCTTTCATTCTTGCCCAAGTAAAATGGTTTCTTCCTAACCTCTCTTCTATCATCAAAACATTATTCAAGTAAATTTTTGTTTGCTTTATGAGCTTTAGTTTAGTAAAATTGGCTCTTTAATAGTCATCCATTTGATTCTAATTAAATAACTTATCTGTTTATGTTAGCCAAAGTAGAAACATAATTAGGTCATTGACTCCATTATATGTAGGATCATCTACTTTAACTTTCTTGACAATTCATTGGTAACTTCATGAATTTTAAGTTGATAAGTCTTATGATAATTTTTAAAAGGTTGTTTACCAAGAGGAATGTGCTCTCAATGGTTTTCTAAAAGTTCTTCTAAAGGATTAGCTTTTATAGGGTTTTAGACTGCATGTGGAGTGGATGCCCTAACATTCATATTTTGAACTCAGGTTGTGAAGTTCATTACTAAGTTTTGGGCCCTATTAAAATTTTCCTTAGTTTGTAGGGCATGCTATTTTACCATTCTATTTAGGTTGTCCATTTGATCTTGATTGACAAATTGAGGAGGCTTGATGCAACAATGAAAGATGTAATATGATACTTAAATTATTTTTTATATATATTTTAAAATATATAATGTTGCTTTCTAATCTAAATAAATTAAATGTAAATGACACACCATTTAACAACTAGAACTTTTACAAATGCAAATGACAATTAGAAGCAAACTAATACAAAATAGCTAAACAAGTTATAAGATTAAAACCTTAAGCTATTCAATGTAGATTTTTCAATGTTAATAGAAATCAAGGAATGCTTTTAATTGACTTTGTGGATTACTCCCTTACTGATTAATATGCTCACAAATCAATTTAAGTAGGAGAGGTTCAAGGAATGGCTAGGTTTAAGTTATGGAGGCAACTAATTGACAACCTTATAATAGTTAATAGAATTTCGTCAAACTTGTGATCTACCATAAGATTTTAAAATGGAAAGAAATATATCATCAAATGTAGTAACCAAGTCTAAAGTACAAAGATTAACACTTTTGGGAAGCTAACTCCACACTTTGCTAAAACTTCTCCATGCTACCTTCAATTCTATCTACCAACAAACTTATGTTCTGATACCAAATGAAATAGATGGTGGGGTTAGATCTATAAAGTGATCAAATCTACGAAGATGCTTAGGAGAGTAAGATTAAATGAGGTGGAATTAATTTCAAGTGGAATTAGAGATTTTAAAGGGTGGTTGGGCATGCACTTGATAGAAAATAATACCACATACGGAATCCCAATTTCAATCAATTTGATCTCTCTCATAAAACCACTAGATAATTTGAAAAAATAAAAATTATAGTGGAAAAAGTGCAGAATTGATTTGAAAGTTTTATAAATTTTGAAATTGTTTTAGTATTTTTTTGCAGAATGTTTTGCCGAACTCGTCATACAAAACATAGGTTTTGGTAGTAGTCTGATTTAAACTTTAGGTGGATTAAACTCTAGAAAATTTTAAGAACATGATTGAACTAATGCAAGGATATCATGAAGAATTTAGTGGACTAAAAATCTAAAAATTTGGCAATATTTTGTGGAGATTTAGTTAGCCAAATGCAAGAAAAATAGAGATAAGGTGCTCAAAAATCTAAAATCTAACCAACTCGTATAGGTGGATTATGGAAAGGATTTTGAGGAGAAAATTAAATTTATAACTTTTATAGGTAAGACACAAAATAAAAAAATAACACCATAAATAATTATAGAAATTTAAAAGAAAATAACAGATAATACACTACTCACCAAAGTAGTGCTAGAAGTATGATCAACAGACTCTCTCAAATTCTAAGTGATTTATTCCCTCAAATGCTTCACAAAACATCAACAACCACTTCATTTAATAAAATAAAATGTTTAAATACAATTTACCAATCTTCAAAGGGCATGACACTTCGAGATAACTCCCAAAATTGACTTAGAATGACTTTAAATTGAACTTGCCTGATTATAGTGCTATAGTGCTTCAAAGAGTAGGGCCAAGGCACTATCATTTTTTTTTTGCAGGCTTAAAATCTTTAGGAATAACACTACAACACTGAAATTTTAACACCTAAGTGCCGACAAATATAGATACATGAACAATCACAACATAAGCATTACATTTAAACAGGGTAATACACATCATATATGACAAATAATATCACACAGAGTTCGCATGTAAAAGTTCTCATATGGTCCTCATGCATCAAACTTCAAGTATTTTTGCTCTGAGTGATAGGACCTCTAAGAGTAGTTTCATTCATTTTTCTTTAGCTCTAGTAAAAGGGCCTTGATTTGGAGCTTGTCCTACATCAACCTTTCTTAAAATCTAATGATGCATCACACATAGAAAGATTTTCTTAAGGCAATTTGTTGGATTTCATAAATTTCCATCGATTAGAATTTTTAATTAAAATAAAAGTTTTGTATCATATTAAAAATATTATAAGAACTAATGTGTGCAATTTAATGTGAACATGGATATCCAATCACATAAGATAATGTGGTCAAACAAATAATGAGTGAATAGAGTATAATCATAAAAGGACATAAATACCATGTATTGAAATTAGGTTGGTAAACTACTTTATCAATGGTTGAAATTTTGTTGATGGTTTAGAATAAATATTAAATCTAAATCTTCCAAAAAAAAATAAATCAACTAATAACAATAAAGAATTTAGTTAAGAAATCAATAAGGTTAAGATATAGGGATTGGATTTTACCTATGATGTGTTTATTAGTTGATTTTTTATTTGAAAAGTAGTTTATTAATGTATATTAAAATCAAGTTAAGGTGGCTGTTACATTTTTATCAAAATCCTAGGGATCTCTATTTTCTTCACACAACCTCCTTAAATCTCAATGACAAATTTAATGCAAGGAAAACTCATCAAAGTTCTTTAAATCTTAAAAGGACTACAGGAATTCAATGTCATTTTCTCTAATTTATAATTCATCATAAAATTTTATCCTGAATGAGTTAATTATTCACCTCTCAATTTTGAATAGACATCCAAAACTGTTGATCGATGACCAATTAATCGATTGGCATTAGCATCTTGAATAAAATATGTAATACTTATTAAAAAATTCCAAAAACTTTTTATTATAAATCTAATTCATAGCTATAAACTATCCATGTAAAGGAGATTTAGTTCAATCTTAGAAAGAAAGAACTAAAAGAGTATAATGATTTTGATATGTATCTAAAAAATTAACAAAGAAAAATTAAAAAACATAAGAATGTACTCCACTCTATTTTGTCAGTTGTCATCTTCATCTTTGCATCTTTACATCCTTGATCCTATCCTGAAAAAGAATATTCTTGTTGGCTTCTTAGAATAACCTAGGAGGCTCCCCAACATATTGTAAAATGGTTAATCAAAAGTTTTCAATTTATTCTCTAAAAGAAGCATAAATAATATTCCAATTAGGCTCCAAAATATGCAAGAACTATCATAAAATTATGGCACAATTCGAGGCTAGCACAACGTTGATGCGTAGATGCTTAAGCCACAATGATCTTTATTTTTTGGATTAATTTTATGGAATATGGTGCTTTGGTGCTAAACTAGATTTTTAGGTTCTAGGATCTAACTTTAAGCACTAGACTCATTTTTCTATTAGATAAAATTTATATGTTAGGCACTTAGTTCTTACACCATGGCACTAAGCCTAATGCTTAAGAATTTTACTAAAAACATGGGGCACCAAATATCATTGGATCATGTTTTTTGTTCCATAATTTAATTAGGTAATTCCAAAAGATTGAATGCGCTGGTTCTTCCTTAGTGCATTAGAGCTAATAAGAGATTATATTGGTTTAAACAATTTAGAGAAGAGTTCTTTGGGATCCAAGAGAAATGACATAGCATAAGAAGTAGAAGGTGGTACATAAGGGCTCAATCCAAGAAGAATAATTAAATTGACCCAATAACTAAGAGCAAAATGAAGACCAGTCATGATGTTTTATTTTATTTTATTTCTTATTGTATGAATATTATGTGCAAAATTATGTAACTATAATGTATATGTATAATAGTAGTTTAAAATTTAAACTTAAAATTATTGTAATGTTATAATTTTGATTTTCAATAATAATGGGATAATCAATAAATTAATTAAAATATAGGTATTCTTCTAAAGTTAGCAAATACATAAATTTCCAAGACCATCTGGGCAACCAACGAGACTTATAAAGCTAAGAGAAGTTATACCAAGAGTGGTTGGTTCCCTCTCCCTTTACTTATCTTTCACATTTAAAAAATTCTCTTGTTAAAATTATGTATGTGCTTTGTCATTATAAAATTAGGGTTGTTGACGCTTTGTTAAAGATTTGAAGTAAAGTCCAATAGGTGAGAAGGTTTGATATGCATTTATTCTTGTGTGTGTATTTCTCATAATGTATTTTATCATTGTGAGGTGCTCCACACCTTTCTTTAGCTACAATTCATTATGGCCGTGAGAAAATGATGATAACTCCCTTAATGAAATTATAAGAACTTCCCTTGAAAATCTTGGAAATGGCTTTTATACACAACATAGAAGGTTTCAAAATAATTTTATTTAAAGGTACATAGTTATTATTTATCTTGTTATCTCCTTTAATTAAGAGTTAGTGAATTCAACTTCCTAACCCCTCTAGTAAGTTCTTAGATGGCTAATGACTTTAACTCACCAACCCAACAAGTTTCACAAATCTACCATTTTTTCTTAAAAATTATCACCTCTTACAAAGTAGTTTTGTTAACTAAAGAAGGCAACAGTTTGCATCCTATAGTAAAATGACTTATGATTTCTAATAATATGACATCTTTAACTTTTGCTTATTGATACAATAATCCATCAGCACACCAAATTTTCCACCATCCATGCATAGTCATGTTCACTAACTCTAGCTTATCTCCCTCCAACTTATATTATCAAATTCACCTTCTAATTAAAACTCAACACACTTTCTACATCAATATGCCAACTCTCTAATTCACTAACTTGTAAACACTAAATTTGTTAACATTACTTCTTATAATATCTTAACTTCAATGATCTAAATTAGAACACTTTTAGGATCTACGAATGTGTGATAATTATCTAATATTCTATTAAATTGGAATTGCGTATACCAATGTGGACTTGTTGGATCCCAACACTAGTAGCTTGATTCAAATAACAATTATCTATGTGGATTGAGTTTGGTTAGCTATCCATTTCTAATTTACATATAAGCATATTTATGGATTTTGTCCCCTTCAAATCTTCATAGTTTTACCCTTATTCATGTAATAGATGTTAAGAAATTTTTTGTTGATAATATTTTTGTAACATTTAGGGACTAATATAGTAACTCAATGCATTAAAATTATATTAGTATTTGTTATATGACTATGTTTAATTGGGAGTGCGGGAAAAATGATCAAGAGAGTGAAGACTTGATTATTTAAATGCAATTTCTTTCTAATAACCTTATGTGCTCTCTTTTTAGTTTTTTTTTTTTGGAATAACTACAAATTAACATCACACTACTATTATTGCCTTGTGTTCGTGTTCTTTTTTCTATATAATATTCTTAAGCTCTCAAAAAAATATATTGAAAGCTAAAATTAAAAAAATTTATCATTCAACCACTAATAACTTTTTATACTTTAAAAAATTATTAAATTAATATTAAACTTTTATTTCCCAAAGAGAGATATATGGTAACATTTTGCTACATACTTGTAGGACATATGGCTTACACATAATTGAATGAGCTTTGTAAATGCACATTTATTATATGGCCTAAATCTTTTCAACAAGTTGATTAAAAATCATTATCTAATACTTTGCATTATCGACCATTATATTCATCTTTCCTACTATATTATTTAGAATATAATGTATTTCACTTAGGTTTGACCTCATGGCATTAAATTCAATTAGAACGCATTCCATGGACCAATGTATATAAGTCATATTTTTAGCCTTCACAAAATTGTTTATATGATTAGGATTTTAAGGGTACTTCAACTTTTATTAAGCTCCTTGAATAGTATATGCATTTTATTTATCTTCCATTATGTCAAATTTATTTCTTATGTTAATCCATTCAATTTTTCCCCTAAGGCTAATGCCAAATAGAGGTACCTTAGAAACATTATGAATAAACCTTATATATCCATGACACAAGCTAACATTATTTTTCTTTCACTTATTGTTATTGATTTACCCATATTTGAGCTTAATGTGCTCACTAGCTAAGCTTATCTTCATTGGTCAAGATAAACTTTTAGATCCCTTATAAGAAAGCTAGCAAACATCATTTATCAAAAGTTATCTTAGATGGTTCACTTAAGATGTAGTTAATCATAGAAGCTTTTAAACATAAGAAATTTAGTCTTAGTATCTTTTATACATATAATAATTTATCATGCCACTATATTAAAATATTTATGATATTTGCTTTAGTGAATATTACATTGGCTCTCTTATCGAAGAAGGTATATAACTATATTTTATTCTCTAAAGGGTACAATTAAACTTATTTTGTTCACACATAAGGGTCTTTAAAAATACATGTTTTTCATTCATATAAATTAAAAGCACTGGAATCAAAGGATGACTATTGTAATTAAATTAAATGAAACAATAGTGATAGATCCAAAGTTGGTGACGTTTTTAGTTTTAAAGACTAGAAAAATGATTAATTTCTGATGAAAATTTCCATATGAAAACATAGAATTTCCATCATTAATGGGTGTGGTTTCTAATGAGAATTATTTCATTGAAAAATGTTTAGTTGGAAAGGAATTACGACAATGAAAAAATTTATTAGAAAGTAATTCATACCAAAATTTGATTGAAAATATGCTCAAATGAGTTGGTAGACATATATGTTGGAAAATATGTCGGAAGTGAGAAATTCCAACCGAAACAAGTCATTCAAGAATAGAAGAAATTTTCATTGAAAATTCTATCAAAACATTTTTTGACATAAATTTTATTGATTATATCCAATGGAATATTCTACCAATTATGGGCATATATCTTGTTATGAAGATGACATTAATAATAAACCCAAATATACTGAGTATGCCTTATATTAGAGGCCAATTCAGATTTTAACTTTTTGTTTTTTTTTTGCTTTATGTTTTTTATGTTGTATTTGTCTATACTATTTTAGTTTAATAAAATTCTATACCTATGCATGAAAAACAAAACCCAAATATAAACAATAACTACAAGCCAAATGGTGGGAAGAAAGTGACTGTAACTAGACTTGAGGTAGAGATAAAGATAAGCTTGAATGTGGTTATAATTAAAGGTTAAAAGAGCAATAGATTAGAAGGCAATAATTGAAGTGGGCAACAACAAGCCTAAATTTGACCATTATACGCCATCTAAGAGTAGTAACTATAACATGGTATAAATGGAGGTAATATGAGAAATTAATGAACTTTGTCAATATAAATGATGAAGGAATTTACATGTAGCAAAGTAAAATTTGTAACTATAATAAGTACCAAAATATTAATAGTGCACTTCTTAATGATAATAACTATAGAAAAATATCATCATTAATAAGCAATGTCTCATTGTTAGTGAACAATGCATCATGCTACATAATGAGTGCCATGCTCATTACCTTTTTTAGTGAGCGACATTATGTATGCCTTTTGTGATTGGTCATCATGTATACATCTACTATTGCAAGTGATGGAATGTCTCCATTATTAAGTGTCACATCCATCTTTGATAAGCAACATCAAATCATCACCAATAAAATTCTAGAACCTTCTCTATTGCTTTAGGAATAAAGTATAAGGAATTCTTGAAAATAACTACAAATGACCCTTTTTATAAATTTAAAGAGGTTTATTTTTGTTCTTAACAAATACCTCTTAGATGATGTCGATCTCTCTTTTAGTGAGGTTGACCATCCTCCCCTTAGACTTAGGACTCATCTAGACACTAAGGCATTCCTAAGACGAGGATACTTATAGTGGTTAGGCAAACACTAATCTGAAGCCTAGAAGATCTGTAGGTTCTAGCCATAGGATTAGACCTCATCCTAAGATGAATGAGACCACCTACACTAAACCCAATCAAACTTCATACCAAACCAACTCTTTAAATCCAAAGCAATTAATTATAAACCAAACTTGAACCTATGGCCAAATGATTCCAAGCCATATGTTGACCCATTAAGATCCAACTTGGTTGAATGGGTGGGTTGACCCATTTGACCCATCTGGACCTAAAGGAGGCTAAATCAAAACTAGCCCAATCCAATTGGAAATTGAACTTACCCAAATTTATTTGAAACTTGATCAAACTTGATCGACCCTTAGTTGCAATCCAATTGGCCCTTAACCTAAGTTAGCCCATTTGATGGGCTAGAATTCAATTCAATTTTATTTAATCCAAATTAATTCAAATTAGGCCTCATGATCATTTCAAACACCCAATTAAACATTTCAATTTACTCCAACCCATCCAATTTCATCAATTGGTTCAATTGACCCATTTGACCTAAAAGGTCCAAATGAGTCAAAATTCAATCTAACTCAAATTGATTGCAATCAAAGCCATCAATCAGCTCCAAGTCCATCATTGATTACCTCTTGATATCCAATTGACCTCAATTGAACCTATTCAAATCAATTTGGTTCACTTGACCCAATTTTATCTAAAAGACCAAATTAGATCAAAACCTAATTGAACTTCAATTTAACCATACTAATCTAACCTACCTCTTTCAAAATAATTGTTGATCATAATTGATCAACAAATTGCAATTAATTAAACCTTTCCAAGCTAATTTGGCCAATTGACCCAAGTTAACCCATTTTGACTTAAAGGGCCAAATTGGGCCAAATACCATTCAAATCCAAATTGATTGAAACAAATGCCTCTAATCAATTATAAATTGAGTATTAAACATTATTCAACCATTAATTAAGCCAATTTGGTCAAATCAGCCAAGTTGTTTTATTTAGCCTAATTTGACCTAAAGGGCCAAATTGAAGCAAAATTCATTTTAATCCAAATTAAGTCAAGTCAAAGCCTCCAATCATTCTCAAATGATCAATCAAATATAACTCAACCCTTCATCCAACCTAATTTGACCAATTTGACCATTTTGGTCAACTTGACCCTTTCAGCCTAAACCTATTTGAACCAAACTTAAATCAACTTCAAATTGAATCAAACCAATTGCACTAATGAATTCCAAATGACCAATTGAATATAAGCTCACTTGACCTAACTTGGCCAATTGGTCAACCTAGCCCATTTGAACCCAAATTGACCTATATGGGTCAAATTGAGCTAAACACAACCAAACTAAGTCGAAATCCAACCAAACTTGACATGACTCACCATTAGGTCCCCACTTACCTACCCAAGTGGAACCAACCTAAAGTGTACTTGGTTCAGCCAAAATAAATAAACCAAGGGTTCCTAAGATGATAAAACCCCAAAATTGGAAGGTTCAACCCCTCTTTTTCCTCGGGAAGACACCTTTAGCATGCTCTGAGCTCCTCCATGTTGACTATACCTAACCTAAAGCTAGTGGACTCAATCATTGACTAATGTGAGATCCCTCTTACCTTGGTCAACCCTTGGTTTAGCCCAAGGGACTTGTCCCTCTCACCAGTAGCCACCGAACTTCCACATCCACAAGGGGACATGCATCATCAATCTCATGCCATTTTCAGTCACCCCCACTATGCGGATGGCTACTATGACCTAAACTAGCCCCTTTGGTTGATTCACATGGGAAGAAAGGTATACACCTCCTCTCCCACTCAAACTCATCAGAGATCTTCCACAGAGAGCCCCGAGCACTCTCTAAGACTTTCTAGAGCTCCCTGTGTTCTCAACCATCGGTGAGACCCACTCCTCCCTTAGCTCGAGCTCTCACTCCATACAACTCTAGCTAAACTCCACCAAAGTCAAACTAAATGCTCCCACACCTTTCTCTAGTTTTTATGACTGTTTCTCAATCTATTCGACCATCGAAAGATCAAGTTTGATCAAATCTTGCAAGCTTCGAGATGGTGTTTGGTTTAGAGGATGATCGGCGGGTATACGAGCTTCTCAATAGGGCTTCACCTCTTCAACACGAAGCTACCTCAATAGATGGATCATCGAACTTGAGCTCTAGCAAAGTAATTTCTACCAAACTATAGAAAATCATAGGATTGTTAGTCTTTTGTGAAAGAAATTTGCATTTGGTGTGATTCTCACCATAGGATCTCCCTAGAACTCTCCCTTGATCATTTTGAAGTTAAATTTGTGGTTGAATGAGCTTTGATGAGCTCAAATATAGCGATGAAAGGTGGATGGTATGTATCTCTCACTGTGAGTTAATGACAGTTTGTCGGTCATTCATTCTGCTTGATTAAAATGGATGACTGTGATTAATCATGTTAGAATTTTTTTGATTTTTTTCTTTATAATCCTAGGATTAATCTTGGACATCCAATCAATGATTGAACAATTGAGATGAAAGCTCTTCTACTGTCGTTGAGTCAGTAGTCACATCAGATGATTTAAGAAATCAATCCCCGGATGCCACATGGAAAGCGCTGCCATGTCAGCCACCGCACAGGGTTGATTGTGTAAATGGATTAATTTTGGATAAAAATATAATTTAATTAACTAGAGCTTCAAAAATTTATATCTAATTGTAGAAAAATTTAAAAATATAAATAAATCTATTTTGGAAAGCTTAAATAGAGGATAATTAGGAAAAAATAAAATCCTCAAATATTATTCAATGAATTACTAATTAGGGTTTAAAATTTTACTTAATTATCTTAATTAGGCTTTAGTTACTTGGCTAATTAACTTGAGAATTTGTGTGACTAATCCTTGGGATGACTTTTTCCTCCCATAATTTTCTTGGTTTAATTTTCTTAGTAAATTAGGAGAATCAAATCTTCAAATTCTAATTGCTCATTTTATGCTTTTAATAATTATTAAAAATTAAGAAAATGATGAAATTAATCAGTGATATTTAATTAATTATCAAAATTGTAAGGATGATCAAGAAAAAATAATTAGAGCCTCTAGTTTTAATTATTCTTCAAGGTCCCCTTTAAGAATGCTTAATTAATTAAATTATTTAATTAATTTAAGAATTTGAAAAAATTGCATTAATTATTTTAATTAAATAAATTTTCTATCCAAAACTCCTTTTGTGCTTAGCTAACACAAAGATTCCCCAGTGAACTCAAGACTTTCCATTGGTGTGGAGAATTTTGAGAGTAATTGATTAATCAAATTTATCTTTTTAAATTTAATTAATTATTAATTATGAGTCTAATTGCACTAGAATCTTTAGGACCTTGCTAATCTTATGTTTATTTATTTTCAATGTTCCATCATGGTTTGTATGCTTATAATTAATGATTAATCAAATTAATAGTCTCTTTTGGAAATTTAAAAGGTTAAGTGATTAATTGAAAGTTAATTAAGCTATAAAAATTATTCAAGTTCTATTTAAAATAATTAATGAACAAAAATGGGCAAGGGTAATTTAAATCATTTTGATATCCATTTAGGTTTAAGTAATTCAAACTTAATGAATTTGATAATGTTTAGGGCATTCATATGGATATGATTTGTGCTTAAAAATTAATGAATCTAAGTATGATATTTGGTGAAGCTCCATTTATTTTACTGAGCTTGTTTATAAAGTTACATATCCCATGTTTACATGCATTTATATATTTGAAATAAAAATCATGTAAGGAAAACTATACCAATGGCATGCATTTGAAGTAATTATTGTGACTATTATCACTAATATTTCTTAATGTTATTTTCCATAAATAAAAATTATATAAAGAAAATTATGTTAATTGCATACATTTAATGTAAATAGTGTGGCTATTATCACTAGTAAATTTACAATTTTTTTTACTAAAGTAATCAAAAGATAATCAATCCTTTTGTATGAAATGAATTAAAATGTTGATTTTAATTCCCCACATGTATGAACTATTAGTAAAAAATGATATATAGTCTACACATCTCGAGAACATGAGACTTTAAGTAGTCCTAAGGGGTCTCTGATTACCCCCACTTCCTTTGTTCAATAATGGCACACACCTTGAGAGTGATAGATTATGTGTGATAGGGATAAATTAACTTTATTAATTAAATCTGAGAGAAACTTTTCAAGTTCATCCTTTATGTTTATGTGTGTGTACATGTATGTATGAATTATAAAGTATATAGTTTGGATATCTTGGGAACAGGAGACTTTAAATAGTCCTATGAGGGTCTTTGATTACCTCACTTCCCAAGTTCAACAACGACATGTACTTACAAATATTCATTCAAAAGATATTATCTTCTTTCAAAATACAATCCATGCATCATGTGAGCACAACTTATGTTAATTAATTAACAATAAAATTGATGTCCGTTCATGCATGCATTAAGCAAAATATGATTAGATAAAACTTATACATACAAAGCAATGATGCTTTATCACCAAATTCATCTTGGGTTTAGTGATCTTAGGCTGACTTGTACTATTCATGATGAGTTATTTAAGCTGAGTCCAAACATAAGTACAAAATGAAATAAATTAAAAGTCATAAATTTTATTTCTTAGATTCAACCTAAGGATAAGGCTGAAAGGAATATCTTTCTTTCTTCTCTTTACAACCTTAAATCTCAAATGAATGAAATATAAAATTTGCATCTAAAATTCATCCTAAAATAATAACTATGTAAAGTATAACCACCTTTAATAAAGAATTAAAAAGATCCAACATTAGAAGAATTTACAACCTTAAAGGCCAATAATGACACTACAACAAACCTTGTGTCCACATTAGAATACTAAGTCACCGATCCTAGTGTTAAGTTATGTCGGTGATTATTGTGATTATGATGTTTTATTTGGTGATGTAATATTTTAAACTGAATGTTAAGATTGATTGTGCATAATATAGATGTTAGGGAGATATTAGATTAATGATGTCTTCTATAAGGGATTGTGCTTAAGGAACTGCTGCAATAATAATAAAAATATAAATACTTTTTGCTTGTAAGTGTTGTTAAGTCCTTAAGCATAATCCATTAAGACTGGTGGGCTTGGCTACCCAAGACAGGGTGCCAAGTCTAAATGTATGAAATATAAACTATTTGGTTTGAAAGTATGTTTCTCTAACTTCTATTTTGCAAGTGTAGTTAGATTTTTTTATTTATAAAATTTAATTTTTGCAATAAGAATAAGAATAGTGTTATGGGATTTAGGATGAGCAGTGGCTAGAAGGCATAGAATTGAGAGGCCTTGCGAAGCCTAGAGTATTCCAATCCAAAAAGAGGAGGTGAAGATGAAGAATTGAAGACCCCCTAACTTTCTTTTATTTGTAATTTAAGTGTGATCCGAGCTGTATAAGGGTAGAGCTATGCTACCCAATTTCTTTCTTTTTTACGATACTCGACTGCAGCGACCTCTTATTCTTTTAATTGATTCATATTTGATTATGGTGTTTATATTGATTACACAATAGAAATGACATGCTTTTCTTAGGTTTTTTAAAATGTGTATGTTTGATGTGTGGATTGGATACCATAGGCTCTTTAGGAAAATAATAATTTTTCTAACCCAACTTAATAAATTTAACTAAAATTTAATCAACTCATGACCTTATCATAAAGCTTAGGATCTTATTAAGAAAAAATTTTTTGCAACCCCTAAACTATATAATTATTTGTTCCAATATCATACATACATATTCTTTCACTCTTGAAAATATGGGGTCTCCATTCTTGCACAATAAGGGACAAGCTTGAACTGTAAGACAATCCCTTGAGTGGAGAACACATCTTCCTTCTGATTCAGCTCATAACATATCTTCATCATGCATTTAAGCATAAGCTCGACTCCAAAATGATGAGTCTAAATAAAAATAAAAATTTATAAGTTTTATCACATTAGTCTAAGTCATTATTTTCACACCAATCATGATCTAGTCTCTTAGGGAGTAAGTTTAGAGTTTTAGATTCTTTTCTAATAAACAATAACCCAACTATCTTACATTTACATATAACTAGCCCACCTGATTTTAAATCGTAGAAGGTATTAGTTGGCAGCTACTCCAAGCGGTTGTAAGTCCAAAAGAGTCAGGATTGGTGCATTGTCTCTAGTGAAAGTGAGCCAATATATCCTACCTTTCTGGAGTAGATATATGTCGAGCTCATAGCTTGTGTTAGAGCACCCTAGATATAGGTTCAAAGGTTGCTTATCTCTCCTTTGCTACAAGCATAAGTCCGCACCTCTTAAACATTTTTATAATCTTGTGTTGTTAGAATCTAAGTGACATTCCAATAAAACTTTAACCTAAATAAATATAATTTTTCTCCTTAAAAAATATAAGGCCTCACTATAGGATTGATTGGAGTACTCACAAGGCATCCTAGTATCTTGAGTGCTTCCTACTTATTCTCCCTTAGAATCCAAAAGAAGTCTTCTCATTTTTTAACCTTCTAATTGATTTCTAAAAATTACCAATAATTTTCTAGCAAACATTGAAATCTTTGGAGACATGAATTAACTACCTTAATTGAGTGTTCTTAAAAAATGTCTATTTCTTAAGATGTACTTAATTATGGGGGCTTGCCTCCCTATGGAACTAAGGAACCCGACATAAAATAAACCCTACTTTACTTCATTTATGTGAAGTAAGGGAAAGATCTCTGGTATGTACATAGACTCATTTGTCTTAGGAGTCCTCATCACTTTGATAAGTACCCCATAAGATCTGGCTGGTGTTCTTACGACTCCAAATAAAAACACCACAGATGATTAGAGAAAAAGACCTGACTCTCTTGTGCCTTAGATGATATAATATGTATTGTGGTCATAATTCATGCTAACAATATGCAAAGGAGATGATGAACCTACATGATCCGAACAATTCATCCCAATCCATCGAGATAAGACTAGTTCAAGATTAGTTGACTCATACTTTCAAATAGTCAATAGCATGAAAGTTAATTCATCTTTAGTAAAATAGCTTTGATAATAGTTTTAGAACTCCCACTTATCTTAATAACACTAATCATGAATGTAATACTCTTTTAGAAGTCATAATTGAGTTTCGTGATGGTCTTGGGGCTATTTAGATCAAAAATCTATTGATCTCAATATTTAGGGTGCATTTGGGATAACTTTTTGGCTGCCTTGCTTTTTTAGAAAGCAAAGCAGCTTCGTTTGGCTATTAGCTTTTTGGGTGTTTTTCAGAAAGTTTTATAGTGAAAAAATTATTTTGAGAATCAGAGTTGTTAGAGTGTGGTGGCTATCAGAAAGCTATCTTTTGAATTTTTTAAAAGAAAAAATTTATGCTTTTTTTTTAAGCTTTCCACAGCTTTGCAGTTAGCTTTTCAAAAAAGTTATAGCCATCCCCAAATATACCCTTATATTCAAGTTCGCTTGTAAAGCTAAAACTGGCATTAAAGCTTGTTATTCAGTTGCAACATCAAAGGGCAACTATGCAATGGATTTGAAGTTCACCAAAGCAAAGTTGAATCTACTTCTTGGGTTCCAAACAAGCTCTGTGGTATCACTATCTAACCTTCAAGGACAGTCAAATCTTAAGAGAAGGTGTTCTTAAATATAACATTTGGGTGAATAATATATATATATATATATATATATATATATATATATATATATATATATATATATATATATATATATATATATATATATATATATATCAGCTATATATAAAAATCAAAAAAAAATTATTTAAGACAACTCAAACTTCATTAGAGTTGAGACAAAAAGAAAATTTATTTCAGGCCCTTATTGCAGTAATAAATGCTATAATTTAAAGTAGTTTGAAACTTTAATTCACGTCTCAAATCAATTTAGTTGGCCGTTGGGATCTCAGTTGCCACCGACCAGTCACAAAGCACAAATCTGCGCTTCTGTTTCAGAGATTTCTAAGCTTAACACCAAATGCTTTCATTCTCCACTTTTTCTTTTCCATAAGAACCTTAAAAGGCCATCCCTTAAGAAAGAAGTCCAGCGCATTAAAGTCCTGCTTAGACCTTTGTGGAAACTGAAGGAGACATACATGTTTTTTCGTGTTCGTCCACTTCTAAAGAAACTTGTAACGTAGTCTTGGACTAATTAGCGAGCGAGTGCATGGTTGATTTTGGTAACCTATATCTCTACCACTTGAGATTTTCCATTCATAGGGTTTGATGATAATAATTTTAAGAAATTCAAACATTAAAAAATTATTTTGAATATTTTTAAAAATAATTTTATTTATTTTCAAAAATAAAAAATAAAAAAAATATTTAAAAATATGCTAAACAAATTTGTTTTTAAAAAGTTTAAAACAAATTTGATCCAAATAGACCCTAAGTATTTAAAATAAAAATAAATCATATAAATACAAAATGTGAATTAATTTATTTTAGGGAATTTAAAAGTCTTATTTATAAAATTAACATTCCAGATTTTACAATGAACTATTTAATCCAAAATAGTTGTAGTTTAGGATCTAAGATTCTTGATGCGGGTAAATAATATAATATCAAAAATTTTCAAATTAGATTTGTAATTTGTATTTCTAAAGAATTCCAATTAAATAGGAGATTCATCTTATTTTATGTAAAATTGAATATATATAAAATATATGTCAACTAAATTAACTAAGAATGTCGAAGTCACAAAAATCAACAATACAATTGGAATAAACATCATAAATGAAAACCAATTATAAACATACATTTGGACTAAAACAAGTTCTACTCATAAAACTAGCATTAAATTGCATAAATCAAATTAGAGCAAAGACATCATCAAGCATAGAAAATCTTGGCCTTATATTATATGAGGAGATGCTTTTCTTAAAAAAGTTGTATACATCTTTGCAATGCACTCGAAGAACATTGTTATTGTCGTTTATAATTACTACACATTGTACAAGAAGAGGATTTCGTTATGAAAAAGATGGTGCACACTGCTCTTTCTCCTCTGCCAAGGAACTCCTCTCCACTATTGGGGTTCTATAGTAACTGTTAATGTTCCATTGGTTTTCTCTCCATTTCTCTTGTCTCCATAGATCTTCTCTCATGGAGTCTACTTCCTATGAGGGTGCCTTGCTCCAAAGCACTACACTTAATGAAAACTCTACATATATTGCAAACATGATCATCTTCCCTTAGTCTTACCATTATCATTTTTCTCAAGGAGCAAGAAGTTGCCTCCTTTGGCGTTCCAACTGTAAAAATGGAAAGCTTGCTCTTTTCCTCTCATATGCTAAAACTACTAAGTTTGCCGAACCATTCAAGTTCACACTTATAGAAAAATTTACTTATAAGCATCCTAAAATTGCACCATTAGAAAGAATTTTAATGATCTCATGCTTATTGGCGAGTGGAGCGTTGGGCTATTGGATGGTAGACATATTGTTATTCGAGTTTTTAGGGTGGAACACTATGCAAAAATCTTTTCGAAAAAATGTGCCACATTGAAAATGTCTTGCTAAAATTCCTCAAATGAACACTTGATGTAGACTGCAATGCTGAACCTCCTATCATCCCAATATGGCTTTAAGTTCCCCTCAAGGTTCATCTTTTCAACAAGCAAATTCTTTACTCCTTAGCAGCCATCTTTGGAAAGCCACTAAAGTTAGATTTTCCTACATTCAATTTTCAAGGCCATCTGCAGCTCGAGTTCTAGTTAAAATGGACATAACAACTCAACATGCTAATGAGATTTAGCTTGGTACAACCATAAATGGGTATTGACAATCTGTGGTTATCAAACAAAAGGCATCCTACTACTCTAAATGCAAGATGTTTGGCCACAATATTGATAATTGGTATGTTGCCCATCCTGAATTAAAGAGGAAAATGTAGAACAATGCTCAACCAAAATTCAACACCAATCATGTAAACCAAATTCAGTAAGCTGAGGTAGAGGGGTGGTGTAATGACCTCTCTGGTCCAGAACAGATGTTAAAAACAATGATGGTACAACCCAATTGGACATTTCTGTCCCCCTACATCCAAGCTCAAAATTGACCCCATGGCTCACACAATTTCATCATCAAATCAAATCCTACCTGAAATCAATACTTAGAGGGACCATCAACCTGAAACAGACAACAACATTAGCACCTTACAAGCACATCCCTCACTAATTGGACAAGACAACTCAACATAAGAACTTCTAATAGCTTATGAAGGAAATGAGTAGACTTCATTGTAGAATACTACCTCAAATGTTGAACTTATCCATCAAGTTGGCACGAAATTGGAAGGAGAGTGGACCTTGCATAGAAGCAAAAAATAAAAGATGAAAGGCATAAGGGAACTAAAGCATATAAATCCTGATGCTTTCCTCAATCTTGGCTCTAATTTAGATGCTAGAATCCTTGCCACTTTAGATGATAGGAAGAATCCTATTTTATGACTAGCACATTAATATGGAATATTAGAGGCATTTCCAAGTTGGATGCCTCTAACCATTTTAAGCAGCTCATTAAAACTCACAAACTTGATACCTTCATAGTTTTGGAATCAATGGTTCACAAAGACAACATAAATAAATATAGAAAGAGATTTGGCAAGTTCAACAAATACTCTAACTACTCTAGTAAGATTTGGCTTTTTTTGGAGAAGCAATATCCAAGTTTAAATCCTCATCGATGATCCTCGGTTACCCATGTTTCTATGTCTTACTTTGATACTACTATCCATTTCACTTTTGTTTATGCTAGCTGCACAAAAGAATCTAGAAGAGATCTATAGGGGAAAATATAATGCATTGCTACTGGATGCAATACTTGTTGGGCTATTGGAGGTGATATGAACATTATTTTGAATCCTTCTAAAAAGGAGGGAGGAGACCCAAGAGTGCTCCCATGAGGGAATTTTTTGAATCTATTATAGGTGCTGGCCTCTTCGATTTGGGATTTTTGGCCATCCTTATACTTAGAATAGAGGCAATACTAATGAAAGGCTAGATAGAATTCTTGTCAATGATAAATGGCAGAATTTCTTCCATCATTCCTCCATCAAGCATTTAAGTAGAACTGTATCTGATCACAACCCCCTTTTGCTTACAATCCTCATGACCTCCAAGCCAAAGAACTCCTCCTTCAGGTTTCTTGATATGTGGACATATCTTCTAAATTACTTGGATTGTGTTATTAATGCTTGGAAAGTAGAAAACCATCCTAATCCCTAGACTAAATTATGGAAGCTCCACAAGAATATGGTTGACACTTAAAAAAAAATGAAAATGGAAAGTCTTTGGGAATATTAATCATAAGATTACTGAAGTTGAGTCAAAGGTTTGTGCTCTTGAGAAGGAAGCTTGTTATGATCTATATGGAATTAAAACCAAACAATTGCATGAAGCTATCATTAAACTAAAATATCTCATTAACATGGAGGAGGATTTCCTTAAACAAAAAATGTGTAGTGTCCAACTTTGTAGATGGAAACGGAAACACACAATTTTTTCATGCGTGTATCAAGATGAAAAAGAATCAAAACTTATATACAAAGGTTAAGAATGACTCTCACACATGGATAATCAACTAAGAGGAGATCACAGCAGACTGTATTAACCATTTCAGGATTCTATTCCAGCCACCTACTATACATAACAACCCTCTTAAAGAGGATCTCTTCAAAGATGATAAAATAGGTACATCGGATCTCAATCTTGTGGTTGAACTAGATTAACTTGAGATCAAAGAAGAATTATTCTCCATGAATGGATTTAAAGTAGCCGAGCTTGTTGATGGTTTCACTGCAACCTTCTATCAAACCTCCTGGGATATTATCAAGACCTCAACTATTACATTCATTCCTAAGAATAAGGACTCATTTTGTTGGGATAATTTTAGGCTAATTTTCTTTGCTTTCCGTTATGAATAAATTTTTTAGCAAAATCATCTCCTCTAGAATTCAACCTCATCTTCCTTCCTTGATCAGTAGTAATCAATTTGCCTTTCTCGAATGCAGGAATATAATGGAAAATATTTTTTTGCTCAAGAGTTAGTGTTGGACCTAAATAGAAAAACTAGGAGAGGGAATGTGTTGATTAAACTGGATATTAGAAAAGCATTTGACATAATCAGCTGGGATTTTATCCACAAACTTCTCCATGTGAAAGGTTTCAGTCTTGATTTCTACAACATGGTCATGGGATCTTTATAAACAATAAGTACTCTATTCTTATTAATGGTGAATCTCATAGCTACCTCTCTTCCCATAGAAGGATTAAGCAAGGTGACTCCCTTTCTCCTACTTTATTCTTGTCTTTGACTACTTTTCCAAACTGCTGAATCATGCCTACCAGAAGGACCATGGTATCCATTTTAAAGTAAGAGGCAATACCCTCATATCACATATTGTTTTTGTTGATGATGTACTCATTTTTTGTAATGCTAGTAAGGCTTTTATTCAGAAAATAATGAGCATGATAACTAACTTTGAGGAGGTTTCAGGTCTTAGCATTAATAGAATTAAGTGTCAATTCATCCAAAGTAAACAGTGTGATGCTCATAAGAAAAATTGGATTAAACAGTTTACTGGTTTCTCCAAAGGTCGTCTCCCCCTCAAATATCTCGGTGCTTATATTTATAATGGGAGACTCAAGGTTTGCCTTTTTGATGACATATTCTATAAGATCCAACATCACATCAGCTCCTAGGAAAATTCCTTGCTTAGCTTTGGAAAAAAAATAACATTCATCAAGAGTATCCTTTGCTCCATTTCCATGTATATTATTTGGGCATTTAATATAACTTTAAGTGTACAAAATAGAATTGAAAGGCTCTTCAACAAATTCTATAGGGTAATGGAAGTAACACAATTCATTGGGCCAATTGAAAGAAGATTTACAAGCCTAAAGAACAATGTGGTATTGCCTTCATTCTATCCATGATTCCATTAAAAACAATCTGATTAGGAACTGGATCTATTTTCAAGCTAGGAACTCCTTTTGGTCTTCCTTTCTCCATAAATACTACAACAAGCATCATCCAACCTTAGTTAACCAAAAAAGCAAGGATTCCCTTCTTTGGGAAAGTATGCTCAAATATAAACAAGAGGCTAAAGATCTTATCTACTGGGATGTGGGGGAGGAATATATATACTTTTGGCTGGATCATTGGCTGCCTGATGCTCACATCAAAGACTTGGTGGTGGGATTAATTTCGTTGCTGACTATTGGACTGACTGCACTTGGGACATTAACAAGATTCATGAGAAGGTGCCTAAAGATTTAATCAATGATATTATAAAAATTTCTATCACACCTCAGCATAAGGATCAGATTATTCTTAAAAAGAGGAGGTCCACCTACTCAATATCACAAACAATTGCAAGCAGTCTTGTTGGAAACCAGGAATAATTCCATTGGGGGTAGATTATATGCCATAGATTTTTTGGCCTTCTATTTCATTTTGTATTGGAGAATGTTTCACAAACTAATTCCTACTGATGGTATCTTAAAGATGAAAGGATTAAGAAGAGTGTCTAAATGTTATTTATGTAGCCAAGAAGAGGAGGGCTTACTGCACATTTTTTCTACTTGCTGCTTTACAATTGAATTATGGAACTTGCTTATGGGATTTTTGAATACAAACGTGTGGGATGGCGTGGGTGATTTGGGCATTGTAAACCCTTAGAGGACTCTGGATCATATCGATGGAATCTATAGTTACCAATCCTTATTCATTCATCTCTTCACCTATTGGTTTATTTGGTGTGAAAGAAATTCTGCCAACCATAACAACAAACCCCCTTCCCACAGGGAAACCACTTTGCACATTATCAATTATATTGCTAAAGCCTTCAATTTTGGCTGTCTTAAGTTGAACCCTTTAATCCATGACAACCTGGAAAAAATGTGCCCAGCCCAATCCTTGCCAACCTAGAAAACAGTCCTATGGATCAAATCCACACGGGATACCATAAAAGTTAATATTGATGGTTGCTTCAAGGTAAAGAGCATGTCTATGATTAGTGGACTTTTTCGTGATCACTTAGGACACTGCCTATTATATTTCTTTGCCCCATGTATAGCCAACTCACCTCTTCATGTTGAACTCTTGGCTCTTAAGATAGTCCTATCCTTTATCCCATTTTTTTTGGCTCTTGGCAGTTCTGTATTGAGTTTGACTCATTGCATCTTGATAGTCTATTTAAACATGGTTATGCTAAACCTTGGCACACTATTCCTCTCATTAAATTGATTAAATCTCTTATCAAGGACAATATTGTTGTTTTCTTGCATATTCTACATGAAAGCAATCAACCAACTAATTTCTTGGCTCAATCTGAGGAAGTCTTTATGAAGGATCTTGTCTCTTCCTCTCCTAACTCACATCTTAGGAAGTTCATACATAGTGATAATTTAGGTATACCTTACATTAGAGGCCTAAAAGGGTCATTGTAATCACTTAATTCACCTTTCGCTTAAAAAAAAAGGAGGATTTCCTTAAAAATTGGCACTTACAATGCATTTGTAGGACAATGATGTTGCAATATATTACTAGACATTTTATGATGCAAATTTCAAAAATATGAGAAGTACATGTCAAAAGATAATTTAATAATAACTCAAACTAAATAAATAAAGTGAAAAATTGACAAAATAAACACATAACTGATAATAACACTACAAACAAACTCTACAATTTAAACTCATACCAAAATTAACGAAATGAATCTTAATTTGAGTGTTGTTAATGTTATTGTGTTCCTTAAAAAGCATGATTTATGTCCTAACGTAATTGTGTTGAGTAGTGGGCAAGTGTGATTAGGATATCAGTTTAAACTAATGTACTACAACTCAACATGAATATGCTAAAAATCAATGATAGGATAGGGCATCACTCTTAAGTGGTGTGTCACAAGTTAATGTAATTGTGCTGAAAACTAAATAAGGCATGGATATTTCAAAATCTAAGATTTTATTTGTCATATGAAATTTGGGGACTTAAATTAGAGTATAAGGGGATCAGTAAAAAAATTGAGGAAATAATAAATGTTACTTATTTACTAGTAACCAAAATAGAGAAGGAAAAAAATTCAAGGATATAAGGAAGGTTTTAAATTAATGTTTATTAGAAAGGTTAATACTAGAATTGTAGTTGGGCTCTCAGTAAATAAAAAGTTAAAAGAAAAACTTTTTGATTATTATAGGCATAGTGATGTGTTGATTTCTTTTAAGATAATTTTATTATTTGTGGAGACTAACTAGTTAGAGGCACATGGATTACTATCCTTATCGATGATTAAAGATTTGAGAGTTGTCATCTCCACCGACAATTGAAGGCACATAGATCGTGCTTTTATACTGTTGATTAAAATCTTGATGATTGTTATCTCCATCATCAATTGAAGGCATGCAAATCATGCTTTCCCTAAATTATTTGGAGGGAATTTCTTAGCATAAAATGTTTTATTCAAAGTGTTTATTTTGCGTGTTTCCTTTCTCTATAAATTGAACCCTCAAAGGGCATAATTTGTATCAATTTTGAGTTCTCTCAAAGTCCTTATAAGAAAAAAAAATATTGAGATCCTAGTGTTGTTGTGGACAATGATAAATTATCGAACCACTTAAAATTTATTTTGTGTCATTTTGTGATTGTTTTGTTTCAAACCCTCTCTTTCCTTTGCTATTCCTCATTCTTCTCTTTCAACCCTAACAATTGGTATTAGAGCTTGGTTTACAAGTAAGAGTAGGAGAAATGATTAACGAAGGGATGGTCAAAATTAAAAAATTTGATGGCAAAGATTTCAATTTCTGGAAGATGCAAATGTTAGCCTCATGAGCCTTCACTTAATAATACTAAGTTTTGATGATCGCAAGCATTTCTGGTTGAGCAAATGTTTTTTTTCACTGATCAGTTGTGTGTACAGGATGTATTAAATTTATAATGTGGGAACAAAATCAAGCAATAAAATCAAGATTCACTGTAAGAGCATGAACTATGATTGATTGTCAAAATTCTTGACTAAGGATTCATGAAGATTACAAATAATGAATGATTGCTATTAAAAGATCTGAGTCAAGTTATTTTGTACTGTCATGCCTGGTATTTGCATTTTTTTGCTCATGTATCCATCATGCGTGCACACACACACACACTTGAGAGAACATAAATAAAATAAGACTTTAAAAAATTAAACATTTTAAGGAAATTGTACTATATGATTTGTATCATACTATATAATGATCCTATTTTGATAAGTTGGTTTAACAAAAAAATTTTTAAAATTACATTGATTGTATAGAACTATTTTACTTATATTGTATGATTATCCATTTTTGATAAATTTTTAGCTGATTTAATCCAGTTGTTATGACCAGAATTTGCTAAATTAAGCTGATCGTACAGAATAATTATGTTTATATTGTATGATTCATTTACATTAATTATGATAGCCACCAAGATTAATTTGGGGAATTATAAATCATGCCTAATTGATTAATTGTATTGTATGATGTTAATCATATAGTGCTATCTACATTTGTTAATTACCTAACTATAATCCTGAATTCGAGGGATTTGATTTTTGAGTATTTTTCTTAAATTGATTCTTATGATATGATTGTATATTGTATGATTGTATCATACATGATGCACAAAAAAAGAGCTATTTTTTAAATTTATATTGTTAGTGCAGTACAATCCATGATCGTATGGTATGGATAATTGTGGCACAGATTAGCAAATTGAAATGATCATACCATATAATTATAAATCATACAATAAGATTGAACTAACTTTTATAAATTTAATATTTTTATTTTGGCCTCCTCCTTATAAATGTCCCCTTTGGTGGGACTTAACTCAACAATTTTGAGCATGAAAAATTTCAAATAGGTTTAGGGAAGAGTTCTTAGGAAAAGGGTGGGGAGATCAATCTCTCTCTCCTCTTTTCTTTCAAGGAATTATTGTTGGTAAGGTTGCACTTGGTTGTTTATTTATCATTTACTTTGTTTTGATTTATTTTTCATTTACTTTGTTTTGAGTCCTGTGTTTCTAACTTAAGATTGTATATATAGTGTAAGAACTTGTGTAAGCTTTAATTTTTTTTTTTGAGAGATTTTTTTTGTACCTCTTATGAGGGAGTGACATCCTTCTCATCTTGAAAAAAATGGGGAGTGGGTGTACGGTTTCTCCATTAGCCGTGAAGGAGAGAGGTTTATTTGCCTTAGAAAGTTGCACCGAAGGAGAGATAGTGGATTTTGGAGGAAGATATGGAGAGTGGATGTATGTCAGCTGATTGAACTATTATAAATCTTGTGTCCCAATTTTTTTCTTTTTATTTATCGCTCTTTCACATTAATTGGATTGATGTGTTTCTCTTTATGTTTAAGTTTTAATTTTTCAATATTTTTAAAATTTTAAAAAACACACTAATTTCCCACCTCCCCTCTTAGGTGGGCCAATACTTACAGTAGATAGAAGATTACCTATACCAGAAGAAACTTTATGAATCTCTTCTTGGACAGAAGCCTGAAATAATGAAACAAGAAGATTGAGATATGTTAGATCATGAAGCACTTAGAGTTGTTCATTTGACATTGGTAAGAAATGTTGACTTCAACATTATCAAGGAGATGATGATAGTTGATCTGATGAAAGCTCTGTCGGACATATACAAAAATCCATCAGTAACAAATACTATATTTTTGATGTGTCTTTACTTTTTTTTAAGGAAAGAGAGGGTGCAGTAGTTGCAGATCATATTAACGAGTTTAACATGATGAAAACTCAGTTGAGTTTCATAAATATCACATTCGATGATAAGGTAAATGCATTGATCTTATTTCCATCTCTACCAAAGAGTTGGTCTATTATGGTGACTGTAATTAGCAGTTCATCAAGAAGCACTATGCTAAAGTTGAATGATGTACGAGATTTGATTCTAAGTGAGGACATTCACAAAAGATAGATCGATAGATTGATGAATGTTCCACATTTTTCTTAAATATAAAAACCAGATGTAGGAATCAAAGTAGAAACCAAAATCGAAACCATGAAAGATCAAAGTCTAAAGACAAGCCTTAAAAATATAAGAATATTATATACTGGAATTTCCATAATACAAGACACTTCTCAAGTTAATTCAAAATACCCAAAATAAAGAAGAATTAGCAATAAGATGAGGAGTCCACAAACTTGATAACTAAAAATGACTATAAAGAACTAGTATATTGTGTCGAGAGTCTTATTGAGTTCTAGATTTTTGACTCAAGTAAGCCATTTTACTGCACTCATTGCTGTGAATTATTGCATAATTATGTTATAGAAAAATTTAGTAAAGTTTATCTAACAGATGACAACCACTATAGATTATGGGGAAAGAAAAATTTAGATCAAAATCAATAATAGAACTAAATGGGTCTTATAAGAGGTAAGACATATTCCAAGCCTTAGAAAAAAACCTGATCTTGATAAGTCAAATTTCAGTTGTGGATATTGTACAACATTTGGTGGTGGATCTTGGAAGTTGTTGTAGAGAGTAATGATTATGACAAGAAGCAAAAAGGTGAAAATATTATGCATGACCTCAAAGGTAAGTAATTAGTGGTAGTTATGGATAGTGATAACTTTGAGTTATGACATCAAAGGCTTGGCCATATGAGTGAGAAAATAATAAAGATCATTACATCAAAAGGGAAGACACCCAAAACTAAAATTAGTTGACTTAAAGATGTGTGAGGACTATATTTTCAACAAGCAAAAAAAGATTAATTTTATAAAGAATTTAAGAATATTCAATTCTGAGAAGCTCAGACTAGTACATTTTGATGATTGGGGACCAACTTCGATCTAATCTCTTGGTGGCTCACGATAGCATGCCACCTTCTTTGATGACTTCGCACAAATGGTGAAGATTTATTTTCTAAAAAATAAATCTAATGTATTTTCTATTTTGAAGAAATGGAAAGTAGAAATAGATAATTAGACGATTAAAAGTTAAGAGTTTGAAGTCAGATATGGAGACGAATATGATAGCCGTGAATTCAAAGTCTATTACCTAGAGTATGGGATCCACTTGCTGAAGATAGTTCCAAACATGCTAAAATTGAATAGTATTATTGAGAGGATAAATTAGATCTAAACAATGAGCAAGAAACATGAAGTCACAGTCAAGATTATCCAAAATATTTTGGGTTGATGCTATTAACACTATCGCTTACCTGATCAACAAAGGGTCATCTATTCCTTTAGGATTAAAGATTCTTAAAGAAGAGTGGACAAGAAAAGAGGTATGTCTATCACACATAAAATTAAGTTTTTAGATGTGTCTCTTACATGAATGTTGATTTTGAGTCAAGAGATAAGCATGACACCCAAGCAAGGACATGTTGCTTTATTGGCGGTCGCTCAAATAATTTTGTTTATTGGTTTTGGGATAACTATAATAAGAAAGTAATAAGATCCAAATACATAACATTTAAAGAGTAGAAGTTGTACAAGAACATTGAAAAATGCAAAGAGAAGTGCAAAAAAGTCATCTTCGATAATTTGATCCCAAAATGTCCTAATCTTGATACCAAGGCTTCTACACATGCAAGGGACCTTAGAGCTAATTACTCCACCACTGAGAAGGTCTAACAGACAATCTAAATCTATATAGAGTACTCTCCTTCTTTTCATAACTTATTATTAATTGATAATGGTGAGCTAGAGAACCATTTGGAGGTAGTGCAAAAGGGTGATTCAATTTAGTAGAAGTAAACTAGGAAAGAAGATATAAAATCCATAAAAATATAATACTTGGATAATTGCTCAACCTCCCAAAGATAAGTCTTGTATAACAAGTGGGTATACAAAGTAAAGGAGTCTATTGGAAGCTAAATATAAAAGGGCATATTAGTTGTTATTGGATTCCAACAATTGCATGGAAAACCTTATAATGGTATATGCACTAGTAGCAAAAATGACTACTATTAGAATTGTCTTGAGTATCATCATAATAGAAAATTTACATTTGGAGCATTTACATATAAAGACTATATTTCTTCATAGATATTATGATAAAAAGATCTATATAGAACAACTAAAAGGCTTCATTATTCTAACAAAGAAGAATATGGTATGCAAGCTACATAAGAGCTTATGCAGTCTAAACAAAGCATCGAGATAATGATACAAGAAGTTTGAAGATTTGATATGAAAGAATGACTATTGACCTCACTTTTGGAGTGAGGTTGGAAACCCTCATCCTCAATTTAAGATTCATTTAGACACTAAGACTTCCTTAGTTCTAAGACACTTTTAGTGGTTAAAGAACCATCAAACTTGAGCCTAGAAAGTCATAGGAAACAAACCTAGGACTAGAACTTACCTTAGGAGAAGTGAAGCCACACCTACCCTAATACTCAACCAAAAGTTCATGGCCAACTAACTAATCTAATCCAATTAAAATAATTACAATTCAAGCTTCAAGCTAAAACACCAATTCAATTTAGGCTCAATTTGATCCATCTTGTTTCAACTTGGTTAAAGAGGGTAAAGTGATTCCACCTAAACTCTTTGAGCTTAGGAAGATCAAATCCATTACTAAACTACCATACTTGAAACCTAATATACCCAAATTCATTTGAATTCAATTAAATTTGATTGAATCTTATCTAAGCTCCAAGTCAAACCAACTTAGGTTCTCACTCAAGTTAACCCATTTGAACCTCACAAAATCAAAATCCTATTCAACTTGACTAACGATAATTATACCTAACTCAAACTTTTGACCATTCTGAACACTCAATTAAACATCAAAACTTATCCCAATCAATTAAATCAAACCAACTAACCTAATTAAATCAAGTTGACCCAAGTCGACCCATTTTACCTAAAGATCTAACCCAAATAATTTACAATTAAAGCCATCAATCAACTTTAAATTTATCATTGGACACATTTCCACCTTTATATAACTTCAATTGAACTAAATCCATTCAATCAAACCACTTGACCCAAGTTGACCTAAATTTCTCGATTAGATCAAACTTCAATTGGACCAAATCAAGTTGCTCACTTCATTCCTTAATGATTGTAGACCATCATTGATCACTCAATTGCAATTCATTAGACTAACTCAAGCTAATTTTTCCTCTTAACCCAAGTTAACCTAATTTGACCTAAAAAATCAAATTGGACCAATTTATGCTCTAACCCAAATTGATTGCAACCAATGGCTTTCATCCATCACCAATTGAGTATTGAATATGATCCAACTACCAATTAAAGCCAATTTGGTCAAACCAAGTCATTTGACTCATTTGACCCAATTTGACCTAAAGGGTTATATTGAGCCAAATCACATTCTAATCCAAAACAATTCAAAACAACATCTCCAACAAATCTCAAATGACCAATTGAACATGAACTAACCTCTCACCCAAACTAAATTGTCCAATTTGACCAAATGAGCTAAGTTGAACCAAATCCAAATCCAATTCAAATTGGACAAAACAAATTGCACCAACTCATTCCAAATGACCCATAGAACATGACCCAATTTGGTCAAATAGTCAACCTAACCCAATTTGACCTATGGATCAAATTGAGCCAAACTGAACTAAAGTTGGCATAACTCACCCTTAGGTCCCCATTGCCCTACCAAAGTGGACCCAACCCATGATGTGCCCAGGTTAGGTCGCCAATTGAGCCAAGTCCTCAACATAGGACAAAATCCCTATTTAGAAGGGCTCTCCACTCCTCCTACTCTTGGTAGTCACCTTTGACCTTCTTTAGGCATAGGACCATTGACCTAACCCAAAGCTATTGGGTTCAGTCCATGGTTAAGATAGGGTAGCCTTACCCTTGGCTGACCATTGGTCCACCTAAGGAGTAGTGTACACTCCATCATAGCCCTCCAAACTCACTTGACCACTCAAGCTCCTCTACCTCATTTGTCCACTGCCACTCTCAACCACCAACTCCGAACAACTGCCAAAGGCTGAACCAATCCTGAGCCTTGGTTCAACTAGGAGGAGAGTATAATTCTCTGCCCCATCCATTCAAACTTCATAGAGACCTTCCTTAGATGATTATGAATAGTCTTAAACCTCTCTCAAGCTGCCCGTCCACCCGATTGTTGGTGAGACCAAGCTCCACCCACACCTAAGAGCTCCGTCCATCCAACCTCACTAAAGCTCCACCAAAATCAAATTAGTCTCCCACACCTTCACCTCACTCTGGTGAGATGAAACAAATTGATTCCTGATCAATTCGAGCATTGAAGCCACTCAAAGACCAACTCTGGTGAGCTTCACGATGGCATTTGGTCTACTGTGCAATCGATGGAGAGGCAGCTCATAGTCTTCTCAGTGGGTTTTGTCTCTTAAAGACAAAGCTACCTCAGTCATTGGACTTTTGGTCTTGAGCTTTGATGAGACAAAATCTGACAAATCATAGAAAATCGTAGGATTGTTGGTCCTTTTTAAAAGAAATATCATTTTCATGTGATTCCCACCATAAGATCCCCTTAGATCTTTTCCCTGATCATTTTGGAGTTGTTTTCACAATCGAATGAGCTCATGCGAGCTCAGATCAAGCAGCGGACAATGGTTCATTGGTCATCCATTTCACATGATTAGAATGGATGGCCGTGATTAATCGCATTAGATTTTTTAATTTAATCCCTTTAGATTCACAGGATTAATCCCAACCGTTTGATCTAAAATACTTCCTTTAGAATCATAGGATTAATCCTGACCATTTGATCTGAGATAAAATGGTTGAGATGAAACTGTGACTGTCGCTAAGTCAACTGCCGCGTCGGACGCATTTAAATAACCAATCCCATGGTGCCATGTGGAAAGCATTGCTGCATTAGCATCTGCATGGTGACTATGTTAGTAGGTTAATTAAGGTTTAAAAATATAATTAATTAATCATAACTTTAAAAATTTATAACTAATTATAGAAAAATCTAAAAAATGCAAATAAACCCATTTTAGAAAGGTTAAATAGAAAAGAATCTATGAAAAATAAAATATTTAGATTTTGTTTGGTGAACAGTGACTATTAAAGGCTTAAAATATTCACTAATTACTTTAATTAAGTTCTAATCGCTTAGCCAATTAATCTAAGTTTAGTATGACAATTACATGGGATGTCCCCTTGCTCCCATAATTTTCTTGGATTTATTTGCCTAGTGTATTAGAAATTTCATAATTTCAAACTCTATTTTCTATTTTAAGTGAGTTAATAATTTTTTAAAATTAAGAAAATAGTGAAATTAATTGGAGAAGGTTAATAAATCATCATAACTGTAAGAATTACCAAGAAATATAATTAGGACCTCTCTTCCTAATTGCTTTTCTCAACTTCATTCCTAAACCAATTTAATTAGATAACTAAGTGATTAAATAATTAAATGAAACTAATAAAAATTAAAATGATGAAACTAAAGTTTATTACATCATCATTATAGTTAATACAACAAGCAAGATTGATTAATTAATCTTCCTTATGTGCTTAGTTAACATAAGGGTTTTAATGAAACCATGATTTTTCATAGGTTTGGAAAACCATAAAAATAATTAGTTCAATCCTCTTAACTCATCCTCTTAACTCAATTAGTTAAGTGTGGGCTTAATTGCATTAGAATCCTTATGACATTGCTCATATATTTTCGATTGCATCATCATATTTCATAGGCATTTGTTTAATAGTTAATTAAATTAAGAGACATTTTGGAGGGAAATTAAGTGGTTTATCAATAAACTAAAGTTAATCAAACTCTAAAATTCATTGAACCTCTCTTTGAATTTGTTAATTAACTAACATGGGTGTGGGTTATAACTTAATTCTTATTTCTCCCCTTTAGGATTAAATAATCAAAACATAAAAATCAAATCTCAAAGAAGCTTTGATTAAGTTTAAGGAACATTTATTTAGTTTGATTTCCTTTAGGTTTTAATGAAACTAAGTATGTCATTTGATAATTCTTAATCAGTTTCTTTCAATTATCATAAATATGCATGCCATATGTTTTATAAATTCATGTTTTAAATTCAAAAGAATATGTTGCATTTAACTGCATGAGTTGGACAAGTATAAATATATGGTGTGGCTATTATCACTAATAAATCCAAAATTATTTTGAAATTATGTGCTAATTATTGATTAAGTAATATTACTCCTAGTTTGTTACTTATAACTTTTTCCATAAATGAGGGAACCTAAGCATGGAGCTAATTGATCTTTTCATAATTAGAAGACAATAACTTGCAATTTTTCTTGGCTTCAACTTTACATTTTTACATATGTGTATATGTATTTGAATTAGCAAGTATATAATCTATACATCTTTGGAATATAAGGCTTTAAGTAGCCCCAAGGAGGTCTTAGATAATCTCACTTCACTGGTTTAATAATAGCACAAACTTGCATAATTTCTTTTATATATATATATATATATATATATATATATATATATATATATATATATATATATATATATATATATATTTGTGGTCAAATATGAAGTGAAACCCTTTTTCTATCAAATTCATGCATATTCATATATTGAGTGTATAAAATAAAATACATATAAGTAATGTATGTATCCATATTAAATTGAGACAACAAGATGAAATAAAATGAGAATTTTATTGATAATGAAATTGAAGTGATTAAACTATATGTATTTAATGATGATTTAGCTTCATTTACCTTTATGGTGTTTCCATGTATAAATAAAATTCATTAAACTAAATCTAAACATAGGATTAATTAAATTTGTGAATGGTCCATTATGAAGGTTCAAACTCACAAAAATGTAATCTTTAGAAATTAACCTCGGCTAGGAATTAAAGAGAGACAACTATCTTTCTTCTCTTGATAATGTTAAATCTTAAATAATAAAATGAATAAAATATGCATAATTTAAAATCCAATCAAGTGCAATAAATGAATTTAAATGAAATCAGCCCTAACGGATAACTTGATGCTCACTCATTAGAAAACTCTAATTTTGAAACCCAACTAGGACATGCCACACTCCAGCCCCAACACACACTTTAGAATACTAAGTCACCAATCTTAGCAGTAGGTTGGGTCATTGTTTGTTGTGGTGATATGCTTTATTTTGTGATGTAATGTTTATAGACTGCATGTCAGGATTGCTTGTGCATAGACTGGATGTTAGGTCGTTATTAGCCTAATGATATTTTTTTTGTTGGGATTGTGCTTAAGGGACCGTTATAATAATAAAATATAAAAATTCCATTTGCTTGCAGGTGCTATTTAAGTTCCTAAGAATAATTTAATTAGACAGTTGGGCTTAGTTAATCAAGTGTAGAGTGCTAAGTCCTAAAATATGAAATATAATTGATTGACTTGTATGTTTGTTTAGCTAATATTTATCTTGCAGGTGTAGTTAAAGTTATTTTCCTTATAAAAAATAATTTTGCAATAGGCTTAAGATTAGTGCTATGGGGTTTAGGATGAGCAGTGGCTAGAAGGAAAAGGCTTGGGAGGCCCTATGAAGCCTAGAGCAAGCTAATCCAAATAAAAGAAGAAGAGCAAGAATTGAAGACCCTCATACTATTTTTTTCATTTGTACAATTTAATTTTAATCTAGGTTTTATAAGAGTAGGACTCAGCTATCCAACTTTTTTTTTTCTGGGGTGTACGCCACTACCCGGCTGCACCAGGCTTTTATTATTTAATGAAATTCAAATGTTTATTATTATGTTCAAATTTTGCAGCAGAAATGACATAATTTTTATAAGTTTCTTAAAGTGTGATGATTTGATGTGTGGTCTAGTTATGGTAGGCTCTTTAGGATAAAATTAAATTTTCTACCCTCATTAATAACTCATAATTAATATCTTAATCAACTTATAACCTCATCTTAAAGCCTAGGTTCATAATCAAGATAAATAAAATATTTAACAACCCCTTAGTTGAATGTTGTATGTTATCACACCATGCATATCATATTATTTCACTCTAAAAATAGAGGATCTCCACTCTTTCTCGATAGGGGACATGTTTGACCAGTGAGAGTAGTCCCTTGTAGTGGAGAACATCTCTTCTAGCTCATTTAGCTCACAACTCAATTTTATCATGCATTTATGCATAATTATCCTAAGCTTTAGTCCAAATTAAGGTGTCAAAATGATTTAAAAAATTATAAATTTAGCATTAGTTTAAGTCATGTTTTCATATCAATCATGATCTAGATTTTTAGGGAGTGAGTTTAGGAATTTAAACTCTTTCCTAATTTATAACGGCCTAACTATCTTGCATTTATATATGACTAGCCCACATGGTTTTGAAATCATTGGAAGTGTTAGTTGGAGGCCACTCTAGGTGGTTATAAGTCCAAAGGGGTTGGGATGGGTTTACTTTCCCTAGTGGAGATGAATTAATCCATCCCACTTTCCCGAGTAGAATTAGGTCAAGCTCTTAGCTTGTACTAGAGTGCCGTAGATATTGGTTTAGAGGCTGCTCGTTTCCCTCAGGCTATGAGTATAAGTCCTCACCTCTTAGGCTTTCCCACAATCTTGTGTTGTCGAGATCTAAGTCCAAGCATTCTAATAAAATTTCAACTTAGATAAAAGTAACCATTTCTTCCAAAAATATAAAACCTCATTATAGGGTAGATTGAAGAACCCACTAGGCTTCCAAGTATTATGTGTGATTCCTACTTATTCTTCTTTGAGATCCGTGAAGAAGTCTTCTTATTCAAATAATCCCACTTGATTTCCTTTATCAACCATTCCTTTGATAGTTTAACTTTGAAATATTTGGAGACATTAATTGACTACTTTAATCGAGAATGTTTTAAGAGAATTCTCATTTCCTAAGATGTAATTAACTATGGGAGCTTGCTTCCATAAGGAACTAAAGAACCTAGCATAAATTAAACCCTACTTTACTTATCTATGTAAAGCAGTGGAAAGATCTCTGGTATATATGTGGACCTATCTACATTAGGAATCCTTATTAGGCGATTGTGTCCATTATAGGGTAATGTCTCTATCTTTCGAGGTAGTATATCATACCTCAATGTAACGCTCAATCACTTCAATAAGTACCTTAAGATCTATGTGGTGTCCCTATGACTCCAAATTAAAAACAACACAACGACTTCATCAGATGTGAGATGGATCATTATTGTTTCATCAAAAAATTTGATAAAACTTGTATCATTTTGTTGATTTATGTTGATGACATGCTATTTGTAGGAGCATGTGTGACATAAATCAATAAGTTGAAGGAGCTACTATTTATAAAATTTGAGATGAAGGATTTAGGGACAAGAAAAATAAAATTATGGCATGAAAATTACTTGAGATAGATCTAAAGAGACATTAAAGTTGTCTTAAGAGAAGTATATTCAAAAGGTTTTGAATAGATTTAATTTTTTATGCAACGCTAAGAGAAAATCCTCAAGGTAGCCACTTTAAACTATCCAAAAAGTAATTACTAGAGTTAGATGAAGAGTAAGAGTATAAAAATGTATCATATACATCAGCAATCAGCAGCCTAATGTATGCTATAGTATGTACCAAATTATATACTATTCATGTAGTGGGAGTAGTAAGTAGATTTATGTGTAGCCCAAGTGACATGCATTGAGAAGTGTGAAGGGGATCATGAGATACTTGAAAGGTACTTAAAGTACAACCCTTTTTCTTTAAGAAAAATGATCTAATTCTCTAGGAATACTCAGATGCTAATCTAGGAGAAGATTTAGATGGTCACAAGAGCACTTCAAGATATATGTTCATGCTTAGATAAGTCATTATAAGTTGGATGTTAAGATTATAGAAGTGTCATGCTTTCTATGATTGAAGCTGAGTATATGATAGTTTGAAAAGCAGACAAGAAAATGATTTTGACTAAAATTCACCACTAAATTCAAACTCTGAATTCCTTCTTAAGCCCTTTGATTTTATCTTATGGACTTAGCCTTGACCAAATCCAAATCAATCCCAATCCAATTGATTTTCCTCAAATCAAATTCTAAATCATAAATCAATTCCAAACCCCAAATGATTGAAACCCATGATTAAATTTAAATTCCAAAATCTTTTCCTAAGCCATATGAACCATCTTCATATGCTTTGACAAAAATCCTTCAAACCAACTCAAGTTTGGTTGATTTCTTTATAAATAAATCATTCCTTCATTTATATTCACAAATATAAATGAAATCTAAATTCAAACTATTCAAATCAAAATAAATCAAACCAAATAAAAACCTAAGTTAGCCCTTTTGACTTACATCCCTAAGCTTAATCAAATTTGCTTCCAAATCACTCCAAACTCAAGTGATTTTTCTCATAACCATTTAAATCTTCATTTATATTCACAAATATAAATGAAATATAATTTCAAATGACCAAAATCAAACTCAAATCAAACCAAATTCCTAATTTTAGCCCTTTTAGACAAACTTTTGAACTTGGTTAAATGACATCTAAATCAAGTAAAAACTCATGGATTTCTTCATGATTCAATCATTCCTTCAATCATTGATCCAAATATAAACATAAAACACCATAATCAAACCAAATCCCAGTCAACCAAAATCAAGCCCAAGTTAACCCTTTTGACTTGAAATTGTCATATGAACTGAAAGCCATTTGGCTCTAAACCAATTGCAATTGGATTAATATTTCAATCCTAAGCTCATATGAGTTCAACTAAACTTGAATCAAATCTTGATCATGCCAATTGACTCATTTAGGCTCACTTGACCTAAAGTGACCTAAGAGACCCTTCTTGAGCCAAGTTCTAATCTAACCCAAATTGGATTGAGCTAAGCCCATATAAATCTCAATCATGATCAACAATCATCATGGGGTGATCAACCACCTTGAATTGGGTCAAACCAAGTCAAACCTAGCCTTTGACGAAGTCAACATTTAGCCCAAATGAACCCAAACTAGCCAAAATCCATCATATGCTAAATTGATTGAAACCATTGACTCAAACCCATTCATAATCAATGATTGAACATAACCAATCCATCAATTGAGCCAAACCAAGCCTAATTGGCCACTTGACCAAAGTTGACCCAAATTGGCCTAAAAAAGCCAAAATGGGTCAAACCATGATTTAACCCAAATTGATTGCAATGGCTCAAGTTCATTTTAAATCACTTATTGAACTTGACCAAAACCATAATTGAGCCCAAGTTGACTATTTGGTCAACTTGACCCAACCTAGCCCAAATTGACCAAAATTCAAATTAATTTCAAATTAAACCAAACCAAAGCCTATAATCATTTTTAATCAACCAATTGAATTTGACCCAACACCCAACCCAACCTAATTTGGTCAAGTTGGTCAAATTGGTCAACCTGATCAATTTGACCCTTTAGAATTCAAATGAGTCAAATTCAAACCTAAGCCAAACAAATCCAAATTAATTGAACCAAAACATCATATGAACCTAACCCAAGCCTTGGTTTTACCCAATTTGACCAATTGGTCAACCTAACCCAACCTAGCCCAAATGGAACCCATTTGACCAAATGAAGCCAAATCCCTCCAAATCCAACTTATGGGACCTTAAGACTTAGTCAAACCTGACCCAAACATGTCCTAATTCTTTTTCAAATCAGCCTAAAAGCCAAGTGGGCCCCACCAAGGTGATTAGCCATCAAACAATAAGATTTAAACCTTAAAATCATTGGATCCAAACTAAAGTCAACTTGCCCATCCCCATGGCAGCTCATTAGCACTTCATGGAACCTTCTCTTGATCCACCTAGCTAACCTAACTCATCCTAAGTCGGCCAAGGACCTTTGGGAGGTGAGTTGACTCACCTCCAACCTAAATTGAGCACCCATTGGATCTAGACCATGACAACCTTGCACATTAGATCCTTGGCAGCCTCCCATCATTCCTCCCATCCCCAGCGTGCCTCCCTGACTTGATGGAGACAAGTTCGGTAGCCGGACGGCGGCCAGCTAGTGCAAAATGTGCGAACGCTATCGTCCATCCATGATGGGAAATTGAGGGGTATACCCTCTCAATTCGAACATGATTTGGAATACACTTGCATCGTGAGCTCTCCTAGGTGAATTCTGAAGCCCCTTAGAGTGTTTCTAAGGATCCCCAAGCCCTCTCCATTCGACATTGCCCATTCCCGAAAGCAAAAAATAGGGCATCCCAATCTCAAGCAATACTACCTCATTTCAAAATCAAACTTCAATTCCTCTTAGTCACACCATCACCATACCCTATTGAAGCCAATCAAATCAATTCCCAAGCTTCCAAGCCATGGGAAGATTGAGTTTGATTGGAGCTGAAGCCTTTACGTGCGTGGGTAAGTCAACTAGGCCTCCCACACCAAATCAAGCTCAAAGCTCCTCAACAGGGCCTCGCCTCAACTAGGCGAAGCTACCTCTGGCATTGCACTGTCGGACATTCACTCTCGTGAGGTAATTCCTCAAAATCATAGCTATAGGGAAATCATGCTCGGTTCTTTGTAAAAAGAATTTGAATTTGATGCAAAATTGACCATTGGATGTGTGTGTCTCCCTTCCTCAAAGGTGTGGGAAGCATTTGAAGATAATTCGAGCTCGGGTGAGCTCAGATCGAGCGAGGGAAGACAGACACCATCTATCTTTCATTGTTCGCAAACATGATATATCATGATCCGTCCATCCCGCATGATTGGGATGAATAACTCTGATCAAATCCCACAGTAGAGCCCTTGATTCCCTTCCTAAACCATGGATCGAATCATGGCCATCCGATCTTAAATCGGATTGCCCACAGAGAGAGCGAGTCCGTCGGCTGCTGAGTCAGCATGCGGATGTCACTACTTGAATAGCCAATCCAGTCATACCATGTGGAAAGCTCGCTGCGTCAGCGCACCGCATTGGCCGCCATGTGGCTCGATGAGATTATGGATTTAATTAGGGCTAATTAATTAGTTTTTAATCCTAAAACTTCCTAAAACCATAACTAATTATAGAAAAATCTAAAAAATACAAACTTAGGCTCATTTTGAAGATATTTTAGAGACGAATCTAGAAAAATTATAATTAATTGAATTTGAATAGTGATTATGAAATATTTAGGGTTTTATCAAAATTCTAATTAGCTTAATTATACCTTAATTAAGCACTAAATTAATCCCAATTTTTTTTGGATGTTTAGGGGGATGACCTCTATCTCCCATATTTTTTTTGGGATTTTATTGATTGCTTAATTAGAAAATCATTTGATTAAGTCCTAATTACTCACTTAATCCAATTAATTATAATTAAGGAATGAACAATAACTTGATTAATCATTTAAACATAATTATTTTTGTTGAACAATAAGATCACTTAGGGAATGTGATTGGGGATACTTTTCTTAATTCATTTCCTAGGTCTTTTTATCTTTAAAAGTCAAATTAATTAATACTTAATGAAATGATTAATTGATTAATTAAGTGATCAATCTTCAAAATAAGGAAATTAGAATCTAATTGGATGTTGAAATGATTTAGGGATTAGGATTGAGGCCTTGCCCTTGATCCTTTCCCCTAAGTTAATCTCATCATTGAAATTAAAATATAATCAAAATATTTAATCAATTAAATAAAGGCTTAATGAAATTAAGACTAAAAAATCAATTCATCCACACCTAAACAACCCTTAATTGATCTTGGGTAGCTCCTTGGGTGTTCAATAACCCAAGGTGATAGATAATGAAATTATGGTTGGCTCATGTGTGTAAAAATCATAAAAGTAATTAAGTGAGATCCCTTAAGCTTAATTAACTATTAATCATAAGCTGATTGCATTAGGCCCATTTCATTTCTTAGGAGCATTGCAAATTTACTTTTCATATGGTTGCATATCATATTGGCTTATTATTAATTAGTTAACTTAAGGTGATATGTAAGGGTTAATTAATTTTAATTCATACCTTAACCTAATTAAAATATAAAATCAACTTCAATATTCTTCATTAAACCAAATTAATTCACACATGGGGAAATGGGTTAGGATTAGCAAACCTCTCTCATATTCCTAAATCAAATCAAACTAAAAGTTAAAAAATATCTTTAAAAGAATTTTGGTTCATTCTAAATAGCTTTATTTAATATTATTGTCTTTAGGAATTAATTAGGGGTGAATGAAATCATGTGCTTACATTCCTTTATTTCTTTCCAATCATGCTAAATATTGCTTGCCATATGAAATCATGCATTCATTACTTTTAAAATTAATTTTATATTGATAATTGCATGTGTTGACTTAAATTAAATATGTGTGACTATTATCATTATTAAATAAAAAACTATTTTCAAAACCTACAAATCAATTATTATAAATAAAGTAATGTTAATTACAAGTATCTATAAGCTTGCATGTGATAATAGTATAAGATGTGTAATATAAGGTTCTCTTTTCCTATCTTAACATGGATTCATATAGGATTTGCAAGTGTATAGTTCATTTGAGAAGAACATAACACTTGCCTAAATCCATTCCTATGCATCTCCATGTTAAGACTTAGGAAGAATTTCATATCACACATGTAAATAACATAACCAAACCAAACATAATTTCTTACATGATTCTCTACTCATGTGGTTCTTTTCATACATTTACATGTATATAAGAAAAGTGATATATTTGTCTAGACATCTTGGGGCTGTGAGGCATTAAGTAGCCCTAAGTAGGTCTTATACCTTACGCCCTTAGTGTAGAAAATAATGGCACCATACTCACTTAAAACTTTTATACATATGCATGTATGATGTGACCAATGAATAAAGAATCATAAATCAAATAAATCAAATACAACCTTTTCCATGGATTTTTTCTATCCTTATAGTTATTTATACATTTACATGTATCTAAGAAAAGTGGTATATTAGTCTGGACATCCTAGAGCTGCGAGACTTTAAGTAGCCCTAAGTAGGTCTTGTACCTTACGCCCCTGGTGTAGAAAATAATGGTGCCATACTCACTTAAAACTTTTATACATGTGGATTTGTATTTAGTTAATGGATGAAAAATCCCTCTTTTCTAGATAACAAAGGCATGCATTCATAATTCAATCAACAAATGAAATATTTAAATTCAAAATACAATTCTTTGTATTCATCATCAAAGTATACTAAGATTTACATTGCATGTATATGTATGCTTAGATTATTTATATGCATGATATACATGATGGAAAGAAATGAATGAACGTGTGTTATGTGATAGTAATCCATTCTAATTAAGCTTAAAATGCCTTTCTTATGGAATGGGGTTATTTAGAGTGAACCTAAACTTAGGGTTAATTAAAACACATAATAAGCTATTCATTAAAGAAAACTAAGCTAATTAACTTACCTTAGAAATGACTTAAGGTATGGATAAAAGGGATATTCCCTCTTTTTTCTTCTCTTTATAACACTTAGTTGCTAAGTGTAGGCTATATGAAAAAAAAATACCAAGTAAAATCTTCAAATCAATTAAACCACTTAAAAAGAAATTAACCCTTTATAAATTAAATCACTCACACTTAGCAAATCATAACTCTAAATCCTAGCTAGAACATACCACACAAGCTTTAATACATGCACATTAGACTAAGTCACCATTTTTAGCTTTATGTTAGGGCGGTGCATGGTTTGATGAATGTTTAATTTTATGATATACTATTTTAGAATGGATGTTAGGGTGTATGTGCATAGTCTAGATGTTAGGCCGACATTAGCCTAATCATGTTTTATGCAGGGGGTCGTGCTTAAGGGGTCGTTGTAATAAAAATATAAATACTTTTGCTATACAGGTTGCTTAGCCCCTAAGCATAACCCAAGTTAGGACAGATGGACTTGGTTACCCATGTGTGGGGTGCTGAGTCTAAATTATTCATATAACTGCTTGGGTTGTATGATGTGTTTAGCTAATACTTATTTTGCAGGTGTAGCTAAATTTACTTTCCTTCCTTTTAATATAATTTTGCATTAGGATCAGGATAAGTGTTATGGGGATTAAGGTGAACATTGGTTATAAGACCAAGTCTTATACACCATGTGATGCCTTTGGAGAAAACAACATCCCAATCAAACCAAGAGAAATAAAGAAATAGAGCAAAACAAAGTGAAGAAATGAAAGACGAAGAGTGAAGAATGGAGGATGAAGAATGAAGACCCCCATAAAACTTATCATTTTATAATTGTAATTATTCTATCATTATACCGGGATGTATAATGGTAGAGCTTAGCTACCCACATTTCTTTTGTGCGGTGACGACTACACCGCCTCTTTCTTCTTTTACCAGCTTTATAAAATTGTTTGCTATTTTATTTATCTTGTGCATTAAAAATAGCATACCTTTTCATAGTTTCTTTATGATTAGTGATTGCTGTGTGGCCTGAATGCGATTAGGCTCTTAGGATGAAAAATAAATTTTTTATCCCACTAGTAACTCATAACTAAAATTTTAAAATAACTCATAATGTCACATAAAAGCATAAGAACTAAATCAAGATAATAAAAAAGTTTAGCAACCCCCTTAGCTGGATGATTGTATGTATAATACCATGCATGTCATATTCTTCCACTCTTATTAAGAGAGGGCTTCCATCTGAGCCAGAGAATAAAGGCTTAACCTGTAAGAGCCTTTGATGGAAAGACACCTCTTTCTCTTTTGATTTGGCTCATAATCAATTTCTTATGCATTTAGGCATACAAAATCCTATGGCCTATGTCAAAATAAAAAGTCCAAAAATCAAATAAAACTTGACAAAATTTGCATTAGATTTAAGTCATTATTCATGCCCTTCATGATTTAGTCTTTTAGGGAGTGGGTTTAAGGACTTAGTATCTTTTCTAAATAAATAACCTCTTAACCATCTTGCAAAGCATATGACTTGCCTAGATGGATTTAAAACATAGGAGGAGTTAGTTAGCTATCACTTCAGGTAGTAATAACTCCAACAATCGGGTGGTTTACTCACTCGTGTGGAGGTAAACCATATACCCACTTTCACCTTAGATTTAGGTTGTGTTTTGGTCCATGCCAAAGCTTCCTAGATTTAGGATCTGAGGTTACTATTTCTCTTTGTGAGCTAGAAGCATAAATCCTCACCTCTTAGGCATTTCCACAATCTTGTGTTATGAAATTATAAGTCCTAGATTTCTAATAGAAATTCAACTCAAACAAATAAATCTTCTCAAAATTCAAATACATAAAGCCCATCCATAAGATAGACTAGAGTGCTCACTAGGCTTCCTAGTATCATGAGCACTGCCTACTCATCTCCTTTGGTTTAGATAATAACTCTCCCCTTTTGATCTCTCCCATTTGATTTTCTGAAATATAACCAATTTGTTGATAGTCCTATCTTTGAATTCTTTGGAGACAACATTCTCCTACTTTAATGAAGAATATTCTTTAGGGATTCACTTCCCTTAAGATGTAATTAACTTTGGAGGCTTGCCTCCATAGGGAACTTAACAAACCCGGTTTAAATAAACCCTATTTTACTTTTTCATATAAAGTAGGGAAAAAATATATGCTATATTCGAAGACCCATTATGCCTTAGGAGTCCTTATTAGGTGATCAGGTCCATTATAGGGTAGTGACTTTTATCTCTTGAGATCATATACTATTCCTTAATGTAGTACCCGATCACTCTAATAAGTACATCCTCAGATCTGCGTGGTGTCCCCTCACATATATACACACACCCAAAACACACACAAAAATAAACACCATAATAGTCTTCATATAAAATATTTAATGAGGAGATGAGAATGAGATCGTGGTAAGGTTACCACTTCTCATCTAAACTCAAGGTATTTTTTTTATTAAAAGAGATATCATCGAGCAAATAAAAAAAGCAAGAGAATTTTGGTTACTTAATCTCTTAAATAGACTAAACTTCCTTTGATTAATTTCATTCAAGAACATCTCCATGAAAAACTTTATATATGTTGAAAGATCTCTTTATTTTGATTTTGTTTTTATCATTTTTAACAAGGAAGACTTATGATTCAATAATTTAACCCTAAAATGTAATATATTCTAAGTGTCAATCTACAATGTAGAGAGTGAATCACTATGACCAATTAAGATGATGACCCATTATATAGAAATCCTATAAAAAAATTACAAAATTACTAAGGACTTAATAAAGAGTACGATAAGCTCAAAATGACAAATGAGTGATATGGTTAGTGCTTAAGCCTTTAATTGGAGATCAATTATATTTATACATTATTTTCAAGAGTCTTAGGATAGTGATATAAGATTTGGTAAGGCAATTTTTTTAGTAGAATTAAAGTTATAACCACAAAATTTATATTCTTAGTTAATGTTGAACAAAGATAATTCAATATAATTCTTTGAATTAAAATACAATTGTATAAGGCATAATCTATTTCAAATTTAGAAAGTTTTAAATTTTTTTAATGTTTAAGTATTTTATCCATATTTTCTTTGAAGAGATAATTATAATTCTAGAAATTAAATTTTTTAATTTGCAAATAAAACTCTAAATAATTACATAAAAACCCAAGTGTCCACACATGATAATACACAACACCAATTACTTGCAATACATAAATTATTTTTAAAATTTTTTAATATCAAATTTCTCTTTATAATTAGTCCTCCATGCTTGATTTCAAGTCTTCTTGCTAGGGATTTATTTACTTCTTGTGCTACATCATTTTCCATAAGCCTCAAATGACACTTCTCTGAACAATTTAGATCAATATAGTCTTTTTAAAGCTAAGTGCAAGCTACTATAGTTCCTCCAATGTCAACAATGTGTCCTCACTTAGTAGTTTGTTCTTTCACCTGACTAGGAATCTATGGATAACATCTTAATATAATTGCACCTCGATTGTGATAATGTGGTCCACCTTAAAGAATGTAAGCTGGATAAGTACCTGCAAGTAATTTTCATCTCCTATTATAAAAAGTTTTATACTATAATTATAGAGGTTAGGCAATTTCTTTAAATGATATTAAATATTTCACATTGAAAATGGGACTAATAAATATGTTAAAAGTCAATTCTAGGATGTATGTATTAGTGCCAAGTTTCTTTGTAATTTTAAATGGCCAACATGCTCTTATTTATAACTTCTTATATTTCATGGAAGAAATCTCTTAGGTTGGATACAGCTCAATACATGATCACCTATATTATTTTTCCTTAAAATTTTATTTTAATTCTTTCATTCAACATACTAATTATTTTGTAGTTCAAATTATTTCTTTATATCATCACAAATGTTACAAAAGTCACATGCAAATGTATATGTTGAATAAAAAAAATGCATGAGCCGGTATGCTAATTAGATCAATATTCATCTTTACATTATACCCATAGACCATTTCAAAAAATAATTTATTAGTTGTCTTGGAAGTAATACTATTATTGACAAATTTAGATGTAAGTAAGAGTAAATCCTAATTTCCTAGACTCTTTTAAATTAAGCATCTCAATAAATTTCCTATAGTCTTATTTATCATCTCAATTTGTCCATCTATTTGAGAATGTCATAGATGAATTTTAATTTAGTGCCTATTAATTTCCAAAGAATTTTCAAAAAAAAAAAGTTGACATGAATTTGACATCTTTATCATAAAATATTGTGGATGGAACTCCACGTAGTCTTTCAATCTCCACAAAGAATAGCATAGCTATGGAGAATTTATCAACAATCATAAACATTCTATCATGTCCCCTAGATTTCATAGGTAGTCTCAAGATAAAATACATAGATATATCTTCTTAGGGCTTGGAAGGAATGGGTAAGGTCATAAATTTTCCTGACTTCTATTTGTAGCCTTTACAGGTCTATATGTTTAACATTGGGTCTCTACTATCTCGACTTCTCTTTTTAATAAAGGCTAATAAAACTTATGCTCAATGAGATTTATTAATTTAAATTTTCCAAAGTGCACTATTATTCCCCAAAAATGAAGTTATATAATAAGGATTTCTCTCATGTATGTCCTTGAGATATGTAACCTATTCCCTTTATAAATATAACCATATATGGTTATAAAGGAACTATTAAATTACATGCATTAGGATTCACACATGAAATAAACAAGATGGAAATTAGGATAAATCTTATATTCTTTTTTAAAACTTTGAAATCTAGTGATTTAAAATTTTAAAGAATTATTAATGATTTCCTAGACAATGCATTTGTTATCTACCTTGGGTTAATGCTTAATAACAAAAGAAAAGCCTTAAAGGTATCATATACATTTAACATGTATATAATTTAATTTCTTTTGGATATTTAAAATTTTATAGCTTGATGATTCATATCAAGTATAAATTTCTTAAGCAATAGATAGTGCCTCCAGTGTTTAAGTGTTTGAATACAATAATAATAAGCCTTTATCCCACTATGTGGGGTTAGTTACATGAATCCATCTTCTCCATAGTGTCTTATTAAGTGCTTATTTTTTATTTAATTCTAATAAACTAAGATCATTTTTTAAAGATCCTAACCAAGTTTTGTTTAGGTCTGCCACTACCTTTCTTAATATAAGGGAAATTTAATACATCTACACTCCTAACTAGGTCATCAGACTACTGACTCTTTATGTGACCAAACCATTGTGAGGTTTATTTTTAGATGTGGAACACCATGTAGATCTTATAGGGTGCTTATTGGGTATGAAATTAAGAAATGATGCACTATCTCGAAAGATAGAAATCATCACCCTATAATGAATCTAATCACCTAATAAGGGCTCCTAAGGCATGATGGGTCTTCAAATGTACCAGAAATATTTCTCATATTTTACATGATAAAGTAAAGCAAGATTTATTTTAAGTCAGGTTCTTTTGTTCCTTATGGAGGCAAGCCTCCATAGTTAATTACATCCCAAGGAATATGATTCCCTAAGAGTACTCTTGATTAAAGTAGATAGTTATGATCTTTAAGATTTCAAGGCTAGAATATCAAAGGATTGGTTATGTTTGGAAGATCAATTGGGAAAGTTTAAGGAGAAGACTTATTTTTGGAATCTAAAGGAAGAAAGTAGGCGATGCTCATGATACTAAAAAATCTAGTAAGCATTCCAATCGACCTATAATTAGGCTTTATATGTTTGAAATTGAAGAGATTTATTTCGTTAAAGTTGACATTTTATTAGATTGTTATGGCTTATAATCCAACAACACAAGATTGTGAAAATGCCTAAGAGATGAGGATTTATGCTTGTAGCCTAAAGAAAATAGCTACCTTGGATCCTGAATCTAGGGAGCTTTAACATAAGCTAAAGCACAAACTAAATCTAAGAAAGAGAAGGACATAATGGTTTACCTACACTAGAGAGGATAAACCATCCAATTTCTGGGCTTACAACTGCCTGGAGTGGCCGCCAGCTAACTCCTATGATTCAAAATAATGTAGTCTGGTCTTATGAATTGCAAGATAGCTAGTGTAGTTGTTTAATTGGAAAGAAAGATACTAAAGTGCTAAAACCACTCCCTAAAAGACTAGAGCATGAGTGGTATGAGCAATGACCTGGTCTAATAAAAAAATATTTTCAAATTTTATATAATTTTGACTCATCATTTTGACAAATGGCTTGGGATTTCTTATTCCTAAATGCATGATAAAATATGGTTATGGGCTAAATCAATGAGAAGAGAGTGTTCTCCACCACAAGGGATGCCATCACAGGTCAAGTATTCCCCTATCATGCAAGGATAGAGACCCCCCATATTTAAGGAAGAAGGAATATGCATGCATGATGTGAGACAAATAACATTCAGTTAAGGGGTTGCTAAATCTTTTAATTATCTTATTTAAAACCTAGGCTTTATGATGAGGTTATTGTTAAGAATTTTAGTTATGAGTGATTATTTGGATAGAAAATAAATTTTATCCTAAGAGCCTACCGCATCTAGGCCACACAATTAAACATCAAATATTAAGAAGCTATGAAAAACATGTTGTTCTAATGTGCAATCTAAACACAACATCAATCAAACATGTATAAATTATGTAAAAGAATAAAAGGTCGGTGCGGTTGGGTTCTGCCATACAACCCAAAAAAAGAAAAGCTGGGTAGCCAAGCTCTACCCTTATACAACTCGGATTACAAAATAACATGCTATGGGGGGGGGGGTTTCTTTTCTTCATTTCTTCATGTCCTCCTTTTCTAACTTTTGATTTGATTTGCTCCAAAGGCATCACAGGGCACCCCAAGGACTAAACCTTCTAGCCACTGCTCATCTTAATCCTCCACAACACTAATTCTAATTCCTATTGTAAAATTACATTTTATATGAAAATGTAAATCTAACTACTCCTGCAAAATAGTGGTTAGCTAAACATACATTCAATCCCAAACAGTTATATTTATAGTTTGGACTTAGTACTCTGCATATGGGTAACCAATCTCACCTATTCTAACTTGGATTATGCTTAGGAGCATAAGCAACCTACAATCAAAATATTTATATTTTTTTATGGGGCCTCTTAAGCACAACCACCTATTGAAAACATGATTAGGCTAATCATGGCCTAACATCGAGTCTATGAAACATACACCTTAACATCCAGTCTAAAATAAGACATCACAAAACAACACATACACCACACCATGTACCATCATAACATAAAACTAGAAGTAGTGACTTAATTCTAATGTGTGTGTATTAAGGTTTGTGTGGTATGTACTAACTAGGAATTAAGGTTATGGTTTTATAAATGTGAAAGGATTCAATTTAAAGGGTGATTTCACTTCAAGTGCTTTAATTGATTTGCAAGTTTTAATTTGGTTTCGTGTGACTTACCCTTAGTAACTAAATATTGTAAAGAGAAGAAAAGAGGTTGCCCTTTTTCATCCCTACCCTAAGCCATTTTTTAAAACATGTTAATTTGGTTTAGTTCTCTTTAGTGAATGGCTTATTACATATTTTAAATTAATCCTAAGTTTAGATTCTCTTAGATGATTGCATTCAACATGAAAGGCTTGTTAAGATTAATTTGAGTGAACTACTAACACATGACAAACATCACATTATTCTTTTCCATCACATGTAACATGCATATGATTAAATCCCAAGTATAACTATACATGCAATATATTTCTTTTAGAGCACTTTAACTGAAAGATGCATATGTGTATTTTGTAGAAAATGGGATTTTCACCCATTAGCTAAATGTACATTCAAGTGTATAAAAGTTTTAAGCAAGTACTTCACCATTGTTAACCAGGGGAGTGAGGTAAAGACCTCCTTGGGGCTACTTAAAGCCTTGCATTCCCGAAATGTCTAGGCTAGATATACCCACTATTCTTGAATACACATAAATATACAAATAACTACAAGAATGGAAAAGCATGCAAAAGTTGTCTTTCTTTCAATTAAATTATTTATACATGTGAGCTAAAGTTGAAAAAGAGATTTTCATTCATTAGCTAAATGCACATACAAGTGTATAAAAGTTTTAAGCAGATACTTCACCATTGTTAAGCAGGGGAGTGAGATAAAGACCTCTTTGGGGCTAGTTAAAGCCTCACATCCATGTAATGTCCAAACTAGATATACCCACTATTCTTAAATACACATGAATGTACAAGTGACCACAAGAATGGAAAATCATGCAAATGTTATATTTCTTTTAATTGAATTATTTATACATGTGAGCTAAAATTTATTTAAATTCTAACATCAAAATATATAGTAATGAATTCAAATAAATGTTATGTCCTTTTCAAATGGGTTATACACTTGTTAACATTCAAACTTTATGTAAATCCATATAGATTAAAGAAAGAGAACTCCATATCACATGTTCTAAGCCATAGACACATGCAAGCTTATAAATATTTATAACTATTATCACTCAAAATATTATGGTTGACTTATAAACTTTTGAAAATAACTTTGATTTAATAGTGATAATAGCCACACATATTCATAGGTTAATCAACACATGCAAGCTTGACATAAAGGAAATTCATTTAAATTTAAATAATTTGAAAATATGAATGCATGAAACCACATGACTCACATTATTTAATATGTTGGAAAGGAATGATAAGACATAAAACACATGTTTCATGCAATCAAGCTAATTCCTAAGGACAATCATATCAAATAAAAGCATTTAAGGAAAACCAAATATTGTTAATGCCAATTTTTATTGTATGTTTTGTTTTGATTTAATGAAATGAGGGAAACTTTGCTGATCCTAATCCATTCCCATGTTTGTGATTTAATTTAGTTTAATGAAAAGGTAATTAGGAATTTTATGAGTTAATTAAGTCATCTTTATGCTTTAAGTACATTAATTAACCCTTACCTATATCACATTAACATAACTAATCAAATAATTACGAGCCAACATGAAATGAATAAAATAAAATTGCAATGATCCTATGAAATGAAAGGGCCTAACATAACTTGGCTCATAATTAATGATTAATTAAATTAAGACATTTAATTAAGTACACTTATAATTTTCCCACACATGTGAGCTAACCATAATTTTCTTAAAAATGACTTTAGGCTATTAAACACCAAAAGGCCTACCCCTCAATTAAGTAATTAGGATTTTATGTGTTTCAGATTTTAATTAGACTAATGAGATCATTAATTAGTTAATCATTTAATTAATTGCTTGAATTAATTAATTAATTATCCAAATGAACTAGACTTAGGGAAAAGATTAAGGAATGGTTCCCATTTTTTTTTATCTTAGCTCTTTAATGTTAATTGAAATGTTTTAGAATTATCTTTATCAATATTTATAATTTTTTAAATTTATTAATTTATTTTACTAAAATAGGCATTCTGAACTTTAAAATTTAATATCTCCCAATCAAGAGGTCCGGTTGACTTGAAATTTTTATGACAGGTAGATTTTTAGCTCAATTTCAATCTAAAAAAATTTTAACTCAATCTGATATGTATTTTTAGAGTGATTGATGAAATTTGATTTTTACTAAAACTTAAATTAAACTCAAAATATCCAATAACATTTGAGTATTTTGGGTTTGTTGGATTCCTCTTGGAAAGAAAAATCCAATGAGCCCTTATTTATAATATTTGGTTAAGTATTTTATTTTTATGAATTTTTGAAGTTTCACGTGAATTATTAATTTTTAAAAGCTAAAAATCCAGAATTTCCTACTTATCCCATGCAGTGCTGACTGGGCGCGCGACACCACATGTAGACCGCAGATTGGATCTATGGTTTCGCGTGGCTAGAATGAACAGAAACGTGCATTTTGTAAATTGGATCGGACCATCCAGATTGATCCGCGTGATCCTGGGGCTAAAACTGGGCGAATCTGGTGTGAAATCACAACCATCCGTTTCCCTAAACGGGAAATCGGATGACTGCTGCTCTTCTTCTACGAAATTGATGAACCAAAGCTCAAAAAATAATAAAACTAAATGGAAAAAGGGGTTTTGGGCTCAATTTTCTGGTGATCTTCACCGAATAACACCCTAAAATGCATGGGGATCACATAAAATGAAGAATGCAAGAGAAATATATGGAAAAATCCTAACATTGAGCACACATTGAAGCAAACAAAAGCTTCTAAGGCAGGCTACGATTCTTAAAAATTATCTCACCAGAGATGATTTTTGGCAGCAGAGATGATTCAAATACACTCTTGGATGTGAAATAAAGCTTGGAATGAATCTAGACTCTTGCCTTTTTTTGTCATAATCACGAACCTCCATTGCACTTTGCCAGAATCCACTCGAATTTGATGATTTTTCATCAAAGGGAAGTGGGGAATGGTTTGTGCTTTCTTGCTGGAGTTCTTAGGAGCTCTCTAATGCCAAAAAATATCTGTTTGATGCCTCTTTTCTCCCTCCCTTAATGGTGGCCAAAAATCACCATTAAGGGTGATGGGAGATGGTTGGGAAGTGATGGCTAATTATGGACTTTGGATTTTAGCTCCAAAGTGTTTCTTTATTACTGTGTGGTCAGTCTCCATTAAGTGCAAGTGATGGGATGAGGGATTTCACAAGATTATGTGTTTTCCCTCTCTTTCTATCTCTTCCTCTCTATCTCTCTCTCTCTCTCTCTCTCTCTTTGTTTCACCCTGCCATAGAGGTTTGATTTTAACTTTTGTACATGATGCTTTAAGTATTTTATTCAATTTGGAGTTAATTTAGGATTGTGTCAACTCATGTTGACCCAAATGAGTTGGGTTGGGTTCGAGCAACCCGGTTTGACTCATTGGCTTTAGATTTACTTTAATTATGTTTAATTGATCATTCATGATGGTTTTGGTTGATTAATTTTATTTAATTTAGATTAATTTTGAATTTGACCCAAGTTTGACCAATTTGATTAACTTTGACCAAAATTGGTTAAGTTGATTTATGTGATTCAATTTGTCATTTTATGTTTAGAGTATATCTCAATTATGTTTTATGAATTATTTGGAATATTTTTGATCAATTATTTGGGTCAATTTGGCTTGGATTTGGGTTTGACCCATTTTGAGTTCAAATGGGTCAAATTGGGTTCAATTGAGTTAAATGTTTTGTTTGACTCAACCAAGATGTGTTCAAACTTTAATCATGTTTGATTAAGTAGTTATGATGATTTAGGATGATTGATTTTATTTGACTTGATGTTAATTTTGATTTGAACCTATTTTAATCCAAATTAAGCTTAATGAGTTAAATGATCCAATTAACCCATTTGAGATCTCATTTGATTTAGATTTGTTTATTTTTATGTTTAAACATATTCATTTGATGATTTTGATAGTTCAAAGTGATTTAATTTGGAAAAAATTTGGATTGTTGACTTTTGACTTAATGGGGCCCACATGAGTCAAGTTTAGGTCAAATAACTTATTTTCCAATTTGAACCTCATTTGAATTTTTTTTGAGTTTATTTGTGTTTATGCATTATTTATGTGCTTTTTGTTTGATTCAATTTGGATTAATCTTAATTTAATTTGATTTTATTTGGACTTAGGTGATTGCAAGTCATGGGTTAGGCCATAGGGTAGGGTAAGTATCCTTAGTCTTAAGGCTTAGCCTAATCTTATGGAAAATCCTTCTAAAGTCTCCAGGTTTAGATTAAGTGTTCACTTAGCCACTAGAAGTGTCTTATGACTAAGGAGTTCTTAAGTGTCTATAAGATTCCTAGACCTATGATGGGAAGATTGAATCCTCACTCCAAAGTGAGATCAACAACCAGTTAAGATGACTCTTTCTAATATTATCTGCAATTGGAGCAACTCCACCATTTTCACATATATGTTTACATCACATTTTATCTATAAGAGTAAAGCCACTCATCCACCTGAGCATCCTCATCTCTACAACACTTAAATTTATGTTTCTCTTTTATTGGCCAACATTCTGCACCATAAATCATTGAAGGACTTACCACAATATTATAAAATTTCTCTTAAGTCTAAGTAGTACTTCTCTATCACATAGTAGGCTAGATGCATTTATCCACTTCAGCCATCTAACTTGAATTCTATTAATAACATCCCCATTTATTTCACCATCATTTTGAACAATAGACCTAAGATATCTAAAACTTTCACTCTTTTTTATGTCTTGATCACCCAATGTCACAACCCTACCTTTAGATCTCCTACAACTAAAATTACACTCAATATATACATTTATAGATCTACTTAAATGAAAACCTTAAGACTCTAGATTTGACCTCCATCATTTTAGTTTCTCTTGAACTCACTCTCTAGTCTTATTAATAAGAAGAATGGCATCAGCAAATAGCATACACCAAGGTACAACCTCTTATAACGATGGCATAAAATTCTCAATCATAAATTAAATACCTATCTTACATCATTTAATTTTCTTAATAAAGAATGATATTCTTAATTTTATAGTACTTCTATTCCAACACCTGAAGCATCATAAGTTAGTTCAAATTTATTATTAAAATTATGGAGTTTTATGTGAGGTGAAGAGGTTATAAAAATTTTAATTTCTTCTATGACTTTACCTATCATTGTAGTCCAAATAAATTTGTCTTTCTATAAGATGTTTATGATTAGAGGTACAATGTTGTTAAAAAATTTTATAAACCTTTATAAAGGTTGCTAGTTCATGAAAACATCTACCATTAGTGAATGATTTGATGGTTGATTAATGTATAATTGATTTGATCTTTAATAAATCTTCTTTCAATCTATTTGAAGATACAACTAAGCCTAAAATATAACTTTAGGCTAACAAAGAAATATTTAAACTTTTTAAAAAAGTTTTATTTCCCTTAAGTTCCCCTAAACTAATCTCAAGGGATCTAAATGGGAAATCTCATCAAGGATGTAAATAAGTGTATCATCAATAAACAAAACTAGAAAATGGACAATAAAAGCTTTAAATGGAATCCATTAACATTATAAATGTATAAGGAGCATTTGATAAGTAAAAGGGCATCACTAACTAACCACTCATAAAGATTATTTGAGGTTGAAAATGTTGTCTTTCACTGATCCCCAAGTCTTATCCTAATTTAATGCTACCCAATTTTTAAATGTCTTGGAGATTGAACATGATCTCGTAATAAGATTTAATATATCGTCCAACCTAAGAATTAAAAATGTGAATTTATAGTTATCTTATTTAGTGCTCTACTATTTATGAACATTCTCCATGTATCATTCTTTATTATGATCAAGAATGCAAAAATTGTATAAGGACTTCAACTTTCTTGAATGAAGCCTTTCTTTAGCAGTTCATCCACTTGCCTTTTGAGTTCAGCATGTTCTATAGGGGTTCATTCTATAATATGGTAAGTTTTATAATTGGAAACTTGTTCATCACTTATAAAGAGGTTGACACACACACTCCCTTAGCTCTTAGGGTTCTAGCTAAGCAATAAGACATCCTTATAAAAAATCTTACGACACTCTTAGTGACTAAGCGGTCACCAAACCAAATCATAATGAGGACAAAGCCACACAAAATTGAACCAAGATATAAGGAAATCCATATTAAGATATTGGCCCTACTTAGCCCATTATTGCCCAAATAGACTTATACACCACCAATCCAAAATCAAATCAAACTAAATGAACTCTAGGACTAAACCTAATATAGTTGAATTAGGATCTAACCCAATTGGTCTCTAATTAAATTAATTGAACCATTTAACTCAATTGAGCTCATTTGGCTCATTTAGGCCACCATGACCTAAACTAAAATTAAATTTAAAATCAAACAAATCAATCCTAAAGTGCTCAAATTATCAATTAAACAGAATCAAAACTCAATTGAAGCCCAATTTGGTTAATTGGGTCTTTTGGCTCAACTTAACCCAATTGCATTTTAATGGGAAAAATCTAAATTAATTGAAATTGATCATTTCTAAAGGCTTTAGAGACCTTAATCTAAAACATTTAATGCCAAATTAGGACCCAATTTGATTAATTGGTCCACTTAGTCCAAGTTAACCTAATTGAATTCTATTAAACCTAAATCAAAGTAAAATTAATCAAAATAAAATTGAATCATTCCAAAGATTTAAAATCAATACTAAAACTTAATTGAATATAAAACATACTCAATTATGGCCTAATTTAGCCAATTGAGCCCATTGACCCAAATTGACCTATTGAACCACATTAAGAAAAATTTAAATTAAACTCAAATTGAACCAAATCAATCATCCTAAATACTTTTTAAATGATAAATAAACTAAACCCAATACACCCTTTGGGCTCAATTTGTCCAATTAGCTTAATTTGACCCAATTGACTTGAATAGGTCACCATGAGCCAAACCCAATCTAGCTTAATCCAAACCTAATGAAATTTAGTTTGACTCTTCCTTGGGTCCCCTGGGGTCTACCCAAGTAGACTTAATCTATGATGAACCTAGTTCAACATGAACCAAGGTGAACCAATAAGGCTAAAAGGTTCAAAATAATAAAGTCAAGCCTTTACCTTTGCTTGGGTAGCCTCCTAAGCATGATTTAGGCTTGTTTGAGCCCTACCTGAAGCTAGTTAGCCCAACCATTGACCCAAACAAGATAAAGCTAGTAGTGGAAAAACCTTGGTTCACTCCTTTTGAAGTGTCCACTTCATATCCTGCCCCTATACTTGGTGAACTAATATAAGGTCTCTTGATCATTTCTAACTGAAAATGGGTTAAGAAGACTGATCCAACAACCTTCAAGATTTGAACTAAGCCAAAACCTTGGCTCAAGTGTGGAGAGTTCCACACATTGAATTAGAGGGACTTTAAACATTTAAAACATTCACCGAACCTATAATAATAGTCCCCAAAAGCCGGAGTGCCCTAGCTTGCCAACACTATAAGAACCATCGAACCCCATTGAGTCTAACACACCACTCTACAATTTAAGGCGACACCTATTAAGAGAAGAATTTCTCTGAGTCGAAGCACTCCACACATCCTAAGCTCTATAATAAAACAATCCCCCTCCACTTTTGAGTTTGAGATGCTCAGAATCGTTGAGATCCGATAAGAGGTAGTGACGTTTGACTGTTCTAGTGATCCACGAGGAGGTAATTAGAGATTTGTGCATGGAAAGATTGATTCAACTAATGGAAACTCCCTAACACATCGATTCCACTCTACAATGCTTGGATGAGATAAATTTATCAACACATAGAAAACCTATAGGTCCCTCATGGTGTATGAAGTGGACTCGCATTTTGATATGATTAAGCCATAGAAGACCATGCATGCTCCATTTTGATCTTTCCTAATGTTTTTGAATACAAGAATCAGACTTAGATCACTCGAATAGAGGAAAATAGGGTGGATAGTTATCTTATCTTATTCTCAAGATGATGATGAATCATGAATCATCTGTTCCATCTAATTGAAATGTACTGCCATGATTCAGCCATATCATTAAAAATTATATTTCTCCCTTTTGAATCACGACTTTAATCTTGACAGTCAGATTTTTAATTAGATGGCTCATGGATAAAAGAACATATTAAGCCCCTTTATAATTCAATAATGTGGCCTAGTAAGCTTCTATCATGTGTAAAACATAACTGGGCTACCATGTGTTTAAATAGACAAAAAAGGGGCTGAAAATTGCCTAATAATGACAACACTTCAAAAATACAAATAATAAATAATAATAATAATAATAATAATAATAATAATAATAATAATAATAATACTACTACTACTACTACTACTAATAATACAAAGTTAAAATATACAAGTTGCCACTCTTTGGAATCAATATTCAAGGAGAAATTTAATTGACCCAAAATCCCCAATTTTATTTAGATATTTGAGAGTAATTAAGTTTAATTAAAAATTATAATTTTAAAATTACTCATAAAATACAAGCCCAAGCAGCTTAAAATTTTTATGGGGGTGTTTCTAATGTCATTCTCCACCTACAATAAAAATTTTATGGAAATTAAGTTAGTGGATGTTGAGTTGTCAATTTTTGAATTCATAATGACCAAAAAGCTTTAATAATTAAGATTAAAATTATAAAAGAATTAAAAATTCATTGTAGGTGCTAGAGACACTTTATTAACATAGAGGGACTTATTAAAAATAATTAAGCATTCTGATTTTGACTTAATAAAAAAAATCTCCATTTTGGGGTCAATTAAATCTTAATTAATTAAGTTAATTGGATAACACTTTAAAATTTTAAATTAAATTAAATAATAGTCCAAAAAGTACGAATCACCCTTATTTGTACTCAACTAAAAGAGAAACTAAAAGGTCTAATTTATGTTAGACATTTTAAGAGTAATTTAAATTTTATTCAAAAACTTATTTTGTAATTATTCATAAAATGTAAGTCCAAATACTTTGAAACCTTTAAGATATCTTTTGTATGCTATCATTTGGTTATAATATATCTTTTTGCAAGCTATCAAATTATTAAGGATAAAGTGGAAAATCACTTAATTAATTATTTTACAAAAATAAGAAATTATTAAAATTACTTAATTATTTCATTACGGTCTAAATCACTTAATAAATAAAGAAGAGCCATAACAAAATATTATACACCTCTGATTTATTTTGAAGAACTTAATTACCCTAATTAGGCTAAATTTAGCCCATTAATTAATTAATTAATTAACGTATTATCTAAAAATTTTATAAATAGTTCAAATCAAGTCCAAATGACTTGAAAATTTCAAGGAAGTACAAGAGGTCAGCGGACAGTCTTAGAAATATTTTCATAAAGTTTTGAGTTAATATGATATGTATTTTCAAAATTATAATAAAACTCTTATTTAAATGATAATTAAAAATTTAAAATATTAAATATTGTGAAAATAATTTATAAATTATCGAAAATGCCCCACTTGTTATTTAAAGTGACTGGAAGCATTTTAAGTATTTATTAAATTATTTTAGTATTATGTGTATTTCTTTATAGAAATAATTTAATAAAATATATTAAATAATAAATGATTTCAAAAATTTACCAAAATTTTATGAAATATTACTGAGGTCCCTCTTAACCTTCGGAAATAATTTTATAAATTTTGAAAGTGAGTAGGTTAGTTAAAATTAACTTCAAATGAATATCTATTTACTTTAATTTAAAATTTTATATTATTACTCCTAACTTAGTAAACATATAATAAATAGAATAAATTAGAAAAATTATCAAAATTTTCTTACACATCCATATAAACAAAGAAAACTTATAAAAATAAAATTAACATATTTTAAATATTAAAATATTTTTAAATTTTAAATATTTAAATAAATTAAATAAATTATAAAAAATTAGAACATTCTCCAATTGACAAGAAATTTTTATGGGAATGTTAAGACCTCATTTCTAACACTTTTACAAAATTAAATGATTTAATAAACTTTGTAAAAGTGTAGGGGGTGTTAGTTGATAACTCATCCAGGCGAATTATAAGTTCAAAAATATCAATATAGGTTCATACTCCTTAATGGGAGCGAATTAATAAATCCAAATCCTTTTTGTTAGACTAGGTAGTGCTATTGGCATATGTAGGAGCATTTTTAATTTTGGGTATGAGGCTACTTTTATATATATCCTTAATGACTTGAATATAACCAATATTAAATCCTTTATTTTCTAGAATTTTCTAGAGCACTTCTCTTGAAATATTATCATATGCTTTCTCTAAATTGATAAATATCATAAGTAGATCCTCCTCACTCTCTCTATATTTATTCATCAAACTTCTCAACAAATGTATATCATTCATAGTAGACCTACTCGGCATAAATCCAAACTACTTTTAAAAAACTTTGTATCACATCCCAACCTATGATGCACAGACACGGACACGTGACACTTCTATTTTTAAAAATATGGGACACGGATACACATTGGAAACGATATTATAATAATAATAATTAAGAATAATGTGTATAAATTAAATAGATAAAATATTAATTAAAATAAAAAATAAGTCATTTAATTAAAAAATTTAAATTAACTACTTAAGTTTTATATATATATATATATATATATATATATATATATATATATATATATATATATATATATATATATATATATATATATATATATATATATTACTTAAGTAATTTATTTTATTGTACTTTAATAATTTTAATGGATAAAATTTATTATCAATTCTAAATTTATAAATTTAATTATAATATTTTATAATTTTTATTATTCGTAATAAAGATATCTTATTATTCTCTCTTTTTAGCTCAAATCCCATTCTCTAAATTTCTAAAACTCTCTAAAATAATTTAAAATATAACAAACTATATTTAAAATATTTTTTATATAATTTTAATTCAATTATTTAGGACATGTGTGTCCCTTTAATTTTTAAAAATTATTTTAATCGGACACTTCTTTGCCGTGTTTAGCGTGTCAGACCCGTGTCCATGTCCAACACGTGTCAGACACTGCACGCCTAATTTTTGGAAGTATATACCTATGGTCAATTACCTTCTCCCATAATTTTAATGTATGACACATTAGCTTAGTTCTTCTAAAATTTGCACACTCATGTACATCCCCTTTATTCATTAAAATAGTAACCAACAAACTCTTTCTCCACTCATTTAGGATCTTTTTAGCCTTTAAAATAATATTAAAAAAATTATTAAGCCAAGAAATTCTTGAATTTTTCAAGCATTATAAAATAATATGCTAAGAAACTTAAATAAATTTATTTAAAACTTCAACCAAACCAAGGCTTCTCATCTAATCGAGTTAAAGTATTTGAGTTTTAAATCTATATATATATATATATATATATATATATATATATATATATATATATATACAACCTCTAAGAAATCAATAATAGCTTCAACACTTTAATAATGTAGCTTCAATTGCATGATTATTTTGTTTCATTTTTATTTATATCAAGAAACATATTGATGCTTGACTTAATTTATTTAACTTTAGATCAATTCAAAAAATAGATAGTTCTAATTTACTTAGAAGCATTTGAGACCACTATTAATTTTTTATTTTTATTTTTATTTAATTTTTGTTAAAATTTTAATATGAAATAAAATATATTTGGTGATGATAGTTATTTTTAAAATCAATTAAAACATTCATAGATTATTTTAAGTGTTTTTAAAAATAATGTGATTAATTTAAAAGATAAAAATAGTTAAACTATATTAAACAAATATTTTTTAAAAAATAACATAAAAATAGAAAAAAAAAATAAAACAAAGTTTATTCCAAATAGACCCTTGATTTATTCAACTTTGATTAAACTACTCCAAAGGACTTACTTTGATCTTTGGTGTATTCCAAGACTGAACTTTGATGATAGACAATAAAAAATGAGTTTTGACTTTTGAGAATCACCTTGCTCCATAAGACCTTGCAAGAGTTCATCATTAAATGATGTTGAAATTAATTTAGAAATGAGAAAGAGAACCTATTAAAATAAAATAAATATTTAAGAGAGTAGATTCGTTACCATTGAATAAACCTATAAATTAACATCCCTTTAGAGAAAATAAATCAAAATTACTTACTTATTAGTTGATTTGATGTAGTCATTAATTCTTTCTCACACTGAATAATGAGAATTGGTTTACATGAATTTGATCTCATCCTAAAGTTTCAACTTCGAATAAGCAACTTTGAATCATCAAGAATGTATAAAATACAAGCAAAGCTGCCGAATAGTTGTCCATTTACTGAAAGTGGGATCTCAAAGAATGCATTATGGGTGACGCCTAAGAAGATTAGCAAAATATTTTGCACAAACTATAATAAATTTGTTTCAGCCTAGTAATAAACTAGCGTATCCTTGTTTGGGTTTTTGGTGGTGCCTCAAAAGAAATAAAAATATAAAAAGAAAAAAAGAAAAATAGTTCTATAATAATTATATGAAACTGAAAAAGGGGAATTGATTACAATAGAAGAGGGCTAACACCTCCAACAATAACAGTAAGTATGTTTGTTCATGTTTAACTTCAAACTCACAAAATATACAAGTAACATTACATCTAGCAAAATATACATGTTTAAATTCAATCAAGGAAGTCCAATTTAACAAAATACATTCTTTGATGTCACATTGCATGTAACTAAAATACAAAAAATAAAGTACAATTTAATAAACTCAACCATGATTATAACAATCATGATTAACGTTCACTACATCTCTTATGGTTGTTAGTTTACTTTTGACTCCAAAATGAGTGTTTGACTATTTCAGTTCAAATGAAGTGTAGTTGATATATGAGGCTATTTGAGATGTTTGAGTGAGAGGGTTTCTCAAGTGCTTAAAGTTTAACTTTTACAAGTTTATGTCTTCCCCCTTCATATTTCTTTTGATCTTTATTTTTAAATTTGGACCAATATCCACCAAATTTCAACATGAGAAAAAACCACACTTTATCTACCATAACTTCAATTGCATGTTGTTAATTGCTTGCAATGGAAGGAACAACCACTGCATTGACAAATAATAAACTTATTAAAATGATAATTTATATATATTAAAATTTGTAATAAAATACCTTAAAAAATTCTAGAAGATTAACATACATACCACACAATTCTTATGCATTTACATATCTAACACCTAAAGTAAGATATTTACTAATCTAACATTTTCTTATTCTTAAAAATGTGTATTTCACTTTTAAAAAGTGAGTGATGATAGTATTTTTGATGTGATATTGAAGATTGAGGTGTTATATATGTAATAGTTGAAGTTTAGGTATTAGATATGTAAATGCATAAGAATTGTGTGGTATGTATGTAAGTCCCCCAAAAGTTATATAGGGTACTTTCTATTTTTCCATTAGCTCACTTGAAATTTATAGAATCTCCAAAATTTGCAAACTAAACCCACAGAAACAATACAAAGCTTCTTTTTACTAAGAAATAGAGCATCAGTATTCATCACATTCATAACAAAGTCTACAAAGTAATTCTTTTTTTTATAGATTCCTCCCCCCAAAAACCACTAGACCACTATTCTCAAGACTTGGTACCATCGTAGTGTTGTTCTCAACAGAACAGTGTATAAGCCTATTTTCTATTATTCATGGGTGATCCAAATAATATAAATAAGTCATTATTTATTTTATAAACTCCATTCCTTGATTTTCCCCAAATTTAGCATATTCACATAAATCCATAGATAATGTTTATCTAATATAGAATCATAAACTTTCCTAATAAGATGAAGAGCACATGGGATGTGAGACAATGAACATCTCTTAGGATGGCAAGCACGGCTCAGGCAAGACAATGTGATTTTTACACAAGGTAGGGAGAAAGGAAGATTGAAAGTATATTTTGTGAGCAAAGAATTTCGACTTGGAGGAGAGATTTCACATCACAAAGGATTTGAAGTTTGACAAAGTGCTAATTTTGAGTGTTATTTGTAAAAATAAACCCCAAAATTATATGCATTAGCTAAAGGTCCAACTTTTTAAAATGATTGCTTTAATGCAAGACAATTCAGTCCACCATTTAACTAGAATAAGACTACATAGCTTTAATAGAAACTAAAAATATATGAGGTTTGCATAAATACTTAAGCTATTGTTTTTACATGTTCCATCCAAACTTCACTATTTTCTCACAATGCACCTAAAACATTAAATAACCATAAAAATATTACTTATATAGATTCATCATTGTTTCTAGCTTATCCATCCTATCTATGACTTATCGTTGTTAGTACAAATCATTTGTCTTTGGCACATTCTGTGAAGGGTAGAGTTTATCCTCATTCAGTTGTAAAGTTGAGGGCTTGCTAATGCCACTATCTTCGATAATGTTTTTTGTTGCATTTAAGCTTCATGTTGACCTCACTTTTGGAGTGAGGAGTCAATCTTCTCATCTTAAATCTAGGAATCTTCTAGACACTAAGATCTTTTTAGTCATAAGACACTTCTAGTGACTAAGTGAACACTTAACCCAAGCCTAGAGACTTAGAAGGATTAACCATAGGATTAGGTTATGCCTTATGACCTAGGAAAACTTACCTAGCCTATAGCCTAACCAAACCCATGCCTACCTCCTTAGCCAAATCCAAATTCCAAATCATTATCAACAAAAACCCAATCCCAATTATATCTAAACTCCAAACTAAAATAAAAAAAAAAACCAACATGATTTGAACCTAAGCCCATGATTCAATCCTATGGACTTAGCCAAAATCCCTTCAATCCAAACTAAACTCAATTGATTTTTTTCATAAGCATATCAATCCTTCAATTATCATTCCAAACCATACCAAAAACTACAATCAAAACCAATCAAGTCAAAATCCATTCAATCAACCTAACCTAACCTAACCCATTTAACCCAAAATATTCAAATGAGCCAAAATCCAATTAAACCCAAATCAATTGTAATCAAAGCTATCAATCAATTAGAAATTAATTATCAAACTCAAATCAAACCTAATCCAACTCTGTTAGCTCATTTGGTCCACTTGACCCAAAGTGACCAATTTAACCAAATTGAACCAAGCCCTAATCCAACCTAAATTGGATTGGATCAACCATTCAAATCTTATCCATGATGATTGTTGATCACCTTAGATAGCCTAATTGTAATCAATTCAATCAAATTAGACCAATTGACCCACTTAGGTTCACTTGACCCAAAGTGACCTAAAGGACCTATCTGAACCAAATCTCAATCCAACCCAAATTGGATTGAACCAACCCATCCTAACCCTTCTATGATGATTGTTGATCATCATTGATTGATCAATTACAATAGATTGGGCCAAACTAAGTCAATTTGGTCATCTGACCAAATTAACACAATTAACCTACATGAGCCAAATGAACCAAATCTCATCCTACATCAAATTGATTGAAACTAATGATTCAAACCAACTTCAAATTGATCCTTGAACATGACTTGACCATCATTGAGCCAAACCAAACCTAATTGGCCCTTTGACCTAAGTGGACCCAAATTGACCTAAAAGGACAAATTAGGTCAAATCAAAATCTAATCAAAATTGATTACAACCAATGACTCAAATCCATCTCAAATTGACTATTGAACATGACCAAAATCTTGATTGAGTCCAATTTAATCAATTGAACTCACTTGGCCCATTTAGCCTAAATTGACCTAAAGGGTCAATTTGGCCTAAATCATTCTTAAATCTAAATTAATTGAAACAAAAGCCTACGATCAATCTTAAATGATCAATTGAACATAAACCAATACCTAACCTAAGCCAATTTGGCAATTTGGTCAAATTAGTAAACTTGACCTATTTGACCCATATGAATCCAAATGGGTCAAATCAAAATCCAAGCCAAATTAAATCAAACTAATTAAACCAAAATATTCCAACCACTCATTTGAACTTGACTCAACCCTTGGTTTGACCCAATTTGACTAATTAGTCAACTTGACCCAACCTAGCCCAATTTGACTTACATGGGTCAAATTGAGCCAAACCCATTCAAACCAAGCCCAAACCCATTGAAACATGGCATGACCCATCTTTGGGTCACCTTGGGTCAACCCAAATCCAACCCAACCTAATTTAAATGCAAATTGACCCACTACCCAATGGGTGAAGCCTCCCACATGAGATAAAACCCACATTTAGGTGGTAAAACCCACTTTCCTCCCCTTAGCAGCCACCTCAAGCTCTAAATGGACACAATGATCACTAGCTCACCTGACCCAAAGTTGTTTAGGTCAGCCATGAGCAGGTGTAGGTGAGCTAACCCATGGAGCTCCATTGAAATACTTGGAAAGCAAAACTGAGCCACCTCAGCCCTTGGGAGCCACTCCCCCTCACTCACCCACTAAAACTGAGCCAAATCAGCACCTCCCTACCACTCACGACTACCTATGCCGGCCGAATGCTTACTAGAAGTCGAACACATCCACATTGTTTGATCCAAGGGAGGAGGGGTAAATCCCCCTCATTTTGATCCAAACCGTGCGATTGAGCTATCAATGAGCTTCCTTAGGGCATTTTGAACTCCCCAAGTGCTTCTCAAGCTCCCTAGGTCTTCCTATCACCGTCGATGATGAAATCGAGCCCACCTAAAATAGGACAAGACTCAAATCCATCCAACTCCACCAAACCATAATGGTTTTAAATTAACTTCACCCACACATTCACCAAGCTCTGGCGAGGTGAAATGAATCTTCTCCCGAGTGATTCGAGCACCAAAGACCACTCCAAGCCTAACTCTGATGCATTTTTTGATGACATTTGATCCATAGAGCCGTGAGGAGTCAAGGCACCATCTTCTCAACAGGGCTCCGGTGAGATAAATTCCAGCAAACCATAGATTTTTTTTTAAATTTTTGTTTGGATTTTTTGAAGAAAAGTGTAATGTCATGAAGAATCCACCATTAGATCCTCTTAGATCCATTTTGTGAACATATGGATCGATCTCGAATCTCCATGAGCTCCGATCGAGGCGAGGAAGGCAAATGGTGTCCATCCTTCGTCGCTTGGGGGATGATGGATCATCCGTCATCCACTCCACATGATTAGAATGGATGGCCATGATTATTCACTAGATTTAATCTCAATTTAATCCTTAGGAACTACAAGATTAATCCATACAGTCTGATCTTAGATCAGACGACAGGGATGAAAGCGCGTCTGCCGCCACCACATCAACTTTGCATCGATGATTTAAATAACCAATCTTATGGTGTCGCATGTAAAGCGCTGCCATATCAGTAGTCCGCATGTCGTAAATGAGATTAGAGGTTAATTAGGCTTAATAATTTATTTTTACTGGCTGAAACTTCATAAATTCATAACCAATTATAGAAAAATCCATAAATACAAATAAATATTCATTAGAAAGGTGAAATAGAGGAAATTTTATTAAAATTATTTTCATTTGGTTTTGAATAGTAATTAAGGCTTAATTATGGTTTGAATGTTCACTTAATTAGCTTAATTAAGCTTTAATTACTTGAGTAATTGATTCCAAACTTTGTCTATTGATTTAATGGGATGACTTTTATCTCCCATGATTTTCTTGGAATTTATTCTCTAGATAATTAGGATAATTGATAATTCAAACCTTATTTACTCTCTTAATCTAATTAATAATTAATTAATATTTCAAATAGTAAAAATTAATTAATTAAAACTCATTAATCATTAATCAACAATGAGATGATGAGGGAGAGTGGTTAGGCCCCTTCCTAATTAGTTTTCCATATTTACTTCATTAAATAGAGGTAATTAATGCGAGGTTTAATTAAGTGTTTAATTAATCAATTAATGGCTAAATGAAATTGAATTAAAATATTAATCACATCACATAATTAACAATCAAATTAAGAGTTCCTCTTTATGTGTTTAATAACATAAAAACTTTTAAGAAAATTCTGATTAACCCATAAGTATGAGAAAATCATAAAAATACTTAATTAGTTCTTTAACTTAATTAATCTTTAATTATAAGTCAATTGCATTAGGCCTTTTAGGAGCTTTACAATTTTAATTTCTCCCATGTTCATATCATTTGTGACTCATGATTAAATGATTAATCAAATTAAAGAGCATAGAAAAAAGGTAATTAAGTGATTTGATTAATGATCTAATTTAATTAATGCATAAAATCCACATAATTATCTTTCTTTAAATCAATTATGATTACCAACTTGGGAATAAGATTAAATTAGTAAATGATAATCTTTCTTCTTTAAGTTCAATCCAAATCCAAAAATTAAATTAATAAGAAGGTTCGATTTTTTTTAAAGGGTCTTATTTAATATGATTGTCCATAGGAATTAGTGTAGTTAAATGAATCATGTGTTTTTGTTTGACTAATCCCATCCAATCACTTTAGATGTTGTGTGTCATGTGATATCATCATCCATCTTTTCAAGTTTAAATCAATCAAATGGAATTTATTTATGTAAGCTTGCATGTGTTGGCTTAATTTATCATATGAGTGGCTATTATCACTATTAAACTCCAATGTAATTTTCAAAGTGTATAACTAAATAACAATGTTTGGAATGATAATATTTATGAATACATGTAGTGCTTGCATGTGTTTATAGCTTAAGCATGTGAATGTGAAGCTCTCAAGGAGGGTATATAGTTCAGACATCCTGGGAATATGAGACTTTAAGTAGCCCCAAGGAGGATATTTGATTATCTCACTTCCATAATTAATAAAGGCACGTGCTTATTTAATTTCATTCCTATGTACATTTGTATTTGACTTTGGATAGAGCTTTAATTCACATGCATAAATAATTCAATCAAATAAAATATAATTTTGCATGATTTTCATTCTGCTAATTATGTATACATTAATATTTATTTAAGATAACAAGTATATAATCTGGACATCCCGGGAATACGAGGCTTTAAGTATCCCCATGAAGGTCATTTGATTATCTCACTTTCCTGGTTAACAATGACATGTAGTTACTTACATCTTTTATACATGTGTATGTATATGTGATTAAAGAGTGAAACTCCTCCTTTCTACTAAAAATACTTGCATTCATAATTACTTAAGTCACCAAAATGCAAAATATGTGGATGTGGTGTTTATTTTTGAGATGTGGGACACCACGCAGATCTTAGGAGGTACTTATCAAAGAAATCGGGTATGACATCAAGGAATGGTGCACTATCTATAAAAATAGAAATCACCACTCTATAATGGACCTAATCACCTAATAAGAACTCTTAAGGTATGATGAGCCTTCGAATGTACCAGAGCTTTTTTCTCAACTTTATATGGAAAAGTAGAGTATGGTTTATTTTAAGCCGAGTTCATTAAGTTTCCTATGGAAGCAAGCTCCCATAGTTAAATCAGATCCTAAGGATGGAAATTCCTTAGGAATACTCTCTATTTAAGTGGAAATTAAGGTCTCCAAAGATTTCAAGGCTATACTATCAAAGGGTTGGTTATATTTGAAAATTAAGTGGGATTGTGCAAAGAGAAGATTAATTATCGAAGTCAAAGAGAATGAGTAGGAAATGCTCATGATACTAGAAAGCCTAGTGAGTATTCCAATCTATCCTATGATTGGGCTTTACATGTTTGAAATTGATGAGATCAATTTAATTAAGGTTGACATTTTATTAGAAAGCTAGGACTTATAATCCAACAACATAAGATTGTGAGAATGCCTAAGATGTGAGGATTTATACTAGTAGTTCAAGAGAAATAGCTACCCCAAACCCTAAATATGGAGAGCTTTAGAATGAGCCAAAGCACGACCTAAATCTAAGCAAAAATGTGTATATGGTTTACCTCCACAAGAGAAGATAAACCACCCAACTGCTGAACTTATAATCTCCTAGAGTGGCAGCCAGCTAACTCCTCTTACACTTTAAATCCATGAGGTATGGTCATATGAAATTACAAGATAGTTGGGCTATTACTAATTTAGAAAGAGACTAAGTCCCTAAACCCACTCCCTAAGAGTCTAGAGCATGAGTGGTATGAGTAATGAATTAATCTAATGAGAAATATTTTTAAATTTTATTTATATTTGACACTTCATTTTGACAAAGGCCTTGGAATTTTCATATGTATAAATTCATGATGAAATGGAGTATTGGCCAAATCAGAAGAGAAGATGGTGAAGCTTCGTCAGTAGAAGTTGCTCTCATAGTTTAAGCGGTCCCATGTGTGTAAGAACGGAGTCCCTCATTTTACAAGAGTGATTTAAGATGACATGTGTGTTATTAGACATACAACCAAATAGCTAAGGGGTTGCTAAATCTTTTAATTATCTTGATTTAATGCTTAGGCTTTATTGAAAAGTTGAAAGTTATTTTAAAATTTAATTGTGAGTTCTTAATTGGATAGAAAATTTAATTTTTTCTAAGAGCTTAATCACATCTAGGTCACACATTCAAACATCAATCATGTAAGAAACTAAGAAAAGGCATGCCATTTCTAATGCATAAGCTAAACATAACATCAAATAGTTTTATAACTAGCACAAAAGAATAAGAGGTTGGTGCGGTCTGGTACCGCCGTACAGCCCAAAAAAAGAAAGAATGAATAGCCGAGCTCTATATTTATACAACCTAGAAAATGAAAGAATAATTATAATTATAATGAATGAATGCTATGGGGGTCTTCATATCTTTATTCTTATTTATTTATTCATGTCTCTTCCATCTCCTTTTGATTTGATTTGCTCCACCTCAAAGGCATCACTAGGCCTCCTAGGATAAAGCCTTTGAGCCACTGCTCATCCTAACCCCCATAACAGTAATCGTAATTCCTAATGCAAAATGACATTAAAAATATGAAAAAGTAAATCTAACTACACTTGCAAAATAAGTGTTAACTAAACACACATATAGTCTCAAGCAGTTATATTTATAATTTGGACTTAACACCCTACACATGAGTAATCAAGCCCACCTATCCTAACTTAGATTATGCTTAGAGGCTTAAGCAACCTGTAAAGAAAGCATTTATATTTATTCTTAAGTGGTCCTTTAAGCATAATCCTTTATAGAAAATATGATTAAGCTAATCACCGTCTACCATCCAATCTACAAAACATACACCCTTATATCTAGTCTAAAACATTACATCATAAAATAAAATATACTCCATCCTAACTTAGGACTAGAAGTGGTGACTTAGCTCTAATGTATGTGTTAAGGCTTGTGTGGTATGTCTTACTAGGCATTAAGGTTATGTTTTTCTAAGTGTGAAAGGGAATTTAATTTAACCATAAAGGATGATTTCACTTTAAGTTGTTTAATTGATTTAAAAATTTTAATTTATGTTTTGTTTAGTTTCATGTGACCTACACTTAGCAACTAAGTGTCATAAAGAGAGAAAATAGAATATCTCTCTTTCATCCCTACCCTAAACTAATTTCTAAAGAATGTTAATTTGATTTAGCTCTCTTTAGTGAATGGTTTATGAAATATTTTAATTAATCCTAAGTTTGGGTTCACTTTAAATGATTCCATTCAATATGAAAGGCTTCTTAAGATTAACTCAATTGGATTATTATCATATGACATATATCAAGTTAACCCTTTTCATCACATGTAGCATACATATGACTTAATTTTAAGTATAACTATACATGCAACATATTTCTTTTGGCACACTTTAAATGAAAGATGCATCTGTGTATTTTGTAGAAAATGAGATTTTCACTCATTAGCTAAATGCACGTACAAGTGCATAAAAGTTTAAAGCAAGTATTTTTCCATTTAACTAGGAAAATGAGGTAATCAAATACCTCCTTGGGACTACTTAAAGCATTGTGTTTACGGGGTGTCCAAACTAGATATACCTATTATTCTTAAATACACATGAATGTACAAATAGCTACAAGAATGGAAAATCATGCTATAAATTTATAATTTATTTTATTGAGTCATTTATGTATGTGAATAAAAGCTTTATATAAATTCTAATATAGTAATACATATAAAAAAATTAAATAAGTATGTGTTGTTGTAAACTAGGAAGTGAGGTAATCAAATGACCTCCTTGGGACTACCTAAAGCCTCGTATTCCTGGGATGTCCAGACTATATATGTATTACATTCAAATACATGTAAAGCTACATATGAATTAAAGGAAAAGAGGCTTTCATTCACACATTTAATCTATAAATACACAAGCTAATAAATATTTATAGCTACTATCACTCCAAATATTGTAGTTGATTTGCATATTTTTGAAAATTGATTTTGAATTAATAGTAATAATAGCCACACATATATTAAGTTGATTGACAAATTCAAGCTTAACATAAAAGAAAATCATTTGAATAATTAATTTTAAAGACATGGATGAATGATTCAAGTGACATACAACATCTAATATGATTGGAATGGAATTACTAAATATAAACACATGATTTCATTCAACTAAGTTAATTCCTAAGGACAACCATCTCAAATAAGAGCATTTAAAAACAAGGCTTTTAATTAATTTATGACTTAAGATTTTGATTAAGTTTAAAGAGAAAAAGATTTATTTGCTGTAATGATCCCATTCACACATTGGTAATTTAATTTGGTTTAAGAAAGGTAATTAAGTGAGTTTTAAGAATTGATTAAGTTGGATCTTTAATTAAATCAATTAATTACCCTTACCTATGCTTCTTTAATTTGATTAACAACTTAATTATGAGCCACAAATGACATGAACATGTGAGGAAATAAAATTGCAATGCTCCTACAAGGACCTAATGCAAATGACTCATAATTAAGGGTTAATTAAATTAAAGAACCTAATTAAGTACTTTTATGTTTTTCCCACCCTCATGAGCTAATCATAATTTTATTAAAGGGTCTTTATGTTATTAAACACTTAAAGAGGAACCCTTAATTTTATTGTTAATTATTTGAAATGATTTAAAATTTTATTAATTAAGCTACTTAATCATTTAATTAACCCTTAATTAATCTTCATATTAATTAACTTTCTTTCCAAAATGAAGTGGACTTAGGGGAAGAAGCTAGGAAAGAGGTCCTAACCCCACTCCCCTTATCCATTCACTATTAGAAAGTAATTAGTGAGTTTAATTAATTAATTTATTACTATTTAGGGTGTTAATTAGCTATTAAGTGGATTAAGAGAGTAATTAGGCATAAATGATCAATTCTCCTAATTAACCAAGTAATAAATCTCAAGAAAATTATGGAGGTAGAGATCATCCCATCAAAGTAACACATAAAATTTGAGATTAATTGCTTAAGTAATTAGAGCTTAATGAAGCTAATTAAGTTTTCATTTAAACTTTAATTAAGCCTTAATCCCTATTCAAAATTAATTGGAATCAATTTTAATTGAATCTCCTCTAAAATGCCTTCATAACAAAGATTTACTTGCATTTTATAATTTTTTTATGATTTATTATAAATTTCTAAAGTTTCGCTGATTTAAATGATTTTTCAAGATTTTTGTAAAGTCCATTAATTTATTTTTGCTAAAATAGACTATTTGAGCTTTAGAATTCAAAATCTACCACTATAGAGATCCTTTTGACTCAAAATTTTTATGGAAGGTGTATTTTAACTTCAGTTTTAGTCCTTGAAAATTTCAAATCAATCTGATGTATATTTTTAGTTTAATTATTAAAATTTAATTTTCACTAAATTTTAAATTAAGCACAAAATATTTAGTAAACATCAGGGATTTTGAGTTTTTTTGATTCCTCTCTAAAAGACAAATATGACAAGCTTTGATTCACATTTTTTGGATTATTTTATTTTCTATGAATTTTTGAATTTTTAGGTGATTTAAATAATTTTTAAAATTTGAAAATGGTTGAATTTCCTACTTAACCTTGTTAGCACTGCACGACGCTGATGCAGCAACATGGTGCCATGTGGCACCGCACGATTGGCTGCTCAGTTTTGCGTTGTGTGCGGTACCACGCGGATTCAGGTGATTGGGCCAAGCGGTGCTTACGCGACCTTTGAGTGAGAAATTATGAGGGGGTGTGCTATTTCGATCGGACCATCTAATCGTGGATCAGATGGTCCAGTTCAAATTCACGGTCTAAACAGCCCAAATCATGTAGATCTGGCATGAAATCTGGATCGTATGATTCCCTGAAGTAGGATTGGATGGCTGCTACTTCGCGATCGAAAGCACCAAGTGAACAGTAAAACTAAGAGGAATTTATAGGATTTTCACAAAATTGAATATAATTTCATCCAAATGGGCTTGATTTTGCATCGATTCTCATCGAAAACTCTTATTTTTGCATTGTGATTATATAAAATGAAAGATGCAAGGGTTTTCTATTGAAAATTCTTAGAATCATGCAATAATCATCACAAATAAGAGAACCTATGGCCGCCTAAGGATTTGAAAATTACCTCACTAGGGATGGTTTTCGGTGGCTGTGTTGTTCCGACCCCCCTCCTAGATGCATGAAGAAGCCTTGGGATGAACCTAGACCCTTTCCTTTACTTGGGATGTTGTATCCACCAATGGCCACCGCCTCCTTGCTAGAATTCTCTTCATTTAGTGTTCTTCTAACCCAAAGGAAGTTGGGAATGGGTTTCTAGTTGCTTGAGGGAGCTCTTAGAGGGTGAGTGATAGAAAAATGAGTTCTCTTCTTCCTCCCCTCCCTTTTTTGCTTGGTTTTGGCCGAAAATCACCACTAATGGTGATTTTTGGCTCTTAGTGGATGTCCTATGGCTTGAGGTGATTGGGAATGGCAGGGAATCATCCAAGGTAGCTTAGTTTGGTTGGCCAAGAGGGGTTAGTGGCTGCCAAGAGGGATTAATGGGTGTCTTATGAGTTTCAAATGCTCCAATGGGGGAGGTGAGGTGAATTAACCTCCCCATGAGTCATGGCCAACCCAACCACTTATTGAGGTAGGCTGGCCAATTTATTTGGAGCCTAGGTGGACCAATGATTGAATGTGAAGTGGCCAAGGAAGAGAAATGACCATTTACATGAGTGTTTTATCTTATGTGGCGTATTGACCCATGGATAGAATGGTTATTTGGCATTGGATTTGATTTGAACATATTTGAAATGATTCGAAAGTGAGTTGAGCCAAATTTTATGTCATTTGGAGTTTATTTGGTTAGGTTTGGCTCAAGGTCAAAATGGATTAGGTTGACCAATTTGTCAGATTGGGTCAAACCAAGAGTTGGGTCAAGTTCATATGACCATTTGGAGTGTATTGGTGTTTATGGTTTGGTTTAATTTGGTTTAGATTTGATTTTAGTTCATTTGAGTTCATTTGGGTCAAATGGTCAAGTTGACCAATTTGACCCGATTGACCAAAGTAGCTTGGGTCATGACTTGGTTTGGATTTGGTTGATCATTTGGATTGTGTTGTGAGCTTTTATTGAGATAAATTTAGATTTGATTGAGTTTTAGGTTAGTTTGACCCTTTAAGTCAAGTTGGGTTCAATAGGTCATTTGAATTTAGTGAGTCAATTGGGCTCAATTAAGGCTTTTGTTAAGTTCAATAATCAATTTGGAATAAACTTGAGCTATTGGTTGCAATCAATTTGGATTGGATTTTGATTTGACCCATCTTGGCCATTTAGGTCAATTTGGGTCAACTTGGGTTAAGAGGGCCAATTGGTTTTAGTTTGGCTCAATTGAAGGTCAAGTCATGCTCAAGTATTGATTTTGGATGGTATGAATCATTAGTTTTAAGAGATTTTGTTTAGGCTATAATTTGGCTAGTTTTGGTTCATATGGGTTAAAGGGTTGACTTGGTCAAAGGGTTAAGTTAGCTTTATTTGACCCAATTGATGACAATTGATCATCCTAGGGTGATCAAAAATCATGTCATGAACTTTGGATTGGCTTAATTCACATTTATTTGAATTGAATTAGATTTTGGTTCAAATAGGTCAAGTTGACCACTTTGCGTTAAGTGAGCCAATTGAGTTTAGTTGTCTTAAATTTGGGTTGTGTTTGATTTAGTTGAATTTATATATGGATTTGGCATTGGTATATAAATCCAATTGCAATTGATTTGGGTTCAAATGAGTGGTTCATTTGAATATTTCAAGTCAAATGGGCTAAGTTGGGTTCAACTTGGGTTGATTTGGATTTGGCTTGATGAATATAGATTTCAGGTATATTTATAATTATAATTGAAGGAATGATTGATTTGTGAGAAAATCAACTAAATTTGGTTTGATTTAGATGGGATTTTAGCTAAGTCCAAGGAATTGGGTCATGTGGCTTAGATTTGGATTCCAACTTTGGATTTGATCGTGAGCTTTAATCATTTAATTTGGATATGAATTTGGATTTAGATTTGAAATTGAGTTTGATTGAAAATCAATTGAATTTGAATTGGATTTAAGAAGGTGCATGTGGATTGGATTTAGGTTATAGGGTAGGTGATTTTCCTTAATCCCAAGCATAGCCTAATCCTGTGATTAACTTCTAAGTCTCTAGGTTTAGGTTAAGTGTTCACCTAATCACTAGAAGTGTCTTATGACTAAGGAAACATTAGTGTTCAAAAAGTTTCTAGGTCTAAGAAGAGGAGGTTGAGAACCCACTCCAAAAGTGAGGTCAATAAAAGGACCCCTAATAGGCGTAGTGTAACTAACAAGGCACACCACACATACTTACGTTGATCGAGATGATCAACAATGTCCAAAGGATTGCAACCACTAATGGAAATAACCTATAATTAAACCTAAGAGGTAGATTGAATCACGATTTTAGTGCAATGCAACTCAACTTATGCCAAGGGCATAAGAGAGCCAGAAGGAATCTATCAGAGATTGAAAATGTGAACCTTCCACTAGAGAAGCGGGTTCAAGCTATCTGCTGGGGGATAAGAATTTGAGTTTGATTGAGAATATGATTCATTTGGGTGTGTATTTGCTAGAGATAAGAATCTATAATTCACTGGGGGATCAAGATCAAATTAATTTGGATATGTTCTACCTTAAATAATGTGGAGGCATATCTGCTAGGGATATAGATTTGAATCCACTAGAGATTGGAAATGTGAACCTTCCACTAGGGAAGCAGGTTCGGGCTATCCATTGGGGATAAGAGTTTGGTTGGATTTCTTAGATTTAGATTTTAATTTGGGCTCCACTAGGGAGGCTAATTTGATTTGCGCCTCCTTGGAGAGAAGTTTGGTTTGTTTGATATGTTTAATTTGACTCCATTAGAAAGGTTGGTTTTAAATTTGGCTTGTTATGAACCCTGTTGGTGTGCGATGGACCCATTGAGAAGGGGCTATGTCGGTCTTGGCCTATCTCAGAATTACAAATCCAAAGATAGTCTACCAGCCACAAGGTAGAACTATTCAACCTAAGGGGCTACCTTTCGGTGTGCAATGATTATGCTAATGAGAAAGCATAGCAGACTTATATCTTTCAATGCAAGGATCTGCTGCTGGGGTGATCTATCAATATCATAATAAATCAAAGCCAACCTATGGAGCCTACTAAGTGAATGCCGCTAGGGACTTATGTTTGCTCAAAGTAGTCAAGATTAATTTCTTCTGAATTTATTTGATTTATTTTAGTTTGATTTAATTTGTTTTTATTTGTTTTAATTTCATTTGATGGATCTTGATGGTGTGCGATGGACCACACTGAGAAGGGGCTATGTTGGCTTTGGCCTATGTCAGATTTATCGATCTAAAGGGGTAGTCTACCGATCGAAGGGTAGGACTATCCGACTTATGGGATGCCTTTCGGTGTGTTGCAGTTGTGCTAGGGAGAAAGCATAACAGACTTATATCTCCGAAAAGAAAGAACAGTTGCTAAGGAGACCCATTGATGTACAACATATCAGACCCGACTTAGGGCTGCCCTTTAGTGTGCAATGATCATGCTGGAAAGAATGCATAGCAAACTTACATCTTCCAAAGCTAGGACGATCACCAGGGTAACTTGTTGGTGGCATAACAATTTGAACCTGACCTAAGGGCTACTACTGAGAGAGCACCGTGGGGGACTTATCTCAACTCAAGTGTAGTCAGGGGTTTCCTATAATGAGTTTTGCTACACTGCTCTAAAGATATGATGTTTGCTTGGGAATGGTGCCACTAGGGGCATTAATTTCTAATCCACAAGCAAATATATATTTGTTTATTTGTTATCTCAGAGCCTATTGGTGTGTAAGGGACTACATTGAGAAGGGGCTATGTTGGCATTGACCTATCTTAGATTTACTAGACCAAGGGAGAATCTACGTATCTGTAGAATATACTCTCCAACCACATGAGTGGTTACCAGGAAAGGGGATGGTCCAATCCAAGAGTAACCCAGGTAGTGTCTAAATGGGGTCGTAAAGGATGTGATCCAAGTAGAGTGCCCATAGGGGAGGTACCACTAGGGGCATTATCCTGGACCCTGTAAATAGGAAAGCCTGTATGTATACGGTGGCCAACTCAAGGAGTAAACATAGCAGTTTTACATCTGCCAAGAGTGGTGTATCCATCGGGTGGGTAGCTGTCAGCATAGCGAATACCAACCAACCTAAGGTGCCCGTCGATGTACGATAATCAGTCTAAAGAAGGAATGTAGACTTACATCTCTCTAAAGCAGAATGGATTATCGTGATAGTCTGTCTTTGACTTGATAGGTGTTATCTGACATAGGGCTGTCCATCGGTGTGCAATAACTATACTTTGGAAGAAAGCGTAGTAGACTTACATCTTTCAAAGTAGGGATCAGCCGCTGGGGTGTCTTGTTGATGGATGTTGACCTCACTTTTGGAGTGAGCTCTCAACTTATCCATCTTAGACATAAAACTTTTCTAGATATTAAGAGTTGCTTAATCTTAAGACACTTCTAGTGATCAAGTGAATACTTAACCTAATCTTAGAGACTTAGAAGAGCTAGCCATAGGAATAGGTTATGCCTTAGGGGTGTTAGGAAAACTTTCCTACCCTATAGCTTAAACCCAATTCTTACTTTCTTCTTTCAAGTCAAACTTCAAATCCAAATCAACCTCAAATTCAAACCAACTTCAAACTTAAATCAATTCCAAATCATTCAAATCAATTCTAACCTAATTGATTTTCTCAAATCATCAAATCAAGTCCAAAATCCAATTCATGAATCAATTCCAAATGATTGAAATTCATGAACAATTCTAAATCCAAAATCTTTCCCAAGCCTTTGATTTCTTCTTATATACTTAGCCAGACCAAATCCTTACTTCCTTCTTTCAAATCAACTTCAAATTCAAATCAACTTCAAACTCAAACCAATTCCAAGTCAAAATTCAAATCAATTCCAACTTAAGTGATTTTTCTCAAATCAAATCCAAATCAATTCAAACTCAAAAGATTTTCTCATAGCCCATTTATATTCACAATGTAAATGAAATATAAAATCAAATGATGAAAACTAAATTCAAAACTCAATTCCAAATCCAAAAATCTTTCCTAAGTCACTTTGATTTTAACTTATGGACTTAGCTCAAATCAAATCCAAATCAGTTCAAACTCAAAAGATTTTCTCACAGCCCATTTATATCTTCATTTATATTCATAAATATAAATGAAATATAAATTCAAATAACCAAAACCAAATTTAAAACTCAAGTCCAAATCCAACCTAAATCTAAGATATACACTTTTAAGTCAAAGTTTTGAACTTAGCCAAATCATTCTTAAATCAATCCAAATCTTTGGATTTTCTCTTCAAACAATCAATCCTTTAACCATAAACCCAAATATAAACACAAACTTCAATCATCAAACCAAAATAAAACTAACCCAAGTCAAACCCATACTCACCCCTTCGACTTGAAATTGTCAAATGAATCAAAACCCATTTGACTCAAAATCACTTGCAATTGGATTTATATTTCAATCATAAGTCCATATGTGAGTTCAACCAAACTTGAGTCAAGCCTTGATCAAGTCAATTGACTCATTTTGGCTCACTTGACCCAAAGTGAACTAAAGCACCTTTTGAGCCAAATTCAAATCCAACCTATATTGGATTAAAATAAGCCCATCTAAGCCTCACATTATGAACAACAATCACCCTAAGATGATCAATCACCCAAATTGGGTCAAACCAAGTCAAACCTAGCCTTTGACCAAGTCAACACTTAACCTAAATGAAACCTAAACTAGCTAAAATTCACCATAGGCCAAATTGATTGAAACCATTGATATTAACCAGTTCATGATCAATGACTGAACATGATCAAGCGATCATTTGAGCCAAACCTAGCCTAATTGGCCACTTGACCCAAGTTGACCCAAGTTGACCTAAAAAGTCAAAATGTGTCAACTCTTGATCTAAGCCAAATTGATTGCAACTAATGGGTCAAATTAATTCTAAATCACTTGTTGAACTTGACCAAAGCCTCAATTGGCCAATTAGATCAAACCTAGCCCAATTGACCATGAACCCAACTTGACCTAAAAGGTCAAATCAACTTGAAATCAAATCAAACCAAAATTGATTAAAACCAAAGCTTACAATACATTTCAAATGTTCAACCAAGCCGAAACCAACCCATGACCTAACCTAATTGGGTCAAATAGGTCAAATTGGTCAACTTGACCCATTTGACCTAAGTGAACTTAAATGAACCAAAATCAAATATAAATCAAATTGAACCAAACCAATGACACCCATAAGCTACAAATGATCATTTGAACTTGACCTAACTCATTATTTGACATAATTTGACCAATTGGTGAACTTGACCCAAGTTGACCCATCTTGACCTAAATGGGTCAACTTGAGCCAAATCATATCAACTCCAAATTCATTGAAAATTGGCACAACCCATTTTTCAATTATTCCAAATATGCCCAAATCAAAATCAAAGCCAAATGACTATTTTACCCCTAGGACAAAGGGTAACCTATGATCAAATTCACTTAGAATTTGATCATTTTACAACTCAAAATGACTTTGCATCCTCCTAGTAGGCCATTTGGACACTAAGGAGGGTGGTGCACATGACCCAATGGGTTTGGGTCAGCCATGACCCAACCCAAGGCCAAATTGACCACTCCACTCAAAATTCTCCACATGGATCACCTCCCACACTCATTTAACACATGTGCACCTCCACACTTCCACTCCTTTGCCAAAATCAAACCCCATGGAGCTCCTAACAACCTAAATAACCCATTCAATCAGGGATCAAATACAATGGAACAAGCTTCGACCGTCCGATCCAAGTGGGGGGAGATATATTCCCCCTCATTTCCACTCAAGCCATGACTCTTGCATTCGATTGAGCTCAGAGGATCAAAGGAAAGCTTCTCCAAGTTTCCCTAAACATTCCTAAGCTTATTCCAATTTCCCCTTCTTGGATTTCTTCAAAACCAAAATAGGGGAGGTGAGGGAGATTTTCCTCTTTGTTCAATTCTCAATCAAACTCCAATTACTCTTGCAAGCACCATCAAGGGACTAAGTCGTGCTCACCCAAAGCAAATCCCAAGCATCCAAGCCACGAGAAGGTAGACCTAGACCAAAGCCGCAAGCCATTAGAGGAAAGCTTTGTCAATTGGAAGATCCACTTCATCTCAAAGCTTGAAACCTTCAACAAGGCTTCGTCTCCACTAGACAAAGCCCCTGGCAAGGTATGAATCAAAAATGAGCTTAGGTTGAAAAATATTTGGTCCTTGTGAAGGGAATTGTAATCCCAATAGAATTCCACCGTTGGATCTTCTTCTCTATGCTTCTAGATGGTGTGGGTTGAATCCCAGCCTTATCTAAGCTCAAGTGATCTCAGATCAAGCCATGGAGGATGGACAGTCTCCGTCTCCCATAGGCAAAGGCAGAGATGAATCGTGGACCATCCATCTCGCATGTTTTGGATTGATGGTCCTGATTAATCCACATAGATCCATAGATTTAATCCCTTTATAATCGCGGGTTTAATCCTGATCATTCGATTCTTGATTGGACGGCCTAGGAGAAAGCGTGTAGCGCTGTCGGCTAATGCGGTAGTCGATTTGATAACTTAAATAACCAATCTCATTGCACCACATGGAAAGCGCGCATCACATCAGCAGCCCATGTGGCAATTAGTTATATAATTAGGTTATTTAATTACCTAATAATCACAAAAACTTCATAAATTCATAACTAAATGTAGAAGAATCCAAAAAATACAAACTCAACTTCATTTTAGACATAATTCAAAGTGGAATAATATAAAATTAAGTTTAATGGATTTTGAACAGTAACCTTCATTCAATTTGAGTTTTATTGGAAATGTAATTAGGCTAATTACTTTTTAATTAATTTAGTAATTAATTCACAACTCCCTAGGGTTAATTAGTGGGATGACCTTTTCCTCTCATGATTTTCTTAGAATTTATTATTGGATTAATTTAGGTAATTGCTTATTTCATCTCTAATCACTCCCTTAATAAATTAAATGATTAATTAACCTATTAAATGGTGATAAATTGACTAATTAGGCTTGTTAATCATCTTGAAACAACTACTAAACTTAAGAAATGAGATTAGTATTTTTTTTTCAAATCGTTTCCCCTAAGTGTATTTCATTTGGATAAAGACTTAATTAATTTACAAATTGATTAATGATTTAATCACTTCATTAAATAGCTTGATTAACCAAAATCAAAGCTAAAATTAATATAGAAACTTTATCAATTAATCAATCTCTTTTTCTTGGGTAGATCCTTTGGTGTTCAAAAGCCTAATGTAAGCTTAAGGAAATTATGTCCAACTTACATATGTGGGATGGTTGTGAAAGTACTTAATTAAACTCTTTAGCTTAATTGATCAATAATTGTGAGCCAATTGCATTAGACCCCTTTCTTTCTTAGGAGTATTGCTAATTTAAATTTTATGTGATTGCATATCATATGTTGGGTTAATTATGATAAAGTAGTGTAGGCAAAGGGGTAATTAATGGATTTAATTTACACCTTAACCTAAACAAATATAAAATCAATATAATCATCCTAAAATTAAACTAAATTAATTCAGACATGTGGGAAATGGGTTAGAACCAGCAAACCCTTTTCATAAATCCTAAATCAAATTAAATTCAAAATTAAAACAAAAGTCTTTTTAAGCAACTTTGATTCACTTTGAATAATCTTATCTTATAGGATTGTCTTTAGGAATTAATTAGGGTGAATGAAGTCATATGCTTGCATCACTTTATTTCTTTCCATGCATGCTAAATGTTGTATGCCACATGAAATCATGCATTTATGCCTTTTAAAAAAAATCAAATTAAATGAAATGTTTCCTTTATGTCAAATTGCATAATATGAGTGGCCATTATCATTATTAAATCAAAAATATTTTAAAAATTCATAAATCAAAGATTATGAATGAAAGTATGCTACTTATAAATTCTTATGAGCTTGCATGCAATTATAAGTATAGGATGTGTATTTGGTGTTGTTTCCCTTCTTTTCTCTTAACATGGATTTGGATAGGATTTACAAAGTGCATAGTTCATTTGAAAATACTTGCTTAAATCTATTTCTATGCATTTCCATGTTATGACTTAAGCAATATCTTCACATTTACACATGTAAATTGCATAACCAAATCAAATAAAAATCTTTTGCATGACTCTTCATCCATTTGCTTTCTTATTGTACATGCACATGTATTTAAGAAAAGTGGTATATTAGTCTGGACATCCCAGGGTTACGAGGCTTTAAGTAGGTCCAATTAGGTCTTGTACCTTACAACCCTGGTGTAGAAAATAATGGCACCATACTCACTTATGTCTTTTATACATGTAAATGTGCATTTGATTAACAGATAAAAGAGTCGCTCTTTTCTACTTAAATAAAATCATGCATTCATGAAATATCCAAAATTTTCCTAAACAACATCTCTTTGCATTCATCATCAAAGTGTGCTAAAGTTTTTGCATTGCATGTATAGCTATGTCTAGGATCAATCATATGCATGGTATACATGTTGGAAAGAAATAAAGGGTTGTGTGTTATGTGATAGTAATTCTCCTTAATTAATCCTAACAGGCCTTTCTTATTGAATAGGTTTATTTAGAGCAAACCTAAACTTAAGGTTAATTAAAACACATGATAAAATATTCACTAAAGCAAAATCATTAATGAATTTATCTTAGAAATTACTTAAGGTAGGGTTGAAAGAGATGTTCTCTTCTCTTTTCTTCTATTTATAACACTTAGTAATTAAATGCAGGTTCATTCAAACCAAATCAAATCATCAAATAAAAATTGACAAATGAACTAATCACTTAAAATGAAATCTCTCTCTAAGTTGAACCCTTTCACACTTAGAAAATTCCAACCTTAAAGCCTAGTTAAGCATGCCACACAAGCCTTAAATGACACACACATTAGGCTAAGTCATGATTTCTAGCTCTATTTTAGGGCAATGCATGGTTTGATGCTTGATTTTATTTTATGATGTAATATTTTAGATTGGATGTTAGGGTGTGTTTGCGTAGACTGGATGATAGGATGAGCTTAGTCTGATCATTATCTTCTGCAGGAGATTATGCTTAAGGGGCGCTGTAATAAAAATATAAATGCTTTTGCTATGTAGGTTGCTTATACCCCTGAGCATGATCCAAAATAGGCCAGGTGGACTTGGTTACCCAAGTGTAACAGCTTGGGATGTGTGGTGTATTTAGCTAATCCCTATTTTGTAGGTTTTAGTTAGATTTACTTTTCCCATTTTCATGTAATTTTTGCAATTAGGATTTTAAATGAATGCTATGGGGAAGCGGAGGTGAAGATTGGTCATAAGATTATGTCTTATGTACCATGTGAAACCTTTGGAGCAATCATATTCCAACGAAGCCAAAAGAAAGAAAGGAAATAAGCAAATCAAAACATGAAGAAATGAAGAATGAAGAAATGAAGAATGAAGATCTCCATAACATAAATTCCTCATAAATTGTAATTATTCATTTGTAATCCGAGTTGTATAAGGGTGGAGCTCAGCTACCCACATTTCTTTTTTGGGTTTGTGCAGTGGAGCCTGACCACAAAGGCCTTTTATTCTTTTGCACTAGCTTTATAAATAGTTTGATGTTTTTTTAACTTGTCCATTAAGATGACATATTTTTCCTAGTTTCTTCATTAATTAATGAATGACTTGGATGTGATTAGGCTCTTAGGGAAAAATAAAATTTCTATCCAATTAATCAACTCAAAATTAAAATCAATAACTCATAACCTCACCTAAAGCTTAGGATATAATTCAAAATAAAAGATTTAGCAACCCCTTAGCTGGATGTTGTATGTTTCACATCATGCATAAAATCATCTTGCTTCACTCTTGCTTATGGAGGGCTTCCACTTATGCTAGAGAACATGGCTTAACCTTTGAGATCCATGGTGGAAACATACCTCATTATTATTGATTTTGGCTTATAACCAATTTCTCATGCATTAGGCATATGAATCCCATAGCCTGTGTCAAACTAATTGTCCAAAAATAAAATTAAACTTAACAAAAATTTGCATTAGATTTAAGTCATTATTCATGCCCTACATGATCTAGTCTCTTAGGGAGTGTGTTTAAGAACTTAGTCTCCTTTCTAAATAAACTATAGCTTAGCTATCTTGTAAAAGTATATGACTTGCCTACATGTATTCAAAATCATAGGAGGAGTTAGTTGGTGGCCACCCCTAGGCGGTTGTAAGTGCAACAGTCGGGTGGTTTATCCTCTATTATAGAGGTAAAACATAAGCCCATTTCACCTTAGATTTAGGTCTTTCTTTGGCCTCGCCAAAGCTCCCTAGATTTAGGATCTGAGGTTGTTGTTTCCCTTTTACGGGCTATAAGCATAAATCCTCACCTCTTAGGCATTTCCATGATCTTGTATTATGGAATTGTGTGCCCTAGATTTTAAATAAAAATTTAACTCGAACATAAAATTTCTCTCAAATTCAAAAATATAAAGCCCAACCATAGGATGGTTTGGGATGCTTGCTAGGTTTCTTAGCATTATGAGCATCCTCTACTAATCTCGCCTTGATTTCAATAATAACTCACTCCTTTTGATCAATCCCATTTGATCTTTCAAAAATAACTAATTGATTGATAGTCCTACTTTCAAAATCTTTGGAAAATGATCATTTACCTTAATTGAGAGTATTCTTAAGGAATCTCATTCCTTAAGATATAATTAAATATGGAGGCTTGCCTCTATAGGAAACTTAACAAACCTGATTTAAAATAAACCCTACTTTACTTTTCCATGTAAAGTAGGGGAAGAATCTCTGGTATATTTGAAGACTCATCATACTTAGGAGTCCTTATTAGGTGATTAGGTCCATTGTAGGATGGTGACTTCTGTCTCTCGAGATAGTACATCATTTCTTAATGTCATACCGGATCACCCTAATAAGAACATCTATGAATCTACATGGTGTCCAATAAGCATATTTTTGTTTTTTCATTTATTTTTCAAGATAGATGAAGATAAAAATAACACCACACTGACACAACAGATCAACCCAACCTAAGGGTGACTACTAAGTAGGGAGTCACAAAGAAGGATTAGACCCAGACTTGAAGTAGTAAAGAGGAAAGGAGCCACTGGGGGACTTACCCTAATCCTCTACTTGACCAAGTCAGTTCATGATGGCTAGTTTAAGAAGAAGGCATATCAGACTTACATCCTCTTAAATGAAAACAACATGATGATAGATTATCGACCACGTAGTAAGGCCTACTATACTAACAAGGTGCTCATCACTGTGCAACAGTTAAATCAAGAAAGAAAGCATAGCAAACTTATATTTTTCTAAATGAGGGACTACTGGGGTGACGCACTAGCAGGGTAACACGTCAACCCAACCTAGTGCAGCTGATGAGTGAGGGCCACAATGGGCATTATCCCACATCAAAGTAGCCCGAGACAAAATATGTGTATTTGTTTATGTGTTTGTATGATGTTTGTGTTTGTGTTGTGTTGATGGAGGATAGGATGCTACTTGGGTTCTCTTACACCTACCCTAAACAGATCGTGGTAGATTCACAAATAAGCAAAGGATGCTTAAAATGAAGAGAAGATTTGATGAGTGGGAATGGGATTTTATTGAAGATAATTATTTTCAAACATGAATTTAAGGATAATATTTCCTTAAGTAAAGCCCGTTGATTGGAAGCATCAGGCCCTCTCCCTTGTGGTAGATCAATTGATATGATCCTCTTTGGTAAGCCTTTTCTAAAACAAAATGGCTTTCCCAAGTGAGTTTAAACTTGCCTCCCATCTTGTGATGGGCAACAATTGGTCTCCTTAGAACTAAAATAAGCTCTCATACTTGAAAAGCTCTGGGACGGACCAACTTGTTGTGAGTTTGAATCATTTTAGCTTTGTATAACTCGAGATTCTGGCATGCCTGTAAGCGTCACTCCTCCAAAACTTCAAGCTCTTCTAACCATAACTTGGCATTCAATTTTGTCATGATCTACCCACAACTATCCTTAGTGATGGGAGTTGGACTTCTAATGATAGAATGACTTCAGACCCATACACTAAGGATAAATAAGTAAATTGAGTTAGAATTCTATATATGGTGCGGTATGCCCACAAAGCTTCAACTAACTATTCATTCCACTACACTTATTATCATCGAGTGTCTTCTTCAGTATTTGGATGAGAGTTTTATTGAAGGCCTTTGCCAAGCCATTTGTCCTTAGGTAGTAGATGGTAGAGTATCTCTAATTTATGCTCTATCTCTACCCAAAGTTATTGATCTTGGTGCTCTTGAATGTAGTACCATTATCGGATATAATTTGTTGAGGCACCCTAAACTTATATGCGATATGGTTCCTTAAAAACTAGAGCACATGTTGAGATGTGACGTCTCTGAGTGGAATCACCTCTGCCCACTTGGAAAAATAGTCACTGGCAGCTAGGTTGAACCAATGACCCTTGGGAGAAGGAGGTCAATCGGACCCACTATATCGGTACCCCAAAACTTGAATGGCCACGAGGCCAATGTTGAATGTAGAATGTTGGGTGGTTGATATAGATCACACCATGTATCTGACATTGGTGGCATCGCCTAGTTACATCCATGCAATCTACAATCATCGATGGACAGTAGTATTCTAGTCTATTGATCTTGGCTTTTATCTTTAAATTAAATTAATGAGCTTCGCATAATCTTGAGTGTACCTCAGTCACGATCTTATGGGCTTCGTGTTTGACTAAGCAATGTAACCACATATGATCAAAGGACCACCGATATAAGGTGTCATCCACGATAGCATAGAAATGGCTCTTTACTTCACCTGATGGGCTTGTGAATTCTCTTGAGGTAGTTTGCCTTTAGTTAGATAGTCAATGAATGGTTTCTTCCAGTCTAGCCCCTCATCTTTTTTGGAAATGACAATGACAACCTCCCTTTAAAGAGAATGCTTTTTGATGAGTTCACTATCAACAAGGGATAATACCTATTTATTTTGGACCCTTATTGATATGGACTCATCTTTTGGACATGCTAATTCCATGGCAAGCTTGGACAGTGCATCGGCCACTGCATTCTCTTCTCGAGGAATCTTGTAGATGGTAACCTCTAGGATTTGGGCCAACAGCTCCATGGTGTACTTATGATAATGATGGAGCTTAGGCTTAAGAACCTTGTAGGACCCATCAATTTGGTTGATGACTAGCTGAGAATCCCCATAGATATTGATGCTCTGGATGTATAGCGTAACTGCTAACTACAGACCGACAATCAAACCCTCATACTTGGATTCATTGTTGGTGCAAGGGTTGGAGAGATGCTATGAGAATCTCATCACATCGCGATCTGGAGTCAGAAGGACTATTCCTACCCCTGCCTTTCTTGAGAGAGTAGATTATTATTTTTCTCCTCTTTAAGAGAAAGCCGCACCATCAAAAATATATCTCCAAGTGGCGATTGTCGGCCTCTCTTAAGTTCATGATTTATTCATCACTAAGCGGCGAGTCAGCATGGAAGTGGGTGTGCTGCTAAGAAATCCACAGTGCTTATCCTTTTACTGCATGGAGGGGTATGAAAGTAATATTAAACTATGACAAAATCATGGACCAATGTGTCAACCATTTGGATAGCATCGGCCGTGTCATGAGATATTATAGTGGATTGATTCTAGAGATCAAGTTCACCTTATGAGAGAGCATGTAGTATCATAGCTTTTGGGATGCAAATATTAAAGCTAGATAGTGCTTCTTAATAGGTGGATAATTGGCTTCAGCAGGGATTAGACAATGGATGAGATAATAAAGAGCATTCTCTTTTCCTTCATCATTGGCTTGGGCCAATAAAGTACCAAGAGAGTCATCTAATTCAGTTGTGTAGAGGATTAATGGTTTGCCCAGATAGGGCCTGCTAGAACTAGCAGCTTCATCAGATATTGCTTGATGCTTTCGAAGGCTTGTAGGAACTTATCATCACACTTGAACTTAGCATTCTTTTTGATAAGTATTGAGAATGGCTAGCATCTCCCTGATAAGTTAGATATAAAGCATTTTAGATATGCCAACCACCTTTGGAATGATCTGAGTTGAATTACACTTTAAGGGGGTGGCATTTTTAAGATCGCTTTGACCTTCTCCGGATCGATTTCAATTCCCCGATGTCAGACAACAAACCCAAGGAATTTCCTTGAAGCTACTCTAAATGCACACTTCAAGGGGTTCATTTGGAGGTTATATTATCTTAATCATTTGAAAACTACTCTCGAGTCAAAGAGGTGGTCTTCTTTTTCTTTATTTTTGATAATGAGATCATCGACGTAACATTCGACTTTATGATGAATGAGTTTATTGAAGATTCAAGTTATGGCTTGTTGGTATGTGGCACCATCAGTTTGAAGGCTGAAAGGCATGATTTTATAGCAACAAATTTCGATTGGGGTTCGAAAGGCAGTGTTTTTCTCATCTTCAGGAGCCATCTTTATTTGGTTGTAACCAGATGAACCAAATTAAAGGAGAAAATTGCATGAGGTGAGACAATGTCCACCATTAACTCCATGATTGGTAGTGGAAATTCATATTTTGGACATACCTTATTTAAGTCCCTAAAATCAACACATATACAAATTTGGCCATTCTTCTTCTTAATTGGGATGACACTAGCCAACCAAGTAGGATATTTTTCTTCCTTAATAAAACTAGTATCAATCAATTTCTTAACTTCAGAAATGACATATTGTTCAATGTCTAATCGAATGTATCTTGGAGCTTGCTTAGCAGGGTTAGCATTAGACTCTATTGCTAGTTTGTGGACTGCCACGTTAGAAGATAAACTGGGCATCTCTTCATAACGCTATGCAAAGTAGTCCTTAAACTTAGTCAATAGCCTAACTAACTCACTGGTTTTAGTTTCATTCAATAAAGAACTAATTTATGTCGGGCATTGATATGCACTAGAGATTCTTCCCCTACTTTACATGGAAAAGTAAAGCAATGTTTATTTTAAGTCGGGTTCGTTAAGTTCCTTACGGGGGCAAGCCCCCATAGTTAATTACATCCTAAAGAATAGGAACTCCTTAGAAAAACTCTCGATTAAGGTAAATGATCATTATCTCTGAAGATTTCAATAGGAAGGACTATCAATCGAGTGGTTTATTTTTGAAGATCAAATGCGATTGATCAAAAGAGGGATTTATTATCGAAGCCAAATGGGAATAAGTAGGAGATTCTCACGATGCTAGGGAATCTAATGAGCATCTCAAACTATCCTATAGTTGGGCTTTACCTTTTTGAAATTAATTTAGTTTATTTGAGTTGTATTTTTTTTTAGAAATTTAGGACTTAAGATTCCTTAACACAAGATTAAGGAAATGCCTAAGAGATGAGGAATTATACTTATGGCCCATAAATGGGAGAAGCAACCTCATAACCTAAATCTAGGGAGCTTCGGCAAGGGTCGGAAGCACAACCTAAATCAAAGACAAAAAATGGGTAATTGGTTTGCCTCCACAAAAGAGGACAACCTCCCAACAAAGACTTGTCTGGGTTGGCAACTAACTCCTACAATTTTAAACACATGTAGGCAAGTCTTTGTGCTTAATGCAAGATAGCTAGGCTATTTTTATTTAGAAAGAGACTAAGTTTTTAAACTCACTCACTAAAGAGACTAGATCATGTAAAGGTATGCTTTAAATGACCTAAATCTAATGCAATTCAAATTTTATTTTTATTTTTCATTTTGGACAATTATTTTGACTCAGGCTAATAGGATTTTTATGCCTAATGCATGAGAAAGAAGATTATTGGCCAAAATCAGCGAGAAGGGAGGAGGTGAGTTTCCATCACAACCCTCAAAGGTCAAGCTGGGTTCTCTGGCAAAGATGGAAACCCTTCAATCAATAGTGAAATAAGATTCATTTGTGCATGATATTATAAAGAAATGCTCATCTAGCTAAGGGGTAGCTAATTTTTTTTATCTTGATTTAAACCTATGCTTTAGGTGAGGTTATGAGTTGTATAATATTAATTTTGAGTTGTTAGGTAGGGTAAAAGATTTATTTTTCCCTAAAGAGACTAATCCACATCCAGGCCATACATAAAGCAAGGAAGAAACTAGGAAAAGTATGCCACTTAATGCATAAGTTAAACAAACAACAATCAATTTATAAAACTAGTGCAAAAAGAATAAATGGCCATTTATGGTCGAGCACCACCGCACAAACTCAAAAATGTCAAATATGGGTATCCGAGCTTTACCCTTATACAACCTAGATTACAAATGAATTAAATTACAATTAAGCAAAGGAATTCATTGTTAAGGGGGTCTTCAAGCCTTCTTTCTTCTTTCTTCTTTTCTTCTTTTCTTTTCTTCCTTCTTTTCTTCTTTGGTTCTTTCTTCTTGGATGGTTGGGATGTGGATGTTCCAAGGCTTCACATGGTACCTAAGATGGGATCTTATGACCAATGTTCATCCTAATCCCCATAACAAATCATTCCAAGATCCTAATTATACAAATTTTTACATGAAAAGGAAAAGTGGAAATCTAACTAACACTTGTAAAATAAAGGTTAGTTAAATCACACCACACAAATCTTAAGCATGTATTGGACTTATCACCCCACACATAGGTGACTAAGTCCACCTGGCCCATGGATTATTCTTAGGTATAAAAGCATAGTTATATTTTATTTATGATAGTGCTCTTAATCACAATCCCCTGCAGAAAAGAATAGTTAGACTAAGCACGTTCTACCATTCATTCTATGAGCATACACCCTAACATCCAGTCTAAAACATATATCATAAAACAAAATATGACATCAACCCATGCACTGGCCTAACCTAAGGCTAGAAGTGGTGACTTAGGCTAATGTGTGTGCTTTGAAGGCTTGTGTGGTATGCTTAGCTTGGATTTGAATTTATTAAGTATGAAGGACATGTTCAACTTAGAGGAGGGTTTCATTTAAGTTGTTTAAGTATTTTGGGTTGATTTTATTTCATGTTTTAGTTTGGTTTAAGTGAAACCTACAATTAATTACTATGTTATGAAGATAGGGAAGGAGAGGAGAACTTCTCTTTCCTTCCCTAACCTTAAGTAATTTCTAAGGTAAGTTCACATTTTAATTTCATTTAAGGGAATGTTTTGATTACATCTTTTAATTAATCCTAAGTTTAGATAAACTCTAAATCGAACCTATTCAAAAAGAAAGACATTTTAAGATTAAATAAAATGAATCAAAATTCATGTAACACACATTACTTCATTTCTTCCCAATATATATAACATGCATATGGTTGGACCCTAAGAATATCTATACATGCAAATGAGAGTAGTAAACACACTTTATGATGCATGCTAAGTAATCCATTTAGAAAAATTTAGAAGTTGAATATGCATGATTTTTTTTTAAGTAGAAAAGATTTTCCTTATCCAAAATTTCACATACACATATGAAAGTAAGAAAGGCACAAGTGAGTGCAACGCCATTGTTAACCAGAGGTGTAAGGTATAAAATCTACTTAGGGCTACTTAAAGCCTCACAGCCTCGGGGTTATCCAGACTAGTATACTACTTTCCTTAAATACAAACACATGTATAAAAGAAATGAGATGGAAAAGGAGAATGCAAAAATTATTTAATAGATTTGTTTCTTTATGCAATTTATTCATGCAAGTGTAGGCAATCCATCTTAGATGATAGCATATGGATGAATAGGGTATTGAATTAAGTAAGTGTTGGGTTCTTTTCAAATGAACCCTACATCTTACCAGCTCCTATTCAAAACTATGCTAACATAAGAAAAAAAAGAAAGGCTACAATAAACATGATTTTATAATCTATCACATGCAAGCTTATAATTAAAACATCAGTAGAATACTTTCAGATTTGGTATTTTATTTATATGTTTTGAAAATAATTTGGATTTAGTAGTGATAATAGCCACTCATATTTTACTTTAGCCAACACATGCACATTTGACATAAAGTAAATAATTTTCATTTTTAAAATTTGAAATATGAAATTATGAATGCATGAATCACATGACATACAACTTAACATGTTGGGAAAGATTCAAAGCAATGAAAGCATATGAACAAACTCACTTTACTTAGATCCTAAAGACATTCTTTAAGGAATAAGAAAATTTAGAATAAATCAAAGTGAATTTTAAAATGATTTTTGTTCAGTTGAAGTTTGATTTAATTTTAAAAAGGTGAGATGAGCTTACTGTTCCTAACCCATTCTCACATGTGTTTGAGATTTTATTTAATTTTTAGGCAATTAGACCCATTTTTTATGTGTTGATTAGGTTAAGGCATGAATTAAGTGCTTAAATAACCCTTACCTACACCACCTTAGAAAAATTAACTAAGTAATTATGAGCCAATGAGATGACATAAAACTCATAAGGTATTTAAATTTATAATGCACCTAATAATGAAAAGGCCTAATGCAATTTGTCTCACAATTAAAAGTTAATTAAGCTAAGGGGTTTAGCTTAAGTACTTTTAAAACACCCCTTCACACTTATGAAAGGGGTTTTAATTTCCTTAATTAAACTTAGACTATTAAACACCTAAGCATCTACCCAAGGTAGATTAAATAAGTTCTGGAACATTTTAGAATTTTTTGAAAATTGATTAATGGGATAATTACTGAGTTAACCCTTAATTAAGAGGGGATTAAGGAGTGAAAAGAGGGTTTAGGGAATAGCTTAGGGGCAATGCCCCAAAATTATTCCATAAACTCCTTACTCACTAGATCTGACCTTAATCAAACCTAATCATAGGGTGAATCCACTAATCACACCTTAATTACCCTTAATTACTTCAAGGGGTAATTAGGGAATGAAATAGCAATTTCCCTAATTAATCCCTCAATAAATCTTAAGAAAATTAGGGGAGGTAGAGGTCATCCCCTAAAATGAACCCTAGAAGTTTGAGATCAATTAATGAGCAAATTAAAGGATAATTAGCTAATTAAGATTCCCAAAGAAACCCAAATTTAGAGAAAAGGGTAATTCAAAATCTATTGAAAACATTTTAAAAATATTTTGGATGAAATTATCTTTCTATAGCATTTTTTTTATTTTTATGATTTTTCTATGAAGAGTTATGAATTTTAGAAGTTCTTGAGATTAATTAGGAATTAATTAAGTAAATAACTAATCCCTGATTAATACTCAACCCACGGCATGACGCGTGGTGGCGGTAGTCAGCACGCTTTACAGGCATCACGTCGTGAGCCACTCACTTAAACATCACATCAAAAAGGTGGCTGGCGGCGCAAGCACTTTTGATCTCTACCATCCGATCAAAGATTGGATGGCCAGAGATCACCCACGGGTTTATAAAATGGATAATAAGTATATAAACGTGGGAATAATCTCAGCCGTCCATCCAAGCTGCATGGATGGATGGCCAAAGATTCATCCCTGCCAAAGCTTAAGAAGAATGAGATCTATCCAACTTTTAGGCTTTGATCCAAGCTCGATTGAGCTTAAATTTGGATAAAATTTAGCCCCCACCTTCATCAAGAAATAACCAATACATCCAATGGCCAAGATCCTATAAAATTAAAGTTCACTTCACAAAGGACCAACACTTATGAGAATTAAGCTCGAAAAATCACTACCTCACCAGAGGTGATCACCGATGCTCGATTCCCTTGGAGGAGCTTTGTCTGGTTAAGATGAAGCCTTGCTAAAGTTTTGAGCACTTGAGATTGAGTGTAGAGCTCCATGGACCAACTCCTCCTCAATTCCTTTATGGCTTTGATCAAGCTAGGCCTCCCCTTTCTTTCAGAACTTTAGAGAGAACTTAGACAAACTCAACTTGACCCTTTGATGGAGTGTGCAAGAGCAACTGGATTAATTTGGAGTGTGGAAGAAATTGGCTCTTCAATGGACCTCCCATGTTTTCAAGTGGAGAAAACTGAGAAGATGGAAATTGAATCCCCCTCTAGGAAGCTTAGGATCACTTGCAAATGGCTACTAACTCTCCTTAGTGCTCAATTGAGTGTGAGTGAATGAAAATAAAAGTGAATTAGGGAGAGTATGTCCCCACCTATGGCAATCAGATGACCAAGCATAAGCTTGTCATTTTGATCCAATTGACTAGAGTAGAAAGGTTATTTAGGATTAGATCATTGCACATGGTCGGTTTGATCCCTTGAGTGGAATGCCAACCTCCCCATGTGCATCAAATTGAGCTTAGGAGGAAGTTTAAAAATTGAATTTTAGGCTATATGGTCGGGTTTGGTCAATAGGCCAAATGGGCTGACCCAAACCCATTGGGTTGGGTGCACCACTCATTACCAGGTCCCCTTGAGCTTTTAGGAAAGCCTCAAGTGATTGTGAAGAGTGTATGACCAAAATACCCATGGGCTTGGCCAAAATTTGTTCTATGGCCTAGGGGTAGGATGGTTATTTTGCTATTTTTTCACTTTGGGTATGTTGGTATGTCGAGAAAATTGGTTTGGCCTAGTTTCGTTGGATTTGGAATCCATTTGATAGGGTTTGGCTCATGTTGACCCATTTAGGTCAAAATGGGTCGACTTGGATCAAGTTGACCAATTGGTCAAATTGGGTCAATCCAAGGGTTCGGTCAAGTTCATATGATAATTTGAAATATTTTGGTGGCTTTGGTTTGGTTCAATTTGGATTAGATTTGGTTTTGGCTCATATGACTCCATTTAGGTCAAATAGGTTAAGTTGACCTATTTGACCCATTTGACCTATTTGAGGTATGTCAAGGGTAGGTTTAGGTTTGGTTAGTCATATGGAATGGATTGGTATCTTTGTTTCTAATCAATTTGGGTTAGGTTCAATTTTGGCTCAACATGACCCCTTTAGGTCATGTTGGGTCTAAAGTCAATTGGGCTTGGTTGGGTCTAGTTGCCCAATTGAAGCTTTGGTCAAGTTTCACAAGTGATTTGGAATGAACTTGGCCCAATGGTTTGAGTTAATTTGGCTTAGATCAATTTCTGACCTATTTAGACTTTTTAGGTCAAGTTGGGTCTACTTGGGTCAAGTGGCCAATTGGGCTAGGTAAGGCTCAAATGTTGGCTTGGCCAAGTTCAAACATAAGTCATGAGTGAACTTAAATCAATGGTTTCAATCAATTTGGCTATGTAAATTTTCATTTTTGGTTAAGTGTTGACTTGGCCAACCCTTTGGTTTGACTTGGTTTGACGCAATTTGATTGATTGATCATCCCATGATGATTGTTGATCATGATGGGAGGGGTTTATGAGTTTGGTTCAATCCAATTTGGTTAAGATCAAAAGTTGGCTCGTAAGGGTACTTTAGGTCACTTTGGGTCAAGTGAGCCTAAGTGGGTCAAATGGCTTGGTCAAAGCTTTTTTGAAGTTGATTAATCTTGTATATGGACTTATGATTGAAATATAAATCTATTTACAAGTGGTTTGAAGTCAAATGGGTTTTGGTCCATTTAAAAATTTCATTTTCAAAGGAAGAATATGAAGGGTTTTGAGTTTGATTTTTTTTGGTTTGGATTTTGATTGCTTGATTGAAGTTTGGATTTATATATGAGCTCATGATTGTAGGATTGATTGAACCATGAGGGAAAATCAAGGATTTGGTTTGATTTAGAATTGATTTGGCTAAACTCAAAATTTTGACTTGAAAGGCATAGATTTGATTTTGAATAGATTTGAGTTTGATTTTTTAGAATTGATTTTGATTGTTTGAATTTATATTTCATTTATATATGTGAATATAAATGAGGATATAAATTGATCATGAGAAAATTTCAAGAATTTGAAGTATTTTAATCATGATTTAGGCTAAATCCATTAAAAAGGAATTTAAAGGATTTAAAGAAATTTTGAATTTGAAATTTAATTTTTGCCTTTGATTTGATTGATTTATATTTATATTTCATTTATATATGAGAAAATAAATGAGAATAAAAATAAGCTTTGAAAAAATCCCATGAGTTTGAAATGGTTTGATCAAAGTTTAGGTTAAATCCATTAAAGGGAATTTAAAGGATTTAAGGGAATGTTTAATTGAAATTTAATTTTTAGATTTTATTGATGTATATTTATATTTTATTTTTATATGAGAATATAAATCAAAATACAAATATTTTTTGAGAAAATCCCATGAATTTGAATAGGTTTGATCAAGGTTTAGAGTTGATTTTGGCTAAGTCCTTTAATGGAAAATTAAAGGGACTTAAGAAACTTTTTGTGGACTGATTTTAAATTTTGAATTTGATTTCATGGGTTTGAATTTATATTTCATTTATATATGTGAATATAAAAAAAAATATAATGGATCATAAGAAAATATTAAAGATTTGATTATGTTTGAATCATGATTTTGGTTAAGTCCTTAAGGGAGGTTTAAGGGCTTAAGAAAAATTTGGACTTAGGAATTTTTGATGGATTTTGATCATGGGTTTCAATCATGGATTGTATTTAGATGTAGTTGACTTTATTTGGAGAAAATCAATTAGCATTGATTTGGAGTTTGACTTGAAAGAAGGAAAGGTGAGGAATGGTGCAAGCTAAGGGTTGGCAAATTTCCTAACACCCCTAAGGCATGACCTAATCCTATGGATAAACCATCTAAGTCTTCTAGGGCTAGGGGAGTATCCACCTAATCACTAGATGTGTCTTAAGATTAAGGAACTCTTAAAACCTAAGAGGAATCCTATGTCTAAGATGGAGGTGTTGAGAGCTCATTCTAAAAATGAGGTCAACAAAGTGAGATCATAAGAAATCTTGATTATGACCTTTTGAAAAATTGTTTTGATCTCTTTGAGATTGAATGATATGACTATGTAACAGAACATTCTTGTAAGGATTCTGAATGTCATATCATATGCTTTCAATTCATCTTTTTTAGAATTGTTTTAATTTAATAATTTTCAGATAAGTTATCCTTAAGAAATGCATGAAAGCCTTTTTGATTTTGAAATGAAGTATGGGTAATATGAACCCATTTTCAAGGTAAAGATTTTACCTTAGTCCTAAGATGTGGTCACATGGATTTGATCTTTTTTTTTATCCTTCATTTTCATTCATTTTTTTTGTTAATGATGTTAGCTAACCAAGATGAATGTTTTCTTCTCATGTAAAGCCATCATTTTCTAACTTTTAATATAGTAAAATCTTACTTTTCTTTTGGAGTTTAACCACAGTCGCCAAGGGACTTGGTTTATCAAAATGACATCAAGCTTAAGTTTATAGACCACTACATCTGAAAATCATTTCAATTTATTTCTAGACAAAGTAGTCTTTAAACTCAAAGGATAGCTTGATCATATCATCAATACCTGACTCATTAAAGAGTTAGATCATTGATATCAGATGTAGATCAATTTGTCTTATATTTTTTCATTATTTCTTTTAGCTTGTCAATTATGGAATTTGATTCCACTTTAAATTCTAGGGATGCATCTCGAACTTGAAGATATATAGGTCTCCAGACACATCTAAATAACATTCATTCATTAGAGTGCCTTTGAAAAGAAAGTCAGGACCCTGAATACTTAAGAATTTTCAACTTGCAATGGCTCTATGGTTCCATTTTTTTTGTTTATGGTTATATGCCACTTGCAATGGAATCAGAGTATACTCAATTGAATCTTTAGCATACAAAGGATATGGACCCCTAGAAAAGAAGATCTATTATCTCTTTTAACCTACCAAGCGAGCCAACCCAGCATGGCATAGGTCATCATGACAAAGTATGAGATACCTGATTATTTTTGTTTAGCTAGGGACAATTTTTGACTTCTAACCCTACCATTTTATTTTGATATGGAGAAGTTCAAAGTCAAAATGTCTACTTAGAAATTTTAGACTCCATCCTTTTGATCTTGGATATAGTCCTTCCATCCCTTTCACTTTTATTTCTTTCTTTTGTTCTTGCATTCTTTCTTTTTGTGAACATTTTTATAACATTTCTTTTTTTTTTGAATTGATAATTGATATATAATATATTTTTTCTAGTTACAAATCTTACTAAGAGATTGGATGTATTTGACCTATTTCCATAAATTTTTATTCTTTATGAAATGACTCCACTAATTGATTTATTAGGAAATTAGATGTATCTGACTTTTTGTCCAAATGCAACATTGATTGATTGAGTTTTTGATATGATTCAACTCTTTGTTTTGCTTGGTTGATCATATAATATGATCCAACATTTCAATTTCCTTTTCACCATTTCATGGGACAACAAATCTCGTAAAGCCATTTAAGATTGGCAAAAATGACTTTTCTAAGGACATTACACTTTTGAATTAATCATTTAATGGAGTCATTTAAGATTGGCACAATGACTTTCTTGAAAACTTTACACTTCTAAAATCAAAATTTTTTGCTATAATCAAATATTTAGTGAGGTCATTTAGGAGTAGTTGAATGATATTTTTAAAGACTCAACACTTTCAATTTAGGATGAATATGAACATCCTTCCATAATCAATATTTTTTTCTTTCATTTCAATTTCTTTTCTTTTTTTATTTAGGCTGGATAGGACCATCCAAGAGTATTAAAGATATTTCTAAATTTCTAAGATTCCTTTTTTATGTTTGAATTTTTTTTCCTTCAATTAATTATGTGATTGAGATTGAGTTTTTCTTCTAGGTTGAGTTTTCAAGATTAAATCTTCATTAAACTAAAAGCTCCTTTCTTTTTTTTGATTGAATTTATATGGCACCATCTTATCAAAGCTTGATTATACTTGGGCCAATATAAATTCACTTTCATTTTTATAATTGATGTTGACCGATGCACCCAGATCAACAAGTATTTTGGAGATTTTTGTTTTAGAATTTTTCACATTGACTTAAGATGTGGATGTGTTCTTAGTAGTCTATCTTCATCATAGGAGATAACCCTAGAACTTCTTTATAGTGGAATGCCACATCAAGAAGTTGCTTATAATTAAAGTAGGCAAATTACTTAATTATGTAATGCCTGGTTTCATTTTCATTTTTTTATTTATTTTATTTTTATTTTATTTTATTTTCTTTTTTTTATAGAGCATTACAATGCTTGATTTTGGAAGAAACTTCTCTAAGATGGGCAAAATATCACATCTTAGAGATGACTTATTTGCCATTTTTTAAATGTCATTTGAGGTGGTATGACTCTACCATTTTGAATTTAATTTGAATAATTTCCTTTTTGATATGGAGGGAAGGTAGGTCTAACTCTATCCTCAATAGATTGATATGCCTCATGATTTATTCATTTGGAGGATCATCATTTAAAAAAGGACCCTCTAGGGAGATGATATTAGAAAGTCAAGTTTGACCTGTACTTTTTTTATAGCACATATAAGATTAAAGGTAATCTTAGCTTGCAATAAAATCTTTGACCACCATACTAGACATTACAATAATGTTAAGTGGGTCATAAGACATTGCAAAGGATTCTTTTTTTAGAATCACTTTGTATTGAAAGCATATAATGCCTTAGTCTCTAAGTAGAGAAAAACTAAGACTTTCTTCATTCATTTGGACTGACAAAGTCTAAGTGATTTATTTATCAACTTACCAAAGATAAGAATTTCATACTTTCACTCTTAGAGATAGAAATATCACCCTTAGGACCCAATCCTAAGGTCATGATTTCTTTAGAAGAATAAAACTATTATTTTTTTTATTTTTTTATTTTTAGGATTTGTCCTTAAAATTAATCAAGGCCATTCATGAAATATCATTTCATCCAATGGGAGAAAATTCCTATTAAAGATATTGATTTAATTAGTTAGGTTTAAATTTTATTCATTTTAACTTTTTCAGGAGAATCAAAATTCTCTTTCGCTACCTATCATTTCTTTTATTGATTAAGAGCAAAAGTGAATCCTGTAACTTTTTTTATTTATGTCATGTCATATTCCCCTTTTGACTCTCTCCTAAACTCTTAAGAATTTAAGATTTTGGAAGGTCTAAAAGAGGGTTACCTCCAAGTCACTCCCTAGAATTGGCCAATCAGCTTGAACAATTAAAGTAAGATTAAAGATGATTTGCATTTATGTAAAACTTTCTTCTGTAAGGATAGAAGATCTATATTTAGTTCCTTAATCAACCTCTACTTAAGGTCAATAAGGCATTCTTTTGGGATAATTTTTATTTTTATCCCTCTTTTTATTTTCTTTTGAGTTGATTCTTCTTTAAATGTAATTCAAGCTTCAATCATGGTGGTAAGGGGAAATATGTACAACTATGCCTCCTTTTAATTTAGATTTTCTCAGGATTTCAAAGAACTCCTTCATTTTAATTTACATCCTTAGGTATTTGTTACCTTGAATGTAGTAAAATAAAAAGTATCCATTAAAGGACCCTGTCCTAATTCTCTTTAGCTTTAGTACAATGCTAAAGTAAGATCAAGATCAAATTTTACTTTGAGAATTTATTTTTGAGACTTACTTTTCAAATTTTGAAGTAATTTCATACTTTTTGAATTTAACATTTCTTTTCAACATTGGAATGGTTTCATTTTTATCTTGACCAACTTTAAGTCTTAACAGAAATGACTTGGTTTTCATTTATTTATCTCCCCTTTTAATTTTGAGATTTGGTTCTATGACCCAATCGTTTAACTGTGGCAAACGAAGAGTTCTAGAACCTTAGTTCAAGATGTTGGATAGGCTCAACCAAGAATGAAATGGAGAGGTATCCAACGGAAAGAAAAATAGTCTTGACCAGTGAGTGGCACTAGTACACTACCAATATATAGAAATAACCACTTATTTCTAAAGATGGAGAGAGGAACCATTCCTCAGCAGAGTTGCCAGAAAATTCTTTGTGGAGAAAATTTATGATACCACATAGAATTAGAAATTTCTCATTTGAATGATCAATTATGTCATTAAGGAATAAACATGTTATCTCAAAAGATAAACATGTTTTCATATAATGGATTCGATCATTTAATAAAAGACTCCTAAGGCTAATGGGTCTTTCGTGTACTAGAGATTTTTCTCCTAAACTACATGAAAGGTAGATTAGAGTTTAATTTAAATTGGGTTCATGGTTCCCTATAGAGGAATACCCTTATAGTTAATTACATCTTAAGAAGGGTCTCTTCCTAAGAATACTCTTGATTAAAGAAATAAGTTATTATTTTTAAAGATTTTAAAGTTGGATTTTGAAGGATTGATTTTTAGAATTTTCAATTGGGATTGGTTCAAATTGGAGAGAGTTCTTTTCAGAAGCTAATTAAGATGAAGTAGGAAATACCTATTGATATTGAGATGCCTAGTAGGCATTTCACTATCATATAATTGGGCTTTAAATTTGGAATTTAATTTAGATTTTGAGTTGATATTTTCTAAGAAATCTAGGACTTAGATTCTAGTAGCACAAGGCTCAGAAAGGATGCTTTTGAACCTAATTTAGTTCTAACCTCACTCCCTCGACTGTTGGACTTACAACTCGCATGGCGAGAGCTGTCAGCTAACACCACTTAAGCATATTTTAAATTCATGTTGTGAAGTCTTATGAATTCAAGATGGTTGGGCTGTTGTATTTTTAAGAAAAGCAATCTATGAGCTTGGACTCACTCTCTAATCCCTAGAGTGTGTATTTTAAGAAAAGCAATCTATGAGCTTGGACTCACTCTCTAATCCCTAGAGTCATGTAGGGTATGAAGATGCATATAATGAATGCATATTTTTAGATTTTATAAATTTTGACTCAATTTTTATTTTAGGCCATTGGTATGCATTTTATGCCTAATGTCGTACTATTAGAAATGATTATGAGCCAAATCAATAATAGAAGACAGGCTTCCCCAAGAAGGTGATCATCCTCATAGGTCAAATGCCCTTTATGTGCAATGGGAAAAGTTGCCCAATTCAAGGATTGGAGCAATATGATTGTATCAATTTAAAATCTGATTATTTCTAATTTATTTATGTTGTGCCTAAGGTTTTAATGTATGTGAAGTTTCAAGTTTTTCTTTAATTTTGTTTTAGTTGTTTAGATTTAAGTTGGGTATAAAATTTATTTTTCTATGAGTCTAATTGTCCATGCATTCATTCATAGAAAAGCACAACACAGAAAGAAACTTAGAAAAGCAAGTTGATTCTATTGCACATCCAAAATAAGTTAAACAAATTTAAATTTATGGAAAGGCCAATGCGGCCAGGTACTACTGTACACCCCAAAAGAAAGATAAATGGGCAGCCGAGCTCTGCCCTTATACAACCAGGCCTAGAACTACAAGTCTAGATCTATGGGTCTTCTTTCTAGGACAAACTCCTTCCTCAGGGACATCCATCGGGCTCCATAGGGGACCACTGCACAATCTCCTAGTAAAGTCATCTCCTGCTAATCCAAGAATCCATAGATCCTAACCTAATTTTAAGCTCAAATTTACATTTTAAAATTGAAAAAGAAATCCTAAGTCCTACAAAATAGCTATTAAGAAATACAAATAACACACAACCATTATATTTTACAAACATATGGGATTAGCATTAGTTGCTTGCCAAACCCACCTATCATATGGACTATGTTAAAGTATTTTTCAGCACTTGCAAGCAAACAATAATTTTATTTCTTATATTTATGATAGCAATCCCTTTAACACAGTCCCCTATAGAAAATGGAGTTAATTCTAGAAAGAATGCCCTACCATCCAATCTAACAAGCAAATAAGTCTAAGAATTCAATCTAAAGTAATACACCACACAGACATGTGAAGCACAACATGATACAGAGAGCTATAAAAGAATCACAGAATGATCTAACCTAAATCTAGGGTCTATGACCTAAATGATCTAGTGTGTGTAGAAGATTGGCTTATGTGGTAGGTCTTTACTAAGCCTATTTTAGTTCAAGTTTCAATTTAGGGTTTGAGTTTGTTTGAATTTTACCTTTGGGTGGTTTTAATTTAAATGATTTAGTATTTTAGTTTTCATTTTTATTTTCACTTTGTTTGGTTAAAGTGATGTTTAGGTTTTCAAGAATAAAGAATAGAATGGATTCCATTTTTGGATGGAACTCACCTTATTCAGCATTCTAACTCCTGATGAAATGAAACCTTCATACTAAGATGAAGATCAATCCTAAAGGTCTAACTAAGATCCTTAAGTATCTTATTAAATTATTCTTATTTCATTTAGTTTGTTTGAATTTGGATTTGATGTTTTCTTTCCTTTTCATTAGAAATTTAATTTGTTTAAATTCTTGATTTAGTTTGGTTTATTTGGTTTAGTTTATTTCAGTTATTTGATTTGATTTGATTCATTTGATTTAGTTTATTTCATTTGTTTTATTTGATTTGATTCAAGTTGTTTAATGAATTTATAAACTTAAGGTTGAATTAATGTTAATATAGTTTATTAATTTCATTAATCTTTAAGCTTGAAATTAAGGTAAGTTCTTTAACTTAAGATGTTTGATTGAGATTAGTTTAATTTGTTTCATGATTTAATGAATTAATGAATTTTCTTTTTTATTATTGATTAATATTGACTTAGGAATTTGGAAATTCGATAATCCCCAATCCAAAGATCAATTGGGTTTGAATTTTTTATGGAAAGTGAAGTTACATGTTAATTTCATGTTTCCAAAGTTTTTTCTTGATTAGATTCATAATTAGAGTGTAATTAAGATTTTAACTATTTCATTAAAACCTAAATTATGACTAATTTAATGAAATTTGTTTAGGGGTTTCAGTTTTCATTATTTCCTCTTTGAAATATGTTTCCAATGAGGGTTTAATCATAATTTCTTGGACTTTTGGTTGATTTATTATGATTTAATTAAGTTCTGGTTAATTATTTGAATTAATTAATTCAATTACTTGCTTAATTAAATCAAATTGTGATTTATTAAGTTTTAGTGAGTTACCTTAATGTTTTAATGTTAATTAGGGTTCATTAGCTTAATTTAAAGTTTTTTGATTCATTTTTATTAATTGTTTCATTTTAAATTAATTATTTAATTAAATTTGAGGTTTAGGGTTTAAAATTTCATTTCCAATAAAATATAGTTAATAAAATTTTGAAAAATTTACACAAGGAGTGTTGTAACCCCAATTTCATTTCTCCAAAATTTTAAATCAATTGGATTTGTGGTTTAAAAGTAATTAAGATTTAATGGTTTTCAATTAAACCTAAATTAAGGCTAAAAGACTCAAAATTATTTGGGAAGTTTAATTTTTATAGATTCCTCTCATCAAGACAAATCCATAGAGCCCTCATTTATGTTTTTTCTAATTTTTATTTGTTTTTCTATAATTTTTGGACATTCTTAGTGATTTTAATAATTTTTTAATTCAAAATCCCTATTTTTCTCTTTAAACCAGTCTGACAGTCCTTCCGCATTTCGTACATTGGTTGATCCACATGGGATCCAGGTGGATCCCACATTAAAAGGCGGTGGACGTAGGATTGATCTAGACCATCTGATAAAAGATCGGATGACCCATGATTGATCTGCGGAAGGGTTCAAATGGAGCGGTCAACCTAGATCAGAGCCGTCTATTTGGAGATTGCGTCTCCTTCCATACTATGTCAATCGAGAGCTATCCGCTCAATTTACATGATTTTTGGCGATCCAAGCAAAAATCTCATAATTTCGATTGCAAAAAGATCATGGAAGGATTTCCTATCAATCTATATGGCTTGATCTCACTTGAGATCACGTTTCCTTTGAAAATGATCAAACCCAAAAGCTTGGAGAAGAAGTGTGTGTGTGTGTGTGGGGGGGGGGGGGTGTTAATTCTTTACCTCCGGTCTGACGATCTTCGGTGGTGAGGTTGACTCCACTAGCTTTAGATCGATGCAAGGAGCTCATGCTCTAAAGGAATTGAGCTATCTCCCTCCAGATTGGTCTCTAGACCAAGCTTGATTCAGATTCTAATAGATTGGTCATTCTTCAGCCTCCAGGTGACGTGGGAAGTGGGGGATGGTTCATTTCTTCTTCGTTTGGGATGGTGAAGGTGATGGGAGAGTCAATTAAGATTGGGGGATGCTCTATGTGCGAACTTCCTCTTTGGTCATGAGTCTCCTCTCTTTTTCTTCCTCTCCTTGGTTAGCTAGGCTGATAGAAAGCCATGGAAGTTTGCAGCCATGCTGATTTCTCATCCTCCACATGTCTAAAGTGAAGAGGTAGATAGGGAATGGTCTTAGGCAAACGGTATTTTCCTTTTTATGCTTTTGACTTTCCTTAGCTTCCTTTGATTTGGATCCATGTATGGAATGATTAAGAAGCCTGATTAAGGATGAGATTCATGCTTAATTAAATTTAGGAATGTTTCATTAACATCCTAGATAGATTGGTTGAAGATAGGATTAAAAATTCTTGGAGTTAATGCATTTGATTATTCCTTGCATTAGTTTGGTTCAAAATGTTGGAATTTATTATATTTTCATTGATTTTAATTTTAATCATCTTAAATTGATGATTAATTAAATTTCTCTTTGATTAATTCATTTAATTTTGAATTGATTTTGAATTTCATTTAATTTTAACCCAATTGGCCTAAATGGTTTAAGCTTGGTTCCAACTAAATTCAGTTGATCAATTTGATTTGATTGGAATGGGTTTGGATTTTTTTCATTCATTTTAATTTGATTTATTTGAATTTATTTGAGTTAATCCAAATTAAATGTTTGGGTTGATTCCACCTAAGCTAAGTATGTTAGATCCAACCCATGGAAGATTCCCTAGGACACTAGGAGTAGTGTCCTAAGAACTGAATTAGGTTCCTATTTAAAATTAGGACATCTTAATTATTAATTTCAGATTGATGTAAACCTCATCCAAAAATGAGATCAACAAGCCTTTCATATTAAATAAGGTTATTTAAAGTGAACCTAAACTTAGGATTAATTTTAAAATGTCTAATAAATCATTCACTAAAGAGAATTAAATCAAATTATTAAATTATAGACATGGCTTAAGGTATGGATGAAAGGGGGTAACCCTCCTTATTTTTCTTTATATCACTTAGTTGTTAAGTGTATATTATATGAAATGAAATAAAATATAAATCAATTAAAAAATTTAAAGTGAAACTAACCTTCATGATAATTTGAATATTTTCTACACTTATAAAAATATAACTCTAATGCTTAGCAAGACATACCACACAAGCCTTAACACACACATTAGAATTAAGTCACCACTTCTAATTCTATATTAGGATGGTGCATTATGTAATGTATATTTGATTTTGTGATATATTATTTTAGACTTGATGTTAGGGTGCATGCTTCGTAGACTAGATGTTAGGTCAATATTAGCCTAATCATATTTTCTATAGGGGATTGTGCTTGAGGGGCCGTTGTATAAAGAAATATAAAAATTTTACTTACAGGTTGCTTAAGCCCCTAAGCATGATCTAAGTTAGGATAGGTGGGCTTGGTTACCTATGTGCAATGTTCTAAGTCCAAATTATAAATATAACTGCTTGAGTTGTATGTATGTTTAGCTAACACTTATTTTGCAGGTGTAGTTAGATTTACTTTTTTTTTCCTATTTTCAATGTAATTTTGCATTAGGAATTATTAGTGCTATGGGGGAATTAAGAAGGGCATTGACTAGAAGGCTTTGTCCTGGGGTGCCATGTGATACCTTGAAGTTCGCCAAATCAAAGGGGAAGGAAGAGACATGAAGACATGGAGAATGGCGATATGAAGACCCAACATCTATTTATTTGTAAATTATAATTATTCATTTATATTCCGGGTTGTATAAGGATAGAGCTAGACTATCCATCTTTTCTTTTCGGGTTGTATGGCGGTACCCGACCGCACCGACCTTTTATTCTTTTACGCTAGTTTTATAAATATATTTGATGTTGTGTTTAGATTGTGCATTAAAATTGACATGCTTTTCATAGTTTCTTAAATGATTGACACTTTAATGTGTGGCCTAGACTCGATTAGGCTCTTAAGTTAAAATAAATTTCCTACCTATTTAATCACTCATAACTATAATTTTTTATAACTCATAACCTCATCATAAAGCCTATGCTATATTCAAGATAATTAAAAGATTTAACAACCCTTAGCTGAATATTGTATGTCTCACATCATGATGCAAATTATTTCACTCTTGCAAATATGGGGTTTCCATCCTTGGACGATAGGGGAATGCTTTACCTATGAGGACATCCCTTGTGTTGAAAAACACCCGTTTCCCATTATTTTAGCCAATAAATTATCTTCATCATGCATACAAATGAAGTGTAAAAAAATTAAACAAAATTTAAAAATATTTTGTATTAGACAAAGTCATTATTCATATCATTTATGCTCTTTCTTAGGGAGTGGGTTTAAGGACTTTAGTCTCTTTCTAAAAAATTAATAGCCCAACTATCTTGCGATTTCATATGGCAAGTCCACATGGATTTAAATCATAGGAGAAGTTACTTAATCCAGTAGCCCAAAATGCAGTGGTTTATCCTCTCTGAGATATGATTTATTATCTTTGTCAAGCATAAATCCTCACCTCTTAGGCATTTCCAAAATCTTATGTTGTTGGATTATAAGCCCTAACAATCTAATAAAATTTCAACTCAAAACATATAAATCTCTTCAACTTCAAAATTATAAAGCCCAATCATAGAATATATTAAAATGCTCACTAGGCCACCTAGCATCATGAGCATTTCCTACTTCCTCCCTTTAGATTCAAAAAATAAGTCTTCTCCTTGAGCTTTCTCACTTGATTTTCCAATTATAACCAATCCTTTGATAGTCTAATCTTGAAATCTTTGGAGATGATGATTGTCTACTTTTATCAAAAGTATTCTTAGGGAATTTCATTTCCTAAGATGTAATTAACTATGTTTGCTTGCCTCCATAGAAAACTTTAGAACTCGATTTAATATAAACCCTACTTTATTCATCCATGTAAAGCAGGGAAAAAATCTCTGGCATATTCGAAGACCTATCATGCCTTAGAGTCCTTATTAGGTGATTAGGTCCATTGAAGAGAGATGTCTCTATCTTATCATACCTCAATGTCATACATGATCACTTTAATAAGTATCCCATACGATATGCGTGGTGTCTCCCCCATACATTTAAAAATAAACATGATAAGTGTATCAGCAAAGTGTCTGATAAGGTGAGTTATACATTTTGATGACTCTTTTATATCAAATCATGGAAGATAAAATAATCTTCAATTGGATGACTTATAAGCTTGTGAAATGAACAAAAGTTTGAATCATCAATCTTGTCTACTTAGTCTGTCCGTCGTGGCTCTAGCAATTGTAATCCCAATTTTATAGCATGTCTGAAGATCTTAGCAATACATTCTCTTTTAAATGAGTATTGCTTAGACATTTTCTCTTGGAGGATTGATTCTTTTTTCTTATCTTCTGTAAGCTTTGCTGCCGATCATGAGGTTGCAGCACCTCCATTTCCTTTTTTATTAATCGTGAATGTTGTATTCACATCATTATTTTTTGTGTCATGTGATTTCAGTTGTTTTCTGTTTCCAAAGGGATTATTATTATAGTTAGTATTGAGGCCTTTTTGCTTTGACAACCTTTCAAACTTAGCTACATGATCCAATAATTCTTGGAATGTGTTAATAATAGCCATAGTTATATATGGGGACATTTGATTGTTGATATTCCCCATAAGAAGTTGTAATGCATGTTTTTCTATGAACTGCTGGTCACACTTCATGCTTGATTGCTCTATCTCATAACGTATTTTATAACACTCTCATCTTTCCTTCTCTTTTCTGAGTCAAGATATGCTATCGTTACTTTTTTAGTTGCTCCTGTAAATCTCTTAATGAAGGTATTTATAATTCAGTGAAAGTCTTTATTGAGTCATTGGGTAAATCAACATACCATTTGAAAGCCATGTTGGTCAGACTACTAATGAATTATTCTAGCAGCAAAGCATCATTCCATCTTGTGTTTCCACATGTGGCTTTAAACTGGGCTAAATATTATTGTTGATTTTCTTTTCCTGAAAAAGTATTGAATTTCGGCACAATGTATCTTTTAGGATACTATACTCGGTCATATTTGGTCAGGTATGGCCAGCCATTTTTGACTACCTATTTAGTTGCTTCTGAAGCAATAACTACTTTCACTTTCTAGCTGATGAGATCTTCTATTTGAGATTTAGTGATAACGTCAGCCTCTTGATAGGTATTTGGTGTAGGTTCTCCTAATGTTTTTTCCTTTGTGTGGAAGTTGTTACCAAGTTGAGCATAGCATTTTGCATATCCCCAATTTTAGCTATTAGATTGATTATCTCTGGAGGATTTTTCGAAGGTATTTGTTGTGTTGTAGTTACTATAAGGTTAAGTTGACCAAATGACTCTTTTATTAGCCTGTTCATTTCATTAAGGCTAATTTTTTGGTCTCTTAGTTGGAGCTGAAAACTCATTTTTTGTTATAATCTTATCGCAATGTAGGCTAGTTCTTCAGTTACCTTGACCTCTACTTAAGTTCCATCATCGAGTTATTGATGATTTGGATTCTCCTGATGTTCCCCTTTATTTTGTTGTTTGGGTACCACATTTTTTTGTAAATGTGTGTCGACCATATGAACTACTTTAACTTTCATGTGATCAATATCATCATTATTTTGGAGGTCTGAGATTGATTGCTCTTCATTGGTTGGGAAATATTCATCCTCCCAGAAGAGTCAATTATCTTTCTCAACATCTACTATCTGACTCTTTCAAACTAGTGTTTCCAATTGATGATTGGAGATTATGTTCTTTCATCATCTAGCAGGGTTGGATTATGTTGAGCTATCTCATTGTCGATAATTTGGGATTCTTTTGGTACCCAAATCGATCAGGACCTTCCTAGTAGTGGATCTTTGGGAATGCATCCTAGATGTCACACCCTAGTGTTTACTAGATGAATTAGGTTGCTTTCGCTCAGGTGGTTGTCAGAACCTTCCAACAACTGATAACTTAGTATTTTTGTATCTAAGGATTCATTGTTAGAGTTCATGGAATAGTACACATAGACTATGAGTCTTATTGTAGAAGAACAAGGTGTTATTGAATATTCCCTCCTCTTTTATGGTAGGAATTTGCTAGGTTGGCGACTTGGTTCAGCAACTTCTTTATTCTTCTCTGAATATTTCTATTTTTGATGGCCTTCAGAACCTTGTAGACTTTAAATGAAATAGATTCTTCCTTCCATGGATGATTTTGTGGACTGAGATGTATATTTTTATCCTAGAACAACTACTTTATAGCTCCTCTTGAGCTATTTCTTTTGAACCATTGAAATGGATCAAAGTTGTCATTGGTGGGTATGTTTGCCTCCACCAAAGGGTCGTGTTGTTGCTTAGCATAAACAGGTAATTTGATAGCTCTACGGCTAGCATTGTATTTTTTATGAGCCCTCCAAGATATTTTAGTGCTTGAGTGGTCATGCTTGCTTGGACTAAAGGTAACATCTTTTGGGGTAGTATGCCCCCATAATGTACTACTAAGTGGATTGACAATAATGGATTTCAACTTGGACCTCACAGTCATCTTATCCTCAATAAGGGTAGTTGGCATTGTCTTTGAAAGCCTATCAAAGACGAAACATTTCTTCAAGGTTAGAGATTTAGTCTTGAGCTCATTGTAGATGATCATGTTTGGCCTCTTTCCTTTATTAAATGGTTTTGTCATTTTAGTGGGCTTGATGAGAGGCTTAGTGATAGATCAAATAGGTTAAAATTGACAACCTCAAAAATTATTCTGAACTAGAGAGTAGCTTCAGCAAACCAGCGTTGATTATGGCTTGAGGGAATCTCATTGTGGATCCATCACCGAGTTTGACAATCATCATATTCTTGATATTTTTCATTTGATGAACCTGGTCATCGATCTTAAGATTTGTAAAAGATTATAACACTTTATTTCAGTCTATGATGACACCATATATTTTAATCTTCTCCAACTAGAGATGGAGAGAGAAGTGATCCCCAGCGAAGTCGCCAGAAATTTGATCTCTCAAAAAAATGGGAATGCTCTCCGTCTTCTTTATTGAATTGGATAGGAGTATTTTTTTTATGAGACATATTGATATATATTCAACAAGATTTTCTTTAACATTACATTAGAGTTTATTTAGATATGCGTTCTACTTCCTATGAATGCAAGCCTTCAAAGTCAATTACCTTTCTTACCTTAGTAAGAAATCACTCTCGATTAAGGTTGGAAACAAACATATCTTTTTGATATGCATTTTTGTTTAGTGGTGTGAATAAAATTACATAAATGATTGTGATTTAATTTAAAGTGTATATTAGGGGGATAATAACATGGCCAATCAAGATCTCATGGTTCCATCATCTCGGGCTGTCATGGTCCTTAGTTTACTTAGCCAAGGGAAATAGTTCTTGACTGAATAATCTGTGTCAGCCACCATAAGTTGCATTGTACAAGGTGTTTTTTGTAGACTTGTGGTGATATTTATCTAAGATGATAAATTTAAGTCAACCTTAGCTAACATAAGGGTTTTTCCTATTAAATATATTATATAATTTATGTTTGAAGGAGTTAAGCCACTAGGTAACATACAGGCCATTGTTGTGTCTGAAATATAGTGGAGCCATATAGAAGCCAATGCCACCCAGTCAAGGTCATATTTGCATTTCATGTGGTTCCGATTGATGGAAAAACCACACAGACAGAGATCACATATCACGTCTTTGCTGGCATGAGATTATTTGAGCATGAGTATATATATATATATATATATATATATATATATATATATATATATATATATATATATATATATATATATATATATATATAATATTGATATTAGCTTTTTGTGAGAAAAGATTTTCTTAGCTTATTATCATTAACATATAATGATGGATGGGTGGATGAATGAATGTTTACTTTAAGTTATTTTGAATGAAACATATCTATTTTTGGATGAATTCTACAATCAATACAACCATCATTGGGGAATGATTAGGTTTTATTGACCTGGACAAAGTCATAAGACTCAACTGGGAATTTAATCCACGCAACATTCTTAGATATTTAATGTAGATTTCTAATACATGTATCGGGGATCAAGTGGGTGTTTTTTATAATTTTCTATTATAATTAGATGATTGATTTTTGCACTTTTATTTAATTAAATTTTTTTAAATTTATAAATATTTTTTTAATTCATCATGTGCAGCCTATTCAGATATCATGATTGTATCTTAGATCTTTAAGTGCGTACATATGTAGGAGATTCAAATTTATTTTATATTAACTTGTGAAGCATCCTTAGACATGGAACTTAGGCAATTGTTACTATGTTGGGCCCATGCAGGTAATTCAGATCCAATTTTATTAAAAGCTTTGACACTAAAAATAGGTTTATTAGTGTGCACCTCGACATTGGGAGCATAGCGCCTAGGCGCTTGATAGTGCTATGGTAGTGTCAAATTGGTACCTTGGCATTGAGTGCTTAGTACTATAGCCTTCTAGGTTAGATATTCATGTTGACCAACTAACTAGCGCATAAGAACTAATCATATGGTGCCACGGTGCTAGTTAAAGGTTGGTTTAGAAAAGCTGGCAGACGGACGTACTTTTGAAATGGAAAGTACAAACTTTTTTTATTAGGGTTATGTTAGAGAGCTACAGATTACATTAATGCTTGACATATTTTTGGTTACAAAATTAATGATAATGAATTCTCTTTTCGACCATCATAGTAACTGACTTGACTAGATGACTAGTGTTGAGGCGCTACATGTGAATGTTGCAGTGCTATATTACTCTTTGCGAACCCTAGAAGTTAGTGCCTCAGTGCTGACATTGTAGCATCACGGTGCTATGCTAGATTTATAAATAGACCCTTTGGGGTTGCTCATTTTTTCATTATGTATTCTCGATTTCTTAGAGCTCTCTCTCATTCTCTCAACTTTCTTCCCATTCTAAGAAAATAATCATGTCGCTCAAGAGACTTGTTAACAAAAGGAGGGAGATTTCAAGTGAGGCTAACAAATTTGTTAGTGTGGAGGCTAAAGAAAGTTATCAGCATGCCCTCACTCAAAAGTATCTCATCCTGAAAAGGAGCATCTATAACCCAGGTGAAAGAATAGAAGGGGTGATCAATGAACCTGGCTGGGCTAAGCTGGCCTGCGAGAGTAGCTCCCGTCATCCCCATGGTGTAAGAGTTCTTTACCAACTGTTGACCTCACTTTTGGAGGCATAAGGACTCTTCTAGACATTAAGAGTTCCTTAGTCTAAGACACTTCTAAGGTGAACACTTAACCTAATCCTAGAGACTTAGAAGAGTTAGCCATAGGAATGGGTTATGCCTTAGGGGTACTAGAAAAATTTTCCTACCCTTTAGCTTGAACCAAATCCTTAGTTCCTTCTCTCAAGTCAACTTCAAATTCAAATCAACTTCAAATTCAAATCAATCTCAAATTCAAAACAATTCCAAATTCAATTTCAATTCCAAATTCAAATCAATTCCAAATTTAAACCAATTCAAATCATCAATCAATTTCAAAAAAAATGATTGAAACCTATGATTGAATTCAAATCCCAAAATCTTTCCTAAGCCCTTTGATTTGATCTTATGGACTTAACCCAAATTCCAAATCTAAATCACTCCAAATTCAAAAGACTTTCTCTTAACCCATTTATATTCTCATTTATATTTACAAATATAAATAAAATATAAATTCAAATAATCAAAACCAATTCAAAACCCAAATCTAAATCAAACAAAAATCCAACTTGTGCCTTTTCAAGTCAAAGTCTTGAACTTATCCAAATCAAACTCAAATCAATCCGAACCCTTAGATTTTCTTCATGATTCAATCAACCCTTCAATCACAAACCAAATATAAACACAAACTTCAATCATCAAATCAAAACCAAGCTAACCTAGGTCAAACCCATATTCACCCTTTTGGCTTGAAATTGTCAAATAAATCAAAACCTATTTGACTCTAAATCACTTGCAAATGGATTTATATTTCAATCAAGTCCATATGTGAGTTCAACTAAACTAAATCAAACCCAACTCAAAATCAAGCTAACTAAACCCAATTGGTTGCTCACTTAACCTAAAGTGGCCAATTTGACCTACATGAACCAAAATCCAATTCAATTCAAATATAAGTGAATTAAGCCAATTCCAACTTCATGTCATGTTTGTTGATCATCATAGGTTAATCAATTGTCATGAATTCGATCAAACCAAGTCAACCCTTTAACCCACATGAATCCAAACTAGCCAAATTGATTGCAACTAATGGCTCAAGTTTACTCAAATTGATTATTGAACTTAACCAAAGCCTCAATTAAACCCAATTTGTCCAATTGGTCAACCCAACCCAACATAGCCCAATTTAACCTTAAGGGTCAAATCAACCTAAAACCTAATCAAATCTAAATTGAACTTAACCAAAGCCTATAACATATTCCAAATGATCAACCAAACCAAAACCAAGCCATGATTCAAGTTAATTTGGTCAATTGGGTCAAATTGGTCAACTTAGCCCAAATTTAATCTTAAGGATCAAATTGGCCAAAATCTAAATTAAATCTAAATTAAACCAAATTGATTGAAACCAATTGAACCAATGCAATCCAAATGGTCATTTGAACTTGACCCAACTCTTGGTTTAACCCAATTTGACCAATTGGTCAACCTAACCTATTTTTACCCAATTTGACCCAAAATAAACCAAATGAACTTCAAATGACATGAAATTTGGTCCAACTTATTTTTGCCTCATTTCAAATCTGCTCAAATCAAATTTAATACCAAATGACCACTTTGCCCTTGTGTCAAGGGCTTCTGATGAGAAAAGACACTTGCCCAAGTAGTCATTTCTCTTCCTTGGCCACTTGACACTCATCCATTAGTCTACATAGGCACCAAAGACACTAATTTTTTGACCGAAGGAGTGGTTAGGGTAGCCATGACTCATGGGGAGGTGAAATCACCTCACCTCTCCCATTGGAATAGTTGGCATGAAGGACTCTCACCTCCCCTTTACTAGGACACCCATTTGTCCATGGCAGCCACTTTCTATGCCTTAGCCAACCAAAATGAGCCATCTAGGATGTTTCTCTTTCATTCCCAATCACCCCAAGCCAAATGATAATACTTTGGAGCAAAAAATTTCAAAAAAAATAGGGATTTTTGGTGAGTTTTCAAACAAGGCCATTAGAGGCTGAAGAACTCCTCCATCCCCCTCATTCTCCTTCTCCTAGAGCTCCCAAAGCCATTAGCAATCATCCCCACTTCATTTTGGAGAGAAATACACCAAAACTAAGTTGATTTCAGTGATGAAATGACGATCACCTGTGGAAACTTTGTAATAATGTGAAGGCAAAGATCCAAGCTCATTCCAAGGCCTCGTCCCCCACTCAACAACGTATTTGGATCATCATCATTGCCAGAAATCATCCCTAGTGAGGTAATTTTCAAAAACCATAGCTGGCCTTAGGATCCTTCATTTGTGATATTTTTTGTGTGAATTTAGGAATTTACCCTAGATAATCTTCCATTTTTATTTTATATCATCCCAATTAGAAAATAGAAGTTTTTCGGTGCGAATTGATTCAAAAATGGATCCATTTAAATAAGCTTTCACTTAGAATTCCTCATTTTTCTTCCCAAACTCGTTGGTTAGAACGTTCCCACCGACCGGATAGCAGCAGCCATCAGATCTTGTGGTTCGCGGGATCGGATGGCTTGGATCACGTGTTGATCGCATGATCCTGGCCTTTGGATTGGTGAATGTGATCTAGACCGTCCGATCATAATCTAACGGTGGGATCAGGCATCATATCGTGCACTCGCGGTTTCGCTCGTGTCGCGGCGACACCCACCAATGCGTGCGGCACCGCACATCCAATCACGTGGCGCCATGTGGCGCATTTCCACGTCAGCGCTGCGCGTGGTGCTAATTGTATCAAGTGGAAAAATCAGATTTTTTTGATTTTAAAAATTACTTAAATCGCCTGAAATTTTGAAAATTCATAGAAAATAAAATACTAAATGAAATTGCAAACAAGGGCTTGTTGGATTCGGCTTTCCGAGAGCCATCCAACAAACCCAAAATCCACAAAATTTACTAAATATTTTGAGCTTAATTTTAAGTTTTGGTAAAGCTAAAATTTCATTAATTAAATCAAAAATACACATTAGATTAAGTTGAAATTTTTAGAGTTTGAAACTGAGGCTAAAGTCTACTTTCCATAAAAATTTCAAATCTAAAAAATGTCTGAATTGAGAGATATTGAGTTTTAAATTTCAGATAGGTTATTTTAATAAAAAATAAATTAATTAATAATGAAAAATCACTTAAATTGGCTGAAACTTTGAAAAACTATAACATAATTGTAGAAAAATCTAAATAAAATGCAAACTTAAGCTCATTTTGAAGATATTGCAGAGTGGAATTTAGGAAAATTATCATCAGTTGATTTTGAATAGTGAATTTAGTTTAATTAGGGTTTGATTGGAAACTAAATTAACCTAATTAGTCCTTAATTAGCCATCCAAATAATCCCAAATTTTCCATGAATGTTTAGGGGGATGACCTTGCTATTTTTTTTAGATTTTATTTGTTGCTTAATTAGATAAATTAATGGATGAAGCCCTAATCACTCTCTTAATGTAATTATTGATAATTAAGCAAATGAATAGTAAATTAAACAGTCAATTGGACTTAGAAGTCTTTGTTAAAAATGATGACGTCTAGGGAAATGGATTGGGACCCCCTCCCCCCTTTTCAATCTTTTTTCAAACCTACTCTAATCCCTTAAATAATTAATTAATTATACCTCTTAATTAATTTATGAACAAAATTAATTAAAATCCAAATCATACCTAAATCTTAATCAATTAATTGAAAGGATTTAGGGATTGAGACTTAGACTCTCTTCTTTGTCCCTTTCTCTAAACCCATCTCACTTGAGTTGGTTAAGGTTAATTCAAATCAATTAATTAATGAATTTAATTAATCTATTAAACCTAATTTCTCTTTTTGGTCTTAGGTAGCTCTTTGGATGTTCAATAACCCAAAGTAAGAGAATGAAATTATGGTTAGCTCACATGTGTGAGAATACCATAAGGATAATTAGGTGAGCTCCTTAAGCTTAATTAATTAGTCATTTATGAGCTAATTGCATTAGGCCCTTTCATTTCTTAGGAGCATTAGCAAATTTAATTTTTATGTGGTTGCATATGATATTAGCTCATAATCATTTAATCAATTAACTTAAGGTGATATAGGTAAGGTTTAATTAATTCATTTAATTCATACCTTAACCTAACTAAACCATAAAATCAACTTAATTACTTCTTCCTTAAACCAAAATTAATGTACACATGAAGAATGCGATTAGGACCAGAAAACCTCTCTCATTTCAGTTAACTCAAATCAAACATAAAGATAAAATATACTTAAAAGAACTTTGTTTTGTTTTAAATAGGTTTATTTAGTATGATTGTCCTTAGGAATTAAGTGAGATGAATGAAATTGTGTGCTTATTTTTTTACTTCTTTCCCTATCATGCTAAATGTTGTTTGTCATATGTAATCATACATGCATTCTTTTCAAAATTGACAAAAATTGAAATGATTTCTTTTATATAAAATTGCATGTGTTGGTTTTAATTAAATATGTGTGGTTATTATTACTATTAAATCAAAATTTATGTTCCAAAAACATATGAATCAATATGTGGAGTGATATTAATTACAAGTACCTATAAGTTGCATGTGTTAGTAATATAGAATATGTAATGTGAAGTCCTCTTTCCTTACTTTATATAGATTCATTAGAGATTTACAAATGTATAGTTCATTTGAAAAGAACATAACATTTGTCTAAATCTATCCCTATGTATCTCTATGTTAGGATTTAGGAAGAATTTCACATCGTATATATAAATCATGTAATCAAACCAATATGATTGTTTGCATTATTTCCTATTCTTATAGTTTCTTTTTGTACATTCATTTGTATTTGAGAAAAGTGGTATATTAGTCTAGACATCCTGGGGCTGTGAGACTTTAATTAACCCTAAGTAGGACTTGTGCCTTACGCCCCTGATGTAGAACAACGGTGTCGTACTCACTTATAACTCTTATACATGTGTATGTGTGATATGATTAATGAATAGAATGCATGAATCAAATAAATCAAAAATATAATTTTTGTATGGATTTTTCATCTTTATGATTGTTTCTAAACTCATATGTATCTAAGCAAAGTGACATATTAGTCTAGATATCTCGAGACTGCGAGGCTTTAATTATCCCTAAGTAGGACTTGTGCCTTACGCCCTTGGCACAGAACAATGGCGTTGTACTCACTTAAAGTTTTTATACATTTAAGTATACATGTAATTAATGGATGAAAACCCACTTTTCTATGAACGACTGCCTTCATGATTCAATCAAAATGGAATATTTAAACCATAACTATACTCCCTTGCATTCATCATTCAAGTATGTTGGAAATCTAAATTGCATGTATATATATGCTTAGGATTTATCCAAATGCTTGATATACATGAGGTAAAGAAGTAAATGAATATGTGTACGTGATAGTAATTAGTCTCAATTAATCTTGAGATGTCTCTCTTATTTAATAAGTTTAATTAAGCCTAAACTTAGGATTAATTGAAATATATAATAAACCATTCACTAAAGAAAAATCACCAATGAACTTACCTTAGAAATTACTTAATGTAGGGATGAAAGAGGAGTTCTCTTTTTTTTTCTTCTCTTTACAATACTTAATAATTAAATGTAGGTTCATTCAAACCAAATCAAATCATCAAATCAAATTGACCAAATCAATTAAATCACTTAAAGTGAAACCACCCTTTGTAAATTGAATCCTTTACACTTAGCCAATTACAACTCTAAAGCCTAGTTAGGACATACCATACAAGCTTTAAATCACACACATTAGATTAAGTCACTACTTCTAGCTTTATGTTAGGGCGGTGCATGATTTGATGTATGTTTTGTTTTGTGATGTATTATTTTAGACTAGATGTTAGAGTGTATGTGCATAGACTGAATGGTAGGGCGATCTTAGCCTAATCATATCTTCTATAGGGGATTATGCTAAAGGGGCGCTATAATAAAAATAAAAAAATATTTTTATTGTGCTGGTTGCTTATACCCCTAACCATAATCCAAATTAGGATAGGTGGATTTGGTTACCCATGTGTGTGGTGCTAAGTCCAAATTATTCATATACATGCTTGGGATTGTGTGGTGTATTTAGTTAATCTTTATTTTGTAGGTTTTAGTTAGATTTACTTTTCCCATTTTTATGTAATTTTTGTAATTAGGATTTAGAATGAATGTTGGGATTAGGATGAACATTGGTCATAAGATTATGTCTTATATACCATGAGAAGCTTTGGAGCCAACTACATCCCAACCAACCAGAAGAAAGAAAGAAAGAAGAAAGAAGAAATGAAGAGTGAAGACCCCCATAACATGAATTTCTTCAAAGTTATAATTATTCATTTGTAATCTGGGCTGTATAAGGGTAGAGCTTGGCTACCCACTTTTCTTTTCGGGTTTGTGCGGTGGAGCCCAACCACCATCGGTCTTTTATTCTTTTGCACTAGCTTTATAAAATTGTTTGATGTTTGTTTAGTTTGTGCAATTAAGATGGCATTTTTGTCCTAGTTTCTTCCTTACTTTACTGAATGGCTTGGATGTGCTTAGGCTCTTAGGAAAAAATAAATTTTCTATCCAATTAATCAATTCAAAATTAAAATTAAATAACTCATAAACTCACCTAAAGCCTAGGACATAAAATCAAGATAAAAGACTTAGCAACCTCTTAGTTGGATGTTATATGTTTCACATCATGCATATAAAATCATCTTGCTTCACTCTTTCTTATGGAGGGCTTCCATATTTACTAGAGAACATGGCTTGACCTTTGAGAGTTATGGTGGAAACACACCTCATTGTTGTTGATTTTGGCCCATAACCAATTTCTCATGCATTAGACATATGAATCCCACTGCCTGTGTCAAATAAATTGTCCAAAAATCAAAATAAAACTTAACAAAAATTTCCATTAAATTAAGTCATGAGTTCATACCCTATATGATCTAGTATCTTAGGGAGTGTGTTTAAGGACTTAGTCTTCTTTCTAAATAAATAATAGCTTATCTATCTTGCAAAAGCATAAGACTTGCCTACATGTATTTAAAATCATAGGAGGAGTTAGTTGGCGGTCACCCCCAGGTGGTTGTAAGTCCAATAGTCGGGTGGTTTATCCTCTCTTGTAGAAGTAAACCATATGCCCATTTTCACTTTAGATTTAGGTCATGCTCTAGCCCTCACCAAAGCTCTCTAGATATAGGATTTGAGGTTGATGTTTCCCTTCATGGGCTACAAGCATAAATTCTTACCTCTTAGGTATTTCTATAATCTTGTGTTGAGAAATTGTAAGCCCTAGATTTCTAATAAAAATTTAGCTAAAATACATAATTCACCTCAATTTTGAAATTATAAAGCCTAACCATAGAATAGTTTGGGGTGCTCATTAGACTTCCTAGTATTATGAGCATCATCTACTTATCTCTTTTTGGTTCCAAAAATAACTCTTTTCATTTTGCTCAAATCCCACTTGATTCTTTGAAAATAACCAATTGATTGATAGTCCTATCTTTGAAATCTTTGGAAACAATGATCATTTACCTTGTCGAGTATTCTTAAGAATCTCATTCTTAGGATACAATTACCCACCAAAGAGGAATATGAACAATTTAAAATAAATCCTACTTTACTTTTCCATGTAAGAAGTAGGGAAAGAATCTACGAGCAAGTCCCATTGTGAGTTGTGGTGATTAGGCCCATTGTAGGATGGTGACTTTTATCTCTCGAGATAGTACACCATTCCTCAATGTCATACCCAATCACCTTAATAAGTACATCTACAGATCTACGTGGTGTCCCAACATACACACATTTTTTTTTATTTTTCAAATCCCCAAAAGGTTTTTAAAAGATTAAAAATAAAACACCACACCAACGTAAGGAGTACCAAAATAATAAAGTTTTCATTTAAAAGAAACTAATAAATTTTGATAGCACTGCCATAAATGCATATTACGAATTGCCAAAATGCAGCTTACGATCAATATCTTTCTTATTATAACAAACACCCAGATTTTGATGAAATTCTTGATTTTTTCATTGATAGAAATGTCAATGTCCAGCAAAAATGATGAGAGGAAATGATTATTAACTTTCCTGCTGTCGACCTAATGACAAAATAGAAAGCTTGGCATTATTTTATTTCTTCCAAGCTGATGCCCACTTGTAATATCAATGAGGTAACCAATGATAGGGCCATTTTTGAATTTTGTAATTCAAAAGGGCTTTACAATTGATATAGAAGATAATTTATACTTCTATTTATAATATACTTAAGGGAAGTACTACAAGGTATGATCATCCTCTTTTATCTATAGTTTGTGCATCGTGACGGGTGTGTTAGGGGAGCCTGATGAAGAAGTTCTTGTTCAAAATGCTCTTCTAATGAAAGGACTTATTGAGGGGTTTGGTTCAAGGTATAAAGTAGGAGAGAGCTGTTGTGCCCCATGACCTCAACCTCAATACTCTAAATCCTTAAACGCAAGTCTCGGATTTAAGAAGAGAGGTGGGTGAGAGTAGTCGTAGCCAACAAGCTTTAGAAAAAAAATTGATTATCATATGACTTAACATCAAAAATAATTTTCTTATATGGCCCATTTTAATATGACACTAGTATATATGTTTGAAAATTATGGCCTTAGGGATCCAGGTTAGGCTTCTTTTTTTGCCGAGCCTTAATATCCCTCTTATGTAGCTTTCTCGTCGAAGTCAAAAATAGAAAAGGAGGGACATGATTATGACTACTAGTTTCCTCCTCTTTTTTATTTTATATTTTCTTTTATTTATTTTTATGATAATACTTTTTTGTAATAGATTTCTTATTTAATAAAGAAGTATTTTTTTATTTCTATTTCCTTATGTTTGTTACTATATAATGCTCCAGGATTTAAAATTTTCTAGAATACTGCTCAAGCTTATGGCCTAGTTTCTTGTTGATGGTAAACTAGCATCTCAGTGTTGTTAAGCTGAAATGATTGATTCAATATCTGAGAACTTAGTGCCTTGGCGCTATATTTGTAGCATCACAATGCTAGGATACTGGCGCCATGGCAGATGCTCACCAAAGTTTGATTTTCTTGAGGACTTAGTGCCTTAGCATTATGAGTATAATTTGAATCATGATATAAATTCCTTAACATTATCACATGAGTTTCAATTATGAGAATACAATTCCTTAGTGGTAGGATACCACCACCATGGCACTATGAGATGTCTAAACTTAGTTTTCACGAGGACACAGTGCCTTGACGCTAGACCAACAGCACCACAGTGTTGTTTCACTAATGTCTAAGATTTAAAATTTTTGCGACATAATGCTTAGTTTTCAAAATTTTCTTAATGCATTAGCATTCTTCTCCCTTATTATGAATCCAAGATTTATAGAGGGAGGATATTATTTCACATTGGAATCAAGTTTAATGTTGGAGGATATATCACCTTGTCATTGAATAAATAGCATTTTGACATTGTATGATAGATAGGGGACCTAAAAGCTTAGCATTGTGGTGCAGTATAACAACACCTCAGCACTAAAAGATTGCATCTAAACCCGAGAACTTAACACCGCAGCTCTCAATTTTCCATGCCGCGACACCTATTTTTTCGCTCCTCGGAGCTCTAGACAGAGCGATCAAGATATCATTTCTGAAAGCTTGGTGCTTTAGTGTCGTGACACTGTAGAATAGAAATGCTTGTATTAAACTGAATTCTTGAAAATTTTAATGAATTTTATGAAAATTTTGTGACATAATGCCTTAGCAGTTTTAAATTTTTACATTTTTTAGTATGAACACACTCTTCTTCCTTGTTTTGGATGCAAGATCAATGGAGGGAGGGTGTTCTTCTCACACCAAAACCAAGTTCAATGGAAGAGGTCTTCAACATTCAAGATTCTAGAATTTTTAAGTCTTAGGGAGCAATCTTTTACTAGATCTAAGATCGTCGGAGATGTGCTCCTTTATTTCTCATTGGATCAAAGATCAATGGTGAAAATTTGATTAAACTTAATTTTCAAGGAGAAAATTGCTTAAAAATATTATTCAAGAAATTATTTACTTGGATTAGATGAGATATCATTCTTGTTATAATGAAGAGTGTACCTTTAGAAAGAACACATCACCGAAAGCAAGACTGCAGCAAGAAACTACATAGAATGAGTGGGAGAAAAGAGAGAAAGAGAGAGAGAGCTTGGGTGGCTATCTCCCTTTTTTTATAAGCAATTCTCTCCAATGAGGAAATTTTCATTTTACTAGTGTAACTATCCCCCCCCCGATTCAAAAAAATTATTCAAGAAATCATTTACCTGGAGTAGACAGGAGATCATTATTATGATAATGAAGAGTGTACCTTTAGAAAGCACACATCATTGAAAGCAAGAAACTACATAGAGTGAGAAAAGAGAGAAAGAGAGCTCTTGGGGGGTTGTCTCCCTTTTTTTATAAGCTATTCTCTCCAAGGAGGCCATTTTTTTCCTAGTGTCCTTTCTAGGCAGTTATTATCTGGGGGGGATAGTGACTTTCTTGATTTTTTTTTAAATTGAGGATTTGTGATAGCACCACATTGTTATGCCATTTAATCTAGCAACTGCCATGGTCGTTTGAGTTTCTATATTTTTTTTAGGTGCTTCAATTGCAGCATTGTGATGTCCCAAGCTGGGATGTATAAATTTTGTCATTTTTTCATTTATTTTATTTAATTTTTTTAGATGCGAACAATATAGCCTTAATGTTTAGCATGTGCCAATTTGTAAACATATTAGTAAAATTTGTTTACACATTTAATTTTGATGACCTACAAGACATAACTTCAAGAAAACTGTATATTTGGTGGTGCTAGAGTTCTATGTATTTTATTTGATAATAAAATATATTTTCATTACAAATTGAATAGAATTTTTATTGTTATAAAAGAAAGTGAAGTTATTTAGGATTGATTATATTTTTCATAAAAAGTAAATCATATATAAAACTTAATAGAAACGTGTAGTCATTGGGGTTCTATTAGATGTTTAAATGGTTAAAAGAATATGGAGTTGAGGTTTTGAATTAATTTTGTAAAGATGGATAAGAGGTCGAATAGCTAGGTGATCTAGGAGGGCTCTAAAACTAAGCTCATTTAGCTTATGTTTATTACATTAATGGAGGTGACTTGAGCGAAAAGATGACTAAAAAAGGCAATAGAATTTGATTAATAGAGTCAAACTATTCAACTATCCTTATAAGTTTCTTTAGATTCGAACATTCATATCCATATTAAACTACATCTTAACTTAGCATTGTAAAATCATAACTTGAATTAAGTATTAATGGAGTAAGTATATCCACTAGGATATGAATAATGAAATATTATCTATCTTTAATTATATGCATAATAAATATACTTAGAATTTGGCCATGCCATGATTTCAACCATGCTTACTGATTATGTCACGATTTTATGATGATGTAAAGACAAAGATATATGTTGAATACATTTCCTAATCACAAAGGACAAAAAAAATTATTACTTAAAAAATGGGTCAAAAAGACGATGTATTAATATTTAGAAAATATTTCCCTAAAGCTGAATACCATTTACATTAGATTTTTAAAAATTAAAATTTTCTTGAGAGCACACTTATTAATAGTTTTAAATGATCACACATCATTAATAAATCTAAAATATTTATAAATAAAAATTTGAATAAATATTGTGTAAATTAAAAGAGAAAGAAAGTATGGGTACAATAAGGTGATATAGATACACCTAATGAAGAAAGAAATATATGCAGCTAGGCCCATGTAAATATAACATAGTCGTAAGTTTATACACTAATATGAATATATAAAAATGTGGTTATAAATATAACTTATGAACCCTGAGCTTTCTATTCCTACTCTTTGCCTCTTTGTCCTTTGATTTGAGAGGGTGTTAATGAAGTTTATGATTGAACCGTTATTCATTAGCTAAAAAGTACATAAATACAAGTTAGAGTATAAATGGACATAATGATCACACAAAAATTTCTTTGATCTTGCAAAATTTATTTGGGTCTAGAAAAATTCTATGAAACGATGTATATAATGCCTTCAAGAGCATTATATTCTTAGGATGAACAAAACAATAATATTTCTAATATAGCACTGTACCGATAATTATAAGCTAGTACAAAGTATGCAAGCAATAATACAAACAAAAACAAGTGCAACATTATCATAGTTATACTCTACACTAGGCTAACAACATTTAAACATTGTGCCTATCACATCACTTAATGTGTAAAAAATAGCATGCCCATGAGGCAACTCATGTGATTAGGACAAAACCACCAATTTGTTTGTCGAAGATTCTAATTAAACTAAGATTTTCCACTTTAATTTATTGATTTTGAAAAAATGTTTTTAATGAAAAAAGTTTGAAAGATTTGAATATGTGTGTGTCTATATAAGCTAAGTATTTTTTTTCCAAATGAATGGCCTAACGTAAGGTCTAAATAACTTAATTTTATTTAAAATAAAATTAAAATGCATGTCCTATATCATTTGGATTTTTGATAAATTATATAAGGTCTAAATATAATAGACTAATTATCATCATAGAATGAACCATCACTGATGATGATAATTAACTAATCGTATCTATGGGTCATTTCTACATCTAAGGGGTTGGTTCAACTTAGCCAATTAATGTGCTAACTCTAAGTGATGCAAATGCATGAAAATCAATAAAGGTTAAATGATGATGCTCATTAATCGTTTAACCAAACTCAGGTGTTTAGTAACTATTAGAGTTCGAGGTATATATCCATATAGAAGAAGTTGAATATTAAACATAGAAGATGGTCTAAGTAAATAAATGAATTTGAATTAAGGTCACCAATCTAATGAATTGTTTAAACTGACTTTTCCTTCTTTTGATGGGCATGCTTAATGAAATAAAACCTATAAGTCAACCCTTAACCTCTAAAAGACCTTTTGAATCTTAATGATTCTCCTGGTCAACCATCAAGTAGTTTAGATCTAATCTAGAATTGGAGTTGTGTCAAGTGGCTCATAAGTCGACTCAAACTCGACTTACTAATGAGCTTGTGAGTGAAGTTTATTGAGTTATAAGTTTAATTTTAAGCTCATAATTGAGCTTATATATTTTACAAGCTCAAGTTTGAGCTTGAGTTCTTAGATTGTGGACTTGTCAAGCTATTCATTAAATTTGCAGAATTTAAAGGCCCAATTCTATAACAATAAGTTCATTGATACTCCTCACATCCTCACACATATAAACCCAAATACCTCCTCTCACCCATAACCCATAATGGGTTATCCATTTGGTTTTTAAAATCCTAACTTCTCCTCTCTTCTTCTTTATTCCTTGCAAGCCATAGAATCACAACTATTAGTGTTTGACTCTCCATGTCCATCGCCATGCTCATACGTAAGTCACAACTATGATGGTAACCATTTTCCTTTGTGCCTATCTTCACATCATCCAGCCTCCGCCTTCTCTTATCCTCAATGTCTATCTTCATGCCATATGCATTATTAGTTGTCAAGCAAAGAAGTAGATGTATTAGACTGAGAGAGTGAAATATTTTTCCCTTATCCATCAACTAATACATCTCCAATCCTTAGACATAGAAATTTGCTTTGTAATTTTGTAATTATATGAACAAATTGTGGAGACTGGGATAGAGAAGAAGGCCTCACCTTCATGGAGGACTGGGTACTTTTTCTGTTCATCTGTGAGCCTACATCACTGCTTATAATCATAAGTGATATCATTGTGGTTATTTCCTTAGTCTTATCAAGTCAATACCTTGAAGATTTGGTCAATTGCACTTCTCTATTAATTCTACGTATTTGTATAATTTTTTAAATTACTAGCAAAACTTGATAATCAACTAAGATTTTTCTTGAAAAATGAAATTTATAAGATGTTGGCTCATCAATCATTTAGCTCTGAGAATTCTAGACTGATGATTGATGAGGGGAAGAGGAAGCAAATAGTGTCAAGCCGAGACTCGACTCAATGTTCTCGCATGAGAAAGAAAGAACCAGCACCTTGATGGAACAAGAAACCAATAAGGTAAAGAAACGATGAAGTTGAAAAGTAAAAAAAGAAGATTTACGAATTACCCCCTAGTGAGAAAGCATCACTAAATAAGACATCATCACATAGAAAATTTTATATTCCTCTGACAAAAAATGCTAACAAAATGTAAGTCATTAAATCTTACACTCAAATATCAAGTAAAAAATAATTAACTTACATTCTTCATCGAAACTCTAAACTGTCCATAGAAATTTAGTGCTTTTTTGGATTAATTTTGTTTTGTATTTTTCTTCCCTTTTTTTTTCCTAATATGGTATTTTAAAAAATATTTATTTGATGCGTTCTTTGTGTTTTAATTTTTTATTTTTTAAAAGTAAATCACATTATTTTAAAAAATACTCATACTTTTTAAGTGTTTTGAGTATTTTTAAAAATAACTTTCACCATCAGCCATATTTTATTTTATATCAAAATATAAATAATATAATATAAAATTTCAAAATAAAATTTAAAAAATAAAAATGATGACAAACGATGCGTCGGCGCCTTAGCTTTTGACAAAAGTTTAGTCAATTTGTCCACTTATTGATAACTTCTTATGACAAAAGTTTGCTAATTTTATTATTGCACTAATCTAATGAATTAATTCTTAAATGTAATCTTTGCACTAAAAAAATGTCAAATATAGGTGTTTCTATCATTTTAGTTGATTATTTAAATTCTCATAGTGGATCAAAAATGCCAAATCTAAAAAACAACTTTGAATAAAATGATTTTATCTTCTTCAAAGTGATTGTGCCAATAAATATTATAGTTAGGAAAAAACATTCTCATGATTTTGAATGAAATATTTATAGAATATATACTATGTTGTTTAGTAAAATTAAAACTAACATAATTTCTAAATTTTATCAAGTAGAAATATTTTTTAGCTTCTATAAACACAATTACAAATTTTTTTTCTATGCATAACATTATGTTGTGAAAATTTCTAAAGCATGGAGTTATTGGTTTATATTATTTATTAAGCATTTCAATTTCACAATTTATGAGACGCATTATCAGTGAGTCACTCACTATGAAGACTAAAAAATTTGATGAATAGACTTAACCTTATATAGATGGAGAACAAAATCTTGTAAATAGAGTTCAAGATGGGAATGTTATTAAGAATTATAATGGAAGTACTAAAGGTGAGAATGAAGGTAAAGGACAAGAGGTGAAGACAAAAATCTAACTAGGAGAAAATAAAAAAATCATCAAAAGTATGTGAAAAGCTCAATGAACTAATTCTTTCCAATAGATAAAGAAAACGAAGAATATTATCACCATAAAAAAAGCTTACAATAGAAAATATTGATGCAACAACTCTATTTAGAAGTAATTTAGATCATTGTGGAGCTATGATTTGTGACTTGGAAAAGCAAAGATATTACGTTTTCAACCAATCGATATGTTAACAACTTTTAAAATGATCAAAGTAAAATTAGAGAGATGGTTGTGCATTATATATTGATTAAAGAAAAATTATTCTCAATTATTGAGAAATTTGGTTATGTTAAAAAAATATAAATAAATTAACTTTATAATAAATATATGAAAATCAAAGAACAAAAGAATATCAAATATGATAATTATGGTGCATTATTTTGATTCTTATTGGAGGTTCTCAGTTCTTTAAGGTTTAGCCTTTAAAGAAGCAACATCATTTCAGGGAATGAGTAGCCAACCTATAACTCATTTACCTCTCAAATTTACCTAATAAAGAAGGTATTAGATACAATTTATTTTAAATATTTTATTAGGAAGATGACTAAAAAATGAAAGAAAATTTTGACAAAGATTGAGGAAAATGTAATTTTTCATTGACTTTGATGCAAACATTTCTATGTTTGACTTTGCATATCCTAAGATTTATAGTGCTGACTAAAGTATGAGAAATGTCTCACATATTTGAAGCTTGCTATATGAGCTTTAAGAAGAGTATAATAAATTATTTGAACTATGATTGAAGGTGCAATTGACACATTTAGAGCTAGAAGTTTAACGGCAAACAATGAAAATAATTATGCTAGAACAATTCTAATTAGTGAAACCAAAACAATAGTAGATGACATGATATCATTGCATATGCAACTAAGAAAGTAAACCAGAGACCTATATAATAAGACTTGAACAACTAATTGGAGGTTGACTTAGATATTTGCCTTGAAGGTTAGAGCTTTAATGTTAATGCAAAATGAAAACAAAAAAAAAATCAAATAAAAGATAAGATATTATCATGGATGGCTGTAGACATATTATTTATATCAATAAGTATAGTTATTTTCATTTAGTGTAGATGAGAGAGCCATCAAAACATATCACTCCAAATAAAATGTGTTAGTTATGCAGGTCCTTATTTATGGATCAATTTGGGTTGATTCTCTTAAAGGGTTAAAGGAAAAATTAAGGTAAAATTATAATAAATACAATTTTATTTCTTTATAATTTATTACACTTACATGAATTTATGGTAATAATAATAATAGTAGCATGTGGTGTTATTTCCATTTATAAAAAGAAAATGATGATAAAGAGGTGGAGATCCCCTAATCTGTAACCTAACGATGAGAGAAAACTCTAGAAAAGTGAAATTTAATTATCTTTATTTCATTTATCTATGATGATTTAGTAGACTTTATTTGTGATTATTTTTTAAAAAGCAGAAAAAGCAGGTGTTTCTATGTTGTATAACTATTAATTTTCCCTCTTTACATAAGTATTTCTCTACCATCATCATTTTTGTGTTTCAAGTGTTGTAAAATGATCTTCTTGTCTTATATATCGATAAAAAACATAACTTTTTTCACTTAAATAATTACTTTGATATTCTATTTCATATTTAGTGTCATTCCTGCAGTTCTACATCAGTTTGTTGTCAAAGGTATCAAATTTTGAAGATATCTACTCCTGCGTTAATTAGCTGCGAAGAATGTTACTAAATTGTAGATATGAAGAATCTTATGATCATTTTGACTTTTTTTGACGATTTTGCTATGTATTTGTAGATATGAAATATTTTTGTTAGTTGGAAGTTCTAGTTCATGTTAAGAGTTGATATATCAAATACTATATTGCATGTAAGCTCTACATTGTGTTAATTTTGATATCGCATTATGAGCAATTGAGTTTTTAGATTCTTTGAATAACTTTAATTTCTCATTTTCCTTATGTTTGTGAGCTACAAATGACTAATATTGATGTTTATTTGAAATCAATGAATTTTACAAGCTTAATGTTAATTATAGATACCAAAACTAAGTGCAATAGCATCTTAAAATTTCAATTGAATGTATAAAATTCAGTAACAAAAAATTTTGAATAAAAAATCGAGTTAAGCTTGAGCTTACCAATCAAACTCATGTGCACAAGTCTAGCTTCAGCCTAGAATTTATCTCGTAAACCAAGTTCGAGCTCACTATATGAGCTCGAGTTGACTTCTAATTAGAGTTTGAGTCAACTACATAATAAATGAGGTGTGCTCAATTCAACTATAACTCATCATCTACTAGAGTTGTTTACACCCCTAATGTGGTACAAAGTCTTAAGACATCGATCAACATTCCAAAGAACATGAGATAAGTTTATACACTCAAATAGCCGAACTTACTATAACCCAAGCTCGATCGTAATAAATATGTGATTGCTAGGGGCACAAGCGGACTAGTACAATTGATGAACAATTTTATACATATTCATGACTCATCTACCTTATTATTAATAGAGATTTATCAAATTTCGAGGTTGTTTAGCTTACCTTAGTCTAACACATCTACCTTACTCCTTTCAATTGAAAATAAAATTTGTTTCATTTCATGACCAAGCTAAAATGATAAAACAAATTTAATAAAATTCTAAAAATATAGTTTTAAAAAGTAAAGAAAATACAATGTTAGTTGAATATAGATTTGATTCGTCAAAACATGCATGTAAAGAATGAACAAGGGTGATATAGGCTAAATAAAAAGTTAAAGGCCTATTTGAAATCAATTTTATTTTGTTTTGTTTTTTCATTTTTATTTTTATCTTATATTTAAAAATATATTGTTTAGGAGATTTTTTTTGATCAATTTTGTTTCCTATTTTTTTTTTTTTTATGTTATTTTTGAAAACATAATTGTTTAGAATATTTTTTATTTTCAAAAATAAATAACATTATTTTTACAAACACTAAAAATAGTATTAGATATTTTGACTATTTTTAAAAATAACAATTACAATCAAATATATTTTTTTTCAAACAAAATATAAATAAAATAAAATAAAAAATAAAAAATAAAAGTGATCCCAAATGGCCCCTTAGTATTTTTTATTTTGAAAAAAAAATCAAATTATTTTCAAAATAATCAAAATAAGTTTTAAATATTTTGAGTAATTTTAAAGATAATTATTGGCACCAAACATGTTTTATCTAAAATTAAAATATAAACAAAATAAAATAACATAATTAATGACAAACTTAAAATGAAAGTGATCCCAAATGACTCTTAAACTTTTTGTAAATTCAATACAAATGTGATAAATTGGGGAAGAGGTTGTTTGATGTTCGATAGGCTAGTGCATTTAAAGGCGATGCCTCGCATTTTTTTTTTTTGGAGACATTTGAGTGAATTTAATCACAAACTCATACACACAACGCATGTGCAAGGACTTGAACCCAAGACCTTTTGGTTGAAGCCAAAGCTCCCAACCACTAGACTAAGGTGCCTGCATGAGGGGTGTTCAGAATCAATTTGGCCACAAAGATAGATGTGGGGATGGTCCAATGGAAAGGGAGAGGCATGCAAAGTCATCAGAGAGGTAGGGTTACGTACTTTCTATTGCTATTGGCATAGCTAGTTTTTACTTCAAAAAAACTAATCTTCTCTTGTGAATCATTAGGTGTTAGTTGTTGAGAGAGATAGAGATCGAATGAAGAGTAGAGAATATATAAGAGTAAGAGAGTAAATATGGGATTAGGGTTTTTCAATTGAGATCAAATAAAAAAAGTAAGAAGTCTATAAGATAGAAAGAGATGATGAAGAGAGCTAGAAAGAATTGAGATGAATTATTCTTCATGAGAGTTGATTTAGTTAAATTGATGAAACCTAACAGGAGAGTATGAGATTGTTTTCATCATCTTTCTTTAAAATTCTTGTTTGGGACTAAATCAATGCATATTTGTAAGGAAAATGTAAAAAAGCAATATTAAACTTAAAATCGTGTAATCATAAAAAATCTAATTCAAAAGTGTTTAGCTCACTTTTTTCTCGTCTAAGCACAGCTATGCCGACCCATGTAAATTTTGTCATATGTAATTCCATATTGTTTTAGTATTATTAATTTGTGTATCTTCTATTTTAGTTCTCTCTTAATTAAGTTTACCATTGATCATATGAATAAACTTTATGACGAGATCTTGTTTAAAACAAATGAAGACATTTATTTTAATTTCATAATTATTTCCTATTGAGGGCTAAGATAATCTAATTTTTCTTCAAAATAAATTTTAATTTCATAATTATTTCCTTTTCACAGTGTTTAGTGATTTAATCTTTTTTTTTCTTTCAAACTTTTAAATATTTTAACATAAACTTATAATATGTTCAAACATTCATAGAATGTTTACCCTTTATTATATATGATCAAGCAATTTATATTTCTTAGCACATCTCACATCGATATGAATATTAGCATTTCATCACATTAACATTACAACATATTAAAATACCACATAATTTATATACATTTACATATCTAACCTAAAGTTTGATTTATATATAAAATACTTTCCTTTGCATGAAAAGGTATGTTCTTTTTTAACAAATAATAATAATCATATTTGTTATTTGATATTGAAATTTTAGGTGTTATTTATATAAATATTAAAATGTATGTGTTAGATATCAAAATATATAATAATTTTGTAATATGTACATAAATCTCCCAAAGATTAATCCTTAATGACTTATTTATTACTTTATTGTCCATCAATTAAATCTATATGATATGATGAATTTAGCTAATCATAATAATATTCTTAGTTTTTTTTTTCATTCCAATTAGTTAACTTAAATTTACAAAATTATGATCAACCTCCTACATGCAAGTTCAAAAATCAAAGTTTATAATAATTAAAATTTCCTTTAATTAATTATACCATATGTAGCATGGCCTTTAATTTTTCTTCTTTTAAAGCTTAAGTATACATCAGTCAATTTGCAAGTTTAAAATCAAAAGTATTTTGAGATTTTAATAATAATATAAAGCAATTTTGGTTGCATTAATACACGTACATGGGTGTGTATGTGCATCTGTTATGTTGTTTAAGTATTCAAGTTTTATAGATGGTTTCACCTTTGATAGTTTGTAGGGAATCAGTTATGTCATCTAGAAATCTATGAGGATCTCGAACTGCATGCTAGTCCACTGCGAGAACAACCTTTATCTTGTTCAAATAATTTTGAATATAAATCATCAATGCCTGTTAGGTTATTAATAAATAAAAACATTTAGTTTATTTTAAACTGTAATTGAATGTGCAATTGAGAGTGAAATATATGAGAAACCAAGTAATTTTGTGAGTCCAAATAGAAATTTATATGGAGTTAATCAAATGTTAACATATCATTAGTACATTATTGAATTTGAACTTATGATTCATGAAAAAAGATAATTTTTAGTAAATATTGAAGTACATCAAATAATTCCAAGTATTTTAGGTCATTTACATTAAAGAGAAAAGGACACTTGTGGCAAACTCAAGGATCACTTGGGCAAAAATGGTTAGAAGATGCAACATAAAAAAGTTGTAAAAAAGAGATGGGTCAATAAGGCTCTCACTTTAATAAATGAAGGTCTAATGGAAAACATTATCCATAGAGAACACAAAAGTTTTATTGATACAACAAGAAAATCATAGGGAGAACTTTAAACCTAAACTTGTAAGAAAATCCATACGCAATTTTAGGCTTTGATAATGGCTAAAACCTCAATTATGATACCCTAGTTGCTAAATTAGATTTATAAACCATTGATCACTAGATTAAGGACTCTTTTACTCATTAGGATTTATTAACAAAGATTTCAAGTGTGATGCAGTTTCTTTAGATGTGTCATGTAATCCTAAGAAAACCTCATTTTTGGGATAAAAATAGTGTGTATTATACAAGAGTAAAAATATGATTTGTAAAGTAGAAAGAAAACATGCAGTGCATAGTTCTATTACAAAAACAAAGGATGTAAAAATAGCACAATAATCACAAAAGAACAAACCCACTTTCCAACTCCATGTCTATATACCATTTGTTCAATATTATTTGACCATCTAAGAACACCACAAGCCTAGACAGAAATTTATGACAATTAACTAATAGCTAAAGCAAAGGGTTATGTGTTTATTTATTTATCTTCATGTGTTTTTGTTTTAAGATAATTTATGTGGTATGATTGTATATGTTGATTTAGTTATATCTTTGGTCTATGTATTTATAACCTAAGTCATGTATTAATTGTAAGAACACATTTGTATCCCTTCACATATCTAGCTGCTTTATGTTATCTCTTGGTGCAAAGAGACATTGAAAAATTCAAGATTAGTAAACTTGAGTAAAGCTAGCCAAGGCTTCCTAATTTGACATCAAAATTGATCAGGAGCCACATGGAGACTTCTCAATGCATTTCCAACATCAAAATATGGCCTCAAGTTCTTTCAAACCATTCCCCACCACTCAACAAGATAAATTAGCCCACTCTCCTCAAATCTAGTGTTGGTATCTGCATCACCAAGAACCACCAATCCACTTTCCATATGCAAGGAATCACTCCAAATGTATAGGGACTTCAAATTTTTTAGTAGAAAACTATAACAATGAAGTTTAAAGTTTTTATTTATCATAATGAAATTCTCTAAGGATCAACCTAGAAGAAATTATTAAAAGAATTTAAACAAGAAATTCTCTTGTTGACCTAAGCAAGAAGTGATATAATACTAGCCCAAGCAATAACAACAATACCTCAACAATTAAGGCCAACATATGAGTTAATACATATAATAGAAGTGACACACTAGAGATATCATAAATAAGTTCACTAATTACAAATGTAAATGATTTGAAAATAGGGTATCCATGATCCACATAGCTTTATCATTAAATTGGTCAAGTGAAATTGTAACATAAAATTAAATCTAAATTAGACCCAAAATTAGACACAAATCAAACACATAAATCAAATTAGGTGTATGAAGCATATAAAGCTACATGAACATCTCATGAAATGCTATTATTTAAGTTTAAACAACTTAAATTTAAACCTTAAATTCTCTTCCCACAGAGCTAAGGTTGATATATAAAGACAAGGAGGGAGAGAAGGAGGCTTTGATTCAAAATATAAGAGATTTATTCAATAAGCAAAAGTAGTTGTCACGATGAGGGAATAGCTAAATCTGATAACTAATCTCACACATAAGATAAGAGTAACTCTTATCATTATATTATTTAATAATGTTTATCTAGAGACTTGAATGTCGGTAAGTAGTAATTTGTACATTATTCAGTTCATTTCAAAATAGAACATGGAATCCCTATTCATCATTCTCTCCCTCTTTCTAACACTAGTCATCGAAGAGGCCTCTACATTTATAAAAATTAGCTTCCATCCTCTATCACCCCTTATCTCAAATTGTCAATGCTATATCAATACTCCATCTACACTTTCTATCTTCTTGGAAAATGGAAAATGAGAAGAGTTAAGAGTATTTAAAGGGGGGCAAGGAAGGCATCATCAAGGTAATTAGAAAAAAGAAAGCTTGCCAAGCAAAGAGGGAGAACTAGGAGGAAGAATCAAAGGATGATATTAATGAACTTTGACTTCAAGATGTATATAAAAGACTTTTTAAAGCTTTAAGCCATCTTAGTTTGTAACCTATTTACTTTTAATTTCTTAATGTATCATCTCATACCTCTAGTAATTTTGTCTACATAATACCTACATCATTAATCTTTTTAATGGATAATTCAAGTACATTAAAGATAGCCTAACTCCAAAGTTTTCTATTGCAAGGCCTACTTACACCATTTTGCAAGAATAAACTATTTATTATTATTCTTTTAAAACATAATATTATAATCAAATTTAATTTCATGAGCTTAATCAAACTTTTACTAAACCTATGTAATATTTTTTTTTCTTTTTTTACAACCAAGATTATAGATATAGGGTTGTCATATTCATTCTCCTAAACCTCAATTCTAGCATTTAGATTTATTCATGCTAGATCATTATTGGTTTCATATTAAACAAATCATTAAGTATGAGAAGAAAAAGAAAAATAAATCAATTATATTTTTATTGAAATGATTATGGTGATGAAAAATGAATACAGAACATGCACTTTGAATAAAAAGGAAATGTATGTTAAACATGGCTAAACAAGGGAGGAAAAATAGATTCTCTCCTTAACCATATAAGCACCTGCTTATAACACGAGAAGAACAAAAATTCTTCCACATAGTTTTCGCTAGCACCTATTAAAGGGATTAAAAATTGGAAAATTCATATTATGTCCTTATTCTGTCATATTTTTATGTGTCCCACAATTCAACCTCCATACAGTAAGTTGATCTCCATGTACATATTTGGATTATGAGCTTAACTTTTGGCTTTATATTGAACTTTAAGGCTTTAAATAAATGATGTTACTATAAAGGGTCTCTTTTAGTAATAAAAAAAATGCAATTACAACAAAAGAAAATTTTCAAAAAAAAAAGCTTTTAGAGTTAAAATACTCGTAACATCATTTTCAGTGATAGTTATATGGACACTGACATCTCTGAAAATGATAATGGGTATTGTCTACTCTTTCAAATTTGATAATGGGTATCTTCTCTTTCAAAATTGCCACAAACATGATAATGGGTATTATCTCTTTCAAAATTCTATTCATTGACATCCTACTAAGAAGCACACATAATAATGTAGGGCAAAAAAGTTCCATGACTATTGTGCAGCAAACATTCTCTCATAAACCTAATCTATTTAGACAAAACATTAAACCTCTAAGTAACCACTTATTATTTGACTTAGCTACACCATCGAGACATTAAGATAATTGGGAATGACTGAAGGTTGACTTTTCCATTCAACCCTTCTAGCCAATACCTCAATATAAAAAAGAAAAACTCCATTTCAATACCATGTAGATGAATCTTAAATGCATTAAACTAAAAGTAGTATATTATAAGTAAGCATGTTTGATCTTAACAACATTATAAATGTTAGAATAGCTAAAATCATATCTACATGGCTTTTAATAGCACATAGTTTCTTCTAAATAGATAGATAGGAGGACTCCAAATTAATTTGAACGTCCACAACATGGATCTCCTCCCTATCCTAGTATGTTTATATGTTATTAAAAAAGCTAATATTGGAGGCCTTCCTTTTTGAATAAATGTTTTGAAAGCTTAATGATTTATGTTTATTAACCAATTAATGATTGATGAAACCATAATGCGAGCACTTTTATTGTGGCTAAGGCACTATCGCTTTAAGTACTTCATCTATATGGATATATATATCCTCATGTGAATTATCATAAGCTAAACATGTGTCAAACAATAAATAAAAGTTAATTCTAGCCTTTTCCCCCTCAATGCAAATGTTCTTGACTACAATCTCACCAACAAGAAACTCCAAAAAGATAAAGATAAATATTAATAAAATTACAAAACCTTAAATTTCATAATGAAAAGATTGTAAGTGGCAAAAGACAATTTTCTTGAGATGGACTTACATGGTGACTATAGGTATAATAAATAGTATAATTGACACATGATCTTAGAATCATATGAAGGAATCCTCTAATTTCCTATTCTCACTGAGCTAAAATATTTTCTTAGCAATAATGACTTATTGGAAATCATCGAAATAAGAAGATAGAATTCAGCATGTTAAGAAAACAAAGAACTTGACTATAATTTGTGTGCTTTCAAATTTTAAATTTCAAAGATCAATTAATGCTTTAAAATAAAGGAAGACAATGTTGGTGATATGTTTGCTCTCTTCTCCATGATATACCTTCACCATCAAATTGAGCCTATATGTCGATTTAAAAATCAAAGGATCTAAATATTCAAGATTGCACTAGATCTACATCTTTGCTTTGCATTTGATGACACCTAACATATTATACTATTAATACTCAAGAGTTAACTCCACATTAAATACTAATCACCCAAACTCAATTCCATCATGACTTGTAAACTGAGCAAAATCAATCGCTCATGCATAGATAGCCTAACAATAGCTCATGCACACTGTGATTGGATAATAAATAGTCATGACAACACACATCAATTTATAATCCTATGATGAAGGCCCATTTTCTAAATTAATGTCTACAAAATTTTGAATCCTCTATTTTTAAATTTATATCTAAGACATTTGATGCCTAGAAATTTCAATTCCTTAACTTCATCAATGAGAAGAGTATTCGAACAAACAATAACTTCAAATTTTTAATTACTTCTTCCATTGAAAAGGCATCAATGTCTTTAACCACTTGCTCTATTAAGTTGCAGCTCATTCTCAAATTTAGTCTTTTGTGTTCGAATTGCATTAAAAACAACCAACTAAAAAGCAGGCGCTAGGCATGAGTGATTAATAAGAATGTCCTCATCTACCATTTTAGATCATCTAAAAGTGACAAGAGAAATCATAATAACCCAACTTTTATGGTCCAAAAATTAAAAGGGTAAGATAAGACAACTTATTTGATAATTGTATGCCCAAAATAGCAGACAGGCCTAAGCGATTACCAAGATAAACACACTCACCATAATGGGAATTTGACAACGAAAGCTACTAGAATAAGTATACCTACCAGAAAGGATGTCTAACAATGAAGGATTGACCTAAGCTAGCAAGTCGAGAATTTATAATAAAATAATAACCCAAATAATAGGCCATGAATAAACTCGCTGGCATCGGGCACATACTCAAGGGATAAGATGGCTATATCTCTCTACTCAGTCCTCACGATGATGTACTACTCGTCTTTATTGTCCACTAGGTCTATACTTGGTCACAATGATATTTGTCGCCAGTCAAGGAGAGCATCCACTTATACTTGATTTATCTTATATGTACTTTCTATGTATAGTGATCCCTTAGTATTATAAAAGGAAAACTTCTCTCTTACAATGGAACTTTTATTTCTCTTTCTTTCTAGGCCCCTAGACTTTATACTCTGATTTTGAGAAACAAAATTTATTATTTCTGTTGAACTTCTCTATTTTTGTGACATTATTTTTGGATGTGGGGTGGACATCACGCAGATCATAGGGGGTACTTATTGAAGTAATTGAGTACGATATTGAGGTATGATGTACTATCTCGAAAGATAGGGACAACACCCTACAATGGATCGAATCACCTAATAAGCACTCTTAAGGCATGATGAGTTTTTGAATATACCAAAGATCTTTCCTCTACTTTACACGGAGAAGTAAAGCAAGGTTATATTAAGCTGAGTTCTTAAGTTCCCTATGGAGGCAAGCCTCCATAGTTAATTTCATCCTAATGAATATGAATTTCTTAAGAATTACTCTCGATTAGAGTAGACAATAAATGTCTCCAAAGATTTAAAAGTTAGACTATCAAAGGATTGGTTATTTTGAAAAATCAAATGAGATAGATCAAATAGAAAGACTTATTTTGGTATCCAAAGGAAGATAAGTTGGGAATGCTTATGACACTGGGAGGCCTAGTAAACATTCCAACCTATTCTATGGTGAGGCTTTATATATTTGAAAGTGAAGAGATTTATTTATTTGAGTTAAATTTTTATTAGATTGTCAGGGCTTATAATCCATCAAGATAGAATTGTGGAAATGCTTAAGAGGTGAGGATTTATGCATGTTTCCCGAACGAGACTAGTTACCTCAGATCCTAAATCTAGGGAGCTTTAGAACAAGCTAAAACATGACCTAAATTTGAGCGGAAGGGGACATAATTGTTTATCTCCACAAGAGAGAATAAATCTGTCTGACCTTTGTACTTATAACTGCTTGGAGTAGTTGACAACTAATACCTTCTACATTTTAAATCCATGTGATCCGGTCTTATGAAATTTCAAGATGGTTAGGCTTGTTATTTAATTTGAAAGAGATTGAGGTTCTAAACTCACTCTCTAAAAGATTAGAGCATGAGTGGTATGAGCATATGACTTAACCTACAAATACAAAATCATTTTAAGTTTTATTCCATTTTTGACATAATATTTTGGACAAAGGCTTAGAACTTTTATTGCTTAAATGCATGATGAAATAGATTGTTAGCTAAATCAAAGAGAAGAGGGTGTTCTTAGGGATACCCTCATAAGTAAAGCATTCCCCTACCATGCAAGGATTGAGATCCCCTATATTCAATGAAGAAGGAATACGCATGGATGATGTGAGACATACAACCATACAACTAAGGGGTTGCTAAATCTTTTAATTATCTTATTTAGAGCCTAAGCTTTATAATGAGGTTGTGAGTAGATTAAAATTTAATTATGAGTGATTGGTTGGGTAGAAAAATTAGTTTTATCTTAAGAGCCTACCGCATCCAGACCACACATTAAAACATTAAACTTGAAAAAACTATGAAAATGAAGCAATCCTATTGCACAATCTAAACATAACATCAAATAATTTTTTATACGCTATCCTAAAAGAATAAAAGGCTGATGTGGTCGTGTACAACCATACACTGCGGAAAAAAGGAAAATGGGTAGCCGAGTTCTACCCTTATACAACCCGTAATATAAAAGAATAATTACAATTAGAAATAAAATTAGATGCTATTGAGGTCTTCTTTCTTCATATCTTGATATCTTCTTTCTTCTTCTTTAGTCATAATTTGCTCCAAAGGCATCACAGGGCACCCCAAAACAAAGCCTTCTGGCCCTGCTAATCTTAATCTCCCATAGCAGTAATCCTAATTCCTATTATAAAAATTACATTTATATAGGAAAAGTAAATCTAACTACACCTGCAAAATAGAAGTTAGCTAAACATTCATACAATCCCAAGAAAATATCTTTATAATTTGGACTTAGCACCCTACACATGGGTAACCAAGCCCACCTTTCCTAACTTCGATTAGGCTTAGGGGCATGTTGACCTCATTTTTAGAATGAGCTGTCAACTCCTCCATCTTAGACATAGGGCTTCTCTTAGACACTAAGAGTTTCCTTAGTCTTAAGATACTTTTAGTGATTAGGTGAACACTTAACCTAACCATAAAGACTTAGAAGAGTTAGCCATAGGAATAGGTTATTCCTTAGGGGTGTTAGGAAAATTTGCTAAGCCTTTTAAGTCAAATTCTTGAACTTAGCCAAATAAAATTCAAATCAAGCCAAACCCTCAATTTTTCTTCATGATTCAATCAATCCTTTAATCATGAATCCAAATATAAACACAAACTTCAGTCATCAAACCAAAATTAAATTCAAAAGTCAAACCCCAATCAAACTCATATTCACCCATTGAACTTAAAATTGTCAAATGAATCAAAACCCATTTGACTCCAAATCACTAAAATGGATTTATATTTCAATCGTAAGTCCATTTGTGAGTTCAATTAAACTTGATTCAAGCCTTGATCAAGTTAATTGACCCACCTAGGCTCACTTGACCCAAAGTGACCTAAAGTACCCCTTTTGAGCCAAATTCTAATCCAACCCAAATTGGATTGAACTAAGCCCACCTAAGCCTCACATTGTGAGCAACAATCATCATGAGATGATCAATCACTCAAATTGGGTCAAACCAAGTCAAACCTAAGGGTTGACCAAGTCAACACTTAGCCAAAATGAAACTTAAACTAGCCAAAATCCACCATATGTTAAATTGATTGAAACCATTGATCAAAACCAATTCATGATCAATGTTTGAACTTGACCAACTTATTATTTGAGCCTAACCTAGCCCAATTGGCCACTTGACCAAAGTTGACCCAACTTGACCTAAAAAGTCAAAATATGTCAAAACTTGATCTAAGTCAACTTGATTGAAACCAATGGGTCAAGTTCATTCCAAATCACTTGTTGAACTTGACCAAAGCCTCAATTGGCCAACTAGACCCAACCTAGCCCAATTGACTATGAACCCAACTTGACCTAAAAGGTCAAATTGAGCTAATTAAACCAAAATTGATTGAAACCAAAGCTACTTAAACATTTCAAATGATCAATGAAACCTAAACCAACCCATGACCTAACCCAAATAGGTCAAATGGGTCAAATTGGTCAACTTGACCCATTTGACCTAAATGAAATCAAATGAACCAAAACCAAATATAAACCAAATTGAACCAAACCAATGATGCCAAAATTTCAAATAGTCATGAACTTGACCCAACCCTTGGTTTGACCAATTTGACCAATTGACCCAAGTTGACCCATTTTGACCTAAATGGGTCAACATGAGCCAAATGACATCAAATCAACTCCAAATTCTTTGAAATTTGGACCAACCTAATTTCAATATATATTTAAATCGCCAAAGTGAAATCAAAGCCAAGTGAAAATTTTACCCCTAGGTTAAGGGGTAACTTATGGCCAATTCCACTTGGAATTTGGTCATATCCTTTACATGGCCACTTGCCACCCTTTTAGTGGACCAAGGGGACACTAGTGGGTGTGGTGCATAAGACCCAATGGGTTTGGGTCAGCCAAACCCAACCCAAGGCCAAAACCAAGCACCCCACTCAAAATGAGCACATGTGAATCACTCCTCCACCTCATTTAGCACATGGGAACTTCCCCACTACCTCCCTGTGGCCAAACCAAACCACATGGTGTCCAAAATAGCCTAACAAACTCAACTCATAGGATCAATTTGATCAAAATGACATCTATGCATCCATATCCTTCTAAGGGGAGAGATATACTCCCTTAATTTCATTTTTCACTCTCAGATCAAGCAAAGAAGCCATAAGCATTCCCAAGCTCCTCCAAGCTTCCTAGCCATTTGATTTCCCCATTCTCATTTTCAAGCTGTAGGGAGCTCCTTGGAATTTTCATCTCATTCAATCTATCGCCAGAGCTAAATTCATCCTTCAAGCACCTTGAGGGGACCTAATCGAGCTCACTCAAATCTTCATCCAAGTGTTCAAGCCACGAGAAGAGGCACCTAGACCAAATCCGTAAGCCTAGGAGGAGAAGTTTGGCCAATTGAGCAATCCACTCAACCTCAAACCTTCAATAGGCTTCTCTACATGAAGCTACCTTGGTTCAGCACTGTGATAGCCTCCGGTGAGGTATGGATCAAAATCGAGCTTGCATTGAATTTTTCTTGGTCCTTTTCAAAGGAAAGTTTCACTCCAAGTAAAATTGACCATTAGATCTTCATCCCCTTGCATGATGATGGTGTGGATTAAGTTTGAGCTCAATCGAGCTCAGATCAAGCCTTAAGGAGTGGACGGTTGCCCTCCCATTAACTCATGAATCATGGACCATCCATCCCGCATGTTTTGATGGATCCTGACAATCCATGTAGATCCTTCATTTATCCCTTAAGAACTGGTTAATCTCGACCCGATCTTTGATCGACGAGAGAAAGCATGAAGGCCGTCTACCGACATGGGGATGTGACTACTTAAATAGTGAATCCCATTGCGCCACGTGGAAAGCGCATGTTGCGTCAGCGGTCTACATGGAGTTGATGGGATTAACTATAAAATTAAGCTATTTAATTAAGTTTTAATCATAGAATCTACAAAAATTCATAGCTAAATGTAAAAAAATAAAAAAATACATAATAAAATGCACTATGAAGATAATTCAAAGGGGAGTAATCTAAAATTAAGTTTGATTGATTTTGAACAATGAATGCAAATTTGGGTTTTATTGGGAATGTAATTATGTTAATTACCCTTAATTATTCCATTGAATTCCAAACTTTATTAATTAATGGGATGACCTCTACCTCCCATGATTTTCTTGGAATTTATTAATGGTTTAATTAGGATAATTGTTGATTCACTCTAATCACTCCTTAATCAATTAAGTGATTAATTAACCTATTAAATTGTGATAAATTAATTAAGTTTGCTAATTATCTTAGAATAGTGAATGACTTAGGGAATGAGATTAGAGTCCTCCCAAATCTTTTCCCTAAGTTTATTTCATTTGGATAAAATCTAATTAAGGTGCAAATTAATTAAATACTTTTAATCTTAATTAAATGCTTAATTAATCAAAATTTTAAAATCAAATCAATCTAAACTTAATCAATTTCTTCTTGGGTAGATACTTAGGTGTTCAATAACTAAGTAGATTAAGGAAATCATATCTAACCCATATGTGTGGTTATGAAAGTACTTAAATTAAACCTTTAGCTTAATTAATCATTAATTGTGAGCCAAATGCATTAGGCCCCTTTCTTTCTTAGGTGCATTGATTTAAATTTCTTGTGATTTTATGTCATACTTTGGCTCATAATTATTTGGTTAAATATAGTGTAGTAAGTTGTAATTAATGGACTTAATGTACACCTTAGCCTAAACAAAATATAAAATCAATCTAATGGTTCTAAAATTAAAATAAAACAACATACACATGTGGAAGATGGGTTAAGACCAGCAAACCTTTTCACATTTCTTAAAATCAAATCACACTCAAGGCAAAACAAAAATCCCTTTAAAATAATTTTGATTCACTTTAAATAATCTTATTTCATAAGATTGTCTTTAGGAATTAATTAGGGTGAATGAATTTACATAATCACTTTATTTCTTTCCTAACATGCTAAATGTGTATTTCATATGAAAATCATGCATTCATGCCTTTTAAAAATCAAATTTAAAATGAAATATTTCCTTTATGTCAAATTGCATATTTTGGCTAAAGTAAGAATATGAATGGCTATTATCACTATTAAATCTAAAAATATTTTCAAAACTTACAATATAAGCATTATAACTGAAAGGTTTGCTATTTATAATTATTTATATGCTTGCATGTAAATATATATAATGTGCATTATGTGATTCCTTCTCTCTTCTTTAACATAGTTTTGAATAGATTTGCAAAGTGTATAGTTCATTTGAAAAGAACACAACACTTGCTTAAATCCATCTATTAATTCCTATGTTATCACTTAAGAAGGATATTTATACTTACACATGTAAATTGCATAAACAAACCAATCAAAGAAACATAAACTTTTGCATGATTCTCTTTCCATGCATTTCTTTTTGTACATGCACATGTATTTAAGAAAAGTGGTATATTAGTCCGGACACCCTGGGGTTGCGAGGCTTTAAGTAGCCCCAAGTAGGTCTTGTACCTTACACCCCGGTGTAAATAATGGCATACTTTATGTCTTTCATACAAAATGTGCAAAAATGGATAAGAGAATCTCTTTTTCTACTTAACAAATCATGCATCATGAAGCATCCAAATTTTCTTATGTAACATCCCTTAGCATTCATCATTAAGGTGTGCTAAACATTTCCATTTGCATGTATAGATATGCTTAGGGTCCATCCATATGCATGTTACATATGTTGGGAAAGAAATAAAGTGATGTGCATTTTGTAATAGTAATTCACTTTACTTAATCTTAAAATACCTTTCTTTTGAATAAGTTTGTTTAGGGAAAATATAAACTTAGGATTAATTAAAATACATAATAAAATATTCACTAAGAAAAAAAATTTTATGAATCTACCTTAGAAATTACTTAAGGTAGGGAGGAAAGAGAAGTTCTCTTCTCTTTTCCTCTCTTTACAATACTTAGTAATTAATTGTAGGTTCATTCAAACCTAATCAAATCACAAAATAAAATCAATAAAATTAACTAAAACTTAAATGAAATCACCCTCTAAGTTGAACTTTTTTATACTTAAAAAACTTCAACCTTAAAGCTTAGCTAAGCATACCACACAAACCTTAAATAGTGTACACATTAGGCTAAGTCACCACTTCTAGATTTATGTTAGGGTAGTGCATAGTTTGATATTTACTTTTATTTTATGATATAATATTTTAGTCTGGATGTTAGGGTAGTATGAGACTAAATGGTAGAAGACGATCGTCTAACCATTATCTTCTGTAGGGATTGTGCTTAAGTAATGAAAAAAAATATAAAAATACTTTTATGTGTTTATATCCCCAAGCATAATCCAAAATAGAACTTGTTACCCAGTGTAGTGAAGTCCAATATATATATATATATATATATATATATATATATATATATATATATATATATATATATATATATATATATATATATATATATATATATATATATATATATATATATATATATATGTTAGATTTTATTTAGCTAATCTCTATTTTATAGTTTTAGATTTTCTTTTCCCATTTTTCATGTAATTTTGAAATTAGGATTTGGAATGATTGTTATGGGGGATTAGGATGAACATATGTTATAAAACTATGTCTTATGTACCATGTGAAGCCTTTGGAGTAATCACATTCCAACCAATCAAAAGAAGAAAGAAGAAAGAAGAAAGAAGAAAGAAGAAAGAAGATAGAAGTAATGAAGAATGAAGATCTCCCCATAATAATGAATTCCTTCTTGATTGTATTTAATTCATTTGTAATCCGGGTTGTATAAGGGTAGAGCTTAGCTACCCAATTTGTTTTCAGGTTTGTGCAGTGGAGCCCGACCACAAATGATCTCTTATTCTATTATGCTAGCTTTATAAATTGATTGATATTTATTTAGCTTGTGCATTAAGATGATATCTTTTCATAGTTTCTTTCTTGCTTTGATGTATGACCTGGATGACTATTAGGCTCTTAGAAAAATAAATTATCTATCCAGCTTATTAATTCAAACTAAAAATAAATAATTCATAACCTGACCTAAAGCCTAGGCTATAAAATAAGATAAAAGATTTAGCATCCCCTTAGCTGGATGTTATATTTTTTTTCTCACATTATGCATAAAAATTATATTATTTCACTCTTGATTGGAGGGCTTCCACCTTTGTCAGTGAACTTGGCTTGACCTTTGAGAGCCATGGTGAAAATACACCTCCTTTCTTGCTGATTTTGGCCCATAATCTAAATTCTCATGTATTAGACATATGAATCCTAAAGCTTATGTCAAATTGATTATCCAAAATAAAAATAAATTATAACAACATTTGTATTAGATTTAAGTCATTAAATCATACCCTACATGATCTAGCCTATTAGGGAGTGTGTTTAAGGACTTAGTCTCTTTCTAAATAAATAACATCTTAGCTATCTTGCAAAAGAATATGACTTGCCTACATGTATTTAAAATCATAGGAGGAGTTGAGTTGGTAAGTCCACTTGTAAGTCCAAACATATATTTAAAATTATAGGAGCAGTTAGTTGGCTGCCACCCCAAGGCCGTTGTAAGTCAAAACAGTCGGGTGGTTTATCCTCTCTTATGGAGGTAACCAAATACCCATTTTCTTCTTAGATTTAGGTCGTGCTTTGGCCCTCGCCAAAGCTCTTTAGATTTAGGTTCTGAGGTTGCTACTTTCCTTTACGGGCTACGAGCATAAATCCTCGCCTCTTAAGAATTTCCATGATCTTGTATCATGGAATTGTAAGCCAAAGGATTCTAATAAAAATTCAACTCAAACGAATAAATCAATTCAATTTTAAAAATATAAAGCCCAACCATAGGATAGTTTGAGATGCTTATTAGGTTTCCTAGTATCCTAAGCATGCACTACTTATCTTCATTTGACTTCGATAATAACTCCTTCCTCTTGATCGGTCCCACTTAATTTTCTAAAAATAAATCAATCAATTGATAGTCCTATCTTTGAAATCTTTGGAGGCAATAATCATTTACCTTAATCAAGATTATTATTAAGGAATCCCATTCCTTAGGAAGTAATTAACTATGGGGGCTTGCCCCTGTAGGGAACTTAAGGAACCTGATTTAAAATAAACTCTGCTTTACTTTTCTATCTAAAGTAGGAGAAGAATCTCTAGTACATTCTAAAGACACATAGTCCTTAGGAGTCCTTATTAAGATGATTAGGTTCATTTGTAAGATGGTGACTTCTGTCTTTCGAGATAGTACATCATTCCTCAATGTTGTACCCAATCACACTAATAAGAATATCTGCAGATCTACATGGTGTCCAATAAGGCATAATATATATATATATATATATATATATATATATATATATATATATATATATATATATATATATATATATATATATATATATATATATATAGTTGGAGTTTAGCACTCCTCTCCAATGTGCTATTCATGGTGCCACAGAAAAATACCTTATTCAAGATGGTGATGGTGCAAATACATTCCGTATTTTTAACCCAACTGCTTCAAGATTTATTCAATGGTCAATGCTAACCATTTTGGTCCCAAATCTTTGGGGTTGCTTTTTCCAATAAACGTTGGTTACATTTCTTTATGTTATTTGTGCGAAGCCGGTTTATGGATGAGTGCTATTGGGGTAGTTTTCAACTCCTATGACTTTGTTTCCAAGAAATGAAAAGGAAGATCCTGAATTTGAAACTTTCTACACCAAAATATTCTCTTAAAAGAAGGTATTATATTTGGCCGATCTTCATGAAAACCTTATATTCCGAGGAGGTTCTACCAAACGCTCTTTAATGGAACTTTAGCTTTAGTTGGTGTGACCAAGAAACCACATTTTGCTTGGTCGGAATGAGACTTATAAATTTGTCCCAAAACTACTTGGGGCTCATGTAGCTCATGCGGATTAATTGTATTCTAGGCAGTAATGAACCTATTTGAAGTGGCTCATTTACACTGAGAAACCTATGTATGAACAAGGATTGATTTTACACTTAGCTACTCTTGGGTGGGGAGTAGGTCTGGGGAGAAATCGACACCTTTCCTTACTTTGTATCAGTACTACTTAATTTCCTCTCTCCTAGGCTTTGGTGGTATCTATCATGCACTCTAGGACAAACTCTTGAAGAATCCTTTCCATTCTTGGTTATGTATGGAAAGATAGAAATAAAATGACTACAATTTTGGGTATTCACTTAATTTTACAGGTATAGCTTTCTTCTAGTACTCAAGGCTCAGATTTTGGAGGCATATATGATACAACAACCTGAGGGGAGATGTAAGAAAAATTACCAACTTGACCCCAAGCGTGATCTTTGGTTATTTACTAAAATCTCCTTTTGGGGGAGAAGGATGGATTGTTAGTGTGACGATTTAGAAGATATAATTGGGGACATGTTTGGTTAGGTTCCATTTGTATACTTGGTGGAATTTGGCATATTTAACCAAACCTTTGCATGGGCTCGCTGCATTTGTATGGTCCGAGAGGCTTACTTGTCATATAGTTTAGTGCTCTATCTGTCTTTGGTTTCATACTTGTTGTTTTGTCGGTTCAATATCACGCTTATCCTAGTGAGTTTACGGACCCACTAGGCAAGCTTCTCAAGCTCAAGCATTTACTTTTCTAGTGAGAGACCAACGTCTTGGAGCTAACGTGGATCCGCCAAGGACCCACTAGTTTTGGTAAATATCTAATGCATTCTAGGAGAGGTTATTTTGGGGAGAAACTATGCATTTTGGGATCTTAGTCTAGAACCTCTGGGGTTCCAATGGTTTGGACTTGAGTAGGCTTAAAAAAGACATACTAAAGAAGAACGACGCTCAATAGAATATATGACTCATGCTCCTTTAGGTTCTTTAAATTTCATGGGTGGCATAGCTATCGAGATAAATGCAGTCAATTATGTATCTCCTAGAAGTTGGTTAGCTACCTCTCATTTTATTCTAGGATTTTTCCTATTTGTGGGACATTTGTGGCATGTGGAAGGGTATGCTTAAAATGGGGTTTGAAAAAGAATCATCGATTTGGAACTTGTTCTTTCCATGACCCCTCTAGAGATTTTCTTATTTATATCTATAAATCTATTATCTATTATTCTTTTTATATGGCTCTACTAAGCGAGATAGTCGAGCAATTCCCTTTATCACAAATGCACCCAAACGAGTAAAGAAGGAATTTCTAAGTAAGCAAAAGGAGAGAATTTAACCCTCGATAGTTACTTGTTAAGAACTATACCGGTTTTCAAGGGCTATCAACCACTCAAACCATCTCTCCCAAATAGAATCTCTATTTCCTTCCTAATAGAACATGACCCTATGAGATGATACATTAACTATGTCAATTCATGTCAATAAAAAAAAGAAAGCGGTAATAAGTTCTAATGAATAAATTCATTCATGTTAAATCCCTTCATGATGCATTTTACAATTTTACTAAGCGAGGGATCCAATGGTATAGTTCATTTGTTGGTAGTTTGGAGGATTACAAACATGACTATTGCTTTCCAATTAGCTATTTTGTATTAATTGCAACTTCATTAATCTTCATTAGTGTAGTTGTATTTGCTTCTCGATGGTTGGTCAAATAACAAAATATTGTATTTCGGTACATCATTATGGATTGGATTATCGTAGCTATCACGAATTCTCTCATCTCTTGAACTTCTTTGGTATTTCCCCAATCCAAAATTACAATCCTTCTAAGAAATTCAAATGAGACACACTCATTTCATCCAGTTCAACAAAAAATGAAATTTCATTGTTATGAATTGAATATGATAATTAAGAATGATCTTAATTGGAATCTTAATTTATTTTATATACCAAGAAAATATGATCATATATGATATATCATATATGTCATATATGTGTGGACATATCACGATCGTGAACAAAGAAAATGTGGATATGGTCGATGGTAAAATTTCTCTTTGCCAAGGAGAAGATGCGGGTTCGATGCTATCATGATGAACTAATGTACTATAAAAGATTTAGATAGTTGACTACTATGTATACTAGTACACATAGTAGTGAATATAGTAGTTCTATCTTCCGCTTCACCTTTTTTTCCTCCCAACAAAAATTAATTAATAATAATGAATTACTACAAATACAAAATAAAAGGGGATTTAGCAAAATGTTGAGACAGATTTGAACCCGTGACCTCAAGGTTATGAGCCTTGAGCTACCAAACCATCTGCTTGAACAATTGATTGATGGAAGAAGAAAGATTGATATGCCCTCTACCATATCTATACAAATAGAATAGTCTATTTATACAAAATGGTAAAGGGGCCTTCTATTCTTTCTATTCTATAGATCATGAGATCTATCCAAATAAGAAACAAGATTTTATCCTTACCAACTTGATCTTGTTGGTAACAAAACATGCATGAAACATTTCTCAAGTATGTGTCGGATAATAAAAGTCTCGATAGTTCGCTCTAGGTTAAAAAAACAACGCTGAAGACGATAAAGCACTATTACGTGGTGGGATTGCAATTTTCCATGAATTTTCCATTGTTCCTCAACGAGGAAACTTTGCTTATTTTTTTAAGGATCATTAATCCAATAATATTTGCTCCAATAGTTTCTTCTCCCTTTGAATCAAACTTTTCTTGCCATATTTTTCTATTTTTATCAATGATATGATTGATCCTAGATGGAAAAATAGAAAAAGGTACATACATACCTCCTCTTCATTTCAATTCTAATTATAAAGTAATAGTCATTTTCACAAAAAAGCTATCCATATAGTGACGGCATTTAATTCAAAAAGTTGGCTAGGTAGAACGTTAGTCCGTTTTTCAAGAAAAGGAATAGAAGCATAACCTTTTTCCTCCGCAATGGATAACTATTTGTTACCAATGGAGAATTCCTTCTCTTCTCAAATGGAGTGATTGGATTTTTACCAATACAACAACAACAACAACAACAACAACAACAAGCCTTAATCCCACTAGGTCGCCATATGAATCCTTCGTCTCCATGCCCTATTATGTGTCAAATTCATCTAATTCAAGATAAAGATCATTATTTATACATCTTAACCAAGTCTTTTAGGTCTACCTCACCTTTCAATGACCACTACCAGAAAACATAAATTCATAACATAATTAAGTAGATTATAGATCTTCATTTTAGATACTAGTCAATTAAAAGGCCATCTTCACTATATCTATCCTAATTCATTGGTAGTGGTCATTGAAAAAAAACTTTTACATTTTTCAAACTCATGATCCGAAATGAATGAGTCGCACATACACCCTAGTACATGTTCCTCACGCTGAGGACATCCTCAAGAGCGGAGATTTCGTGACATTTCTTATGTCGTTTTTAATAAGTTGTTTAATGGTTGGCATGGCTGTCTATAGAATCTCATTCTAGATAGAATAGAGCGGGGTTGGTTTAGATCGATCTTAACGATGGTTGATGATTATGAATGATTTCTATTCACGAAAATTCCAATTTTAAAAGGAATTCATATATTTATATGGAATCCCCGATATCATTTTGACGCTACAAGATCAACGATGCCATGAGCTTGGGCTTGACATAAAAACATCCCTTTCCATATCTTGATATAACCCATAAAGGGTTGTTCTCTTGTACATAAACTTTTGTGAGAGTTTGAAGCTTCAATAGTTCTTCGCCTGAATAAATCCGCTTGTGCCTCGTAAAAGAACTAGCTGTTGGTGAATCATAACCATGATATTGATATAGCATCATGAATGGTTCTTCTATCTATATATTGCATGATTGGGTTAAAGTATTAAAGTAAGGGGGAATCAAAAGAACAATAAAAAATAGAATTAAACAACCATACGGCATCTTTTGTACATTGCATACTTCCGCAATGGAATTTATTTTTGATAGAAGCTATTCTATCGAAAAGAATCAATAGAACTATCCGATCCAAATAGTTAAATGATCCATTTACCACCCTTCCTTTCGTAGTAGTTAAAAAGATACTATGATGGTTATGTTGCAATATATTTATCTCGTGTGGTTTAGCAATCCCAAAGTTTTTTTTGATAGGATCCAAGAAGGATCAAATGATTTTTTCCATTTTTTTAACTCTTTTCTCATAACATAAAATAAAGAGACTTGGTGTGGAAGAATAATGTGTTAACAAATTGACTTTTGCTGACACATAAAATCAAATTGGGAATAACCCTTCTTTCATACTACTATCTCGATACAAAATCTCATGTTAGAAAAAAATAATAAAGGTTTGTTCATATCGAACTTGAATTGCCATGCTATTATTACTTATTCTTTATTACTTATCCTTTTTGTTTTTGTGTAACCGATTTCCCCTTCATTTATTCCTTTCGATGAATACTCCGAAAACCCATTTTGAACTAACGAATATAATTTGGAATATGGAAAGAATATTTACTTCTTTTTTTTCATTCGAAAAGGGCCTTTCTTGAAAGACTCAAAAAACAAAAATAGGAAAAGATCCATGGTTTGATACCTTCTTCTTGTTATATAATTGCTTCATAGAAATCTGATAATAGAATGAATGAAAAAGGTTCATTAACAATTTACATCACGGACACAGAATGAAAAAAAGAAAGCATTGGCTTCCCTCCCATATCTTGTGTCTATACTCTTTTGCCGTGGGTTTCTCTCTCATTTAAGAAATGTCTAGAAACTTGGGTTCTTCATTGGTGGAATACCAGGCAATCAAATCCTTTTGAATGATATTCAAGAGAAAATGTTCTAGAAAAATTTATGAAATTAGAAGAACTATTCTGTTGGACTAAAATGATAAAGGAGTACTGAGACACATATGCAAAGGTTTCAGATAGGAATGCACAAGGAAACAATACAATTGGTCCAAAGACAAAATGAATCTCATTTCCATATAATTTTGCATTTCTCTACAAACCTAACTGCTTTCGCTATACTAAGTGGTTATTTTTTTTCTGGGTAATGAAGAACTTTTCATTCTAAATTCTTGGATTGGAATTTCATAACTTAAGTCATACAATCAAAGTTTTTTCAATTCTTTTAGTTACTGATTTATGGATCGGGTTTCACTCAACCCATGGTTGGGAACTAATGATTGGTCTGATCTACAACGATTTTGGATTGGCTCGAATGATATCGATTATATCCGGTCTTGTTTCCACTTTTCCGGATTCTAGATACAATTGTGAAATATTGGATCTTCCATTTTTTAAATCGTGTATCTCCTTCGCTTGTAGTAATTTATCATTCAATGAATGAATAAGAATGAATAATTCATTATTTGATATCAATCAAATCAGAATCTTTCTTGTGTATAAAGAAATCATTTTTCATCTTACTTATTCTTTATACTTCTACCTTTTCAACTCAAGGTATTCATACTATATTCCACTCATACACTTATTTCAAGACAATCAATACAATGGCAAACTTGTGGATAGGGAATTCTACTTACCTATCAATTTAGAAATTCGGGGATCAATGATTGGACCATGCAAAATAGAAAGACTTTTCTTGGGTAAAAGAACGAGATGACTCGATCCATTTTGTATTGATCATGATATATGTAATAACTCGAGCATCTATTTCAAATGCATATCCCATTTTTGCAGAGGATATGAAAATCCACGAAGTTTAGGGGCAATTGTGCCAATTGCCATTTAGCTAATAAGTGTGGATATTGAAGTTCCAAGTGTTTCGATACTATATTTGAAGTTGTTTGAATTCCTTATGATATGCAACAAAACAAGTTCTTGCTAATGGTAAAAAGGAGCTTTGAATGTTGGAGCTGTTCTTATTTTACCGGGATTCAATTAGCTCCCCGATCATTCAAATGAAAGAAAAGATGGGCAATCTTTCTTTTCAGTGTTATCGTCCTAATAAAAGAAATATTCTTGTGATAGGTCCTGATGAAATATAGTGAAATCATCTTTCCTATTCTTTCCATGCTACAAAAAAAGATGTTTACTTCTTAAAATATCCCATATATGTTGGTGGAACAGAGGAAGGGGTCGATTTATCGATGGTAGCAAGAGTAACAATAATGCTACATCTGCTGGTATAGTAAGTAGAATAACGAAAGAAAAGGGGATATGAAATAACCATAATGATGCATCGCCAAGTGGTTGATATTATACCTCAGACCAACTTCTTGTAAGGTGAATCCATCAAGCTTGATCAACCATTAACAAGTAATCCAAATATAGGAGGTTTTGGTCGTGGAGATGCGAAATAGTGCTTCAAGATCCATTATGAGTCCAAGGTCTTCGTTCTTCTTGGAATCGTGATTTTGGCACAAATCTTTTGGTCTGAAAATGAAACAGTTTGAAAAGGTTATATGAAATGAATTTCTAGATCTAGAGATTCCTTAAAATAAAGTTGGTAAAAGTGCCAACTTCTTGTTGATCGATAGAATGATATAGGAATATGATTCAAAAAATTCTATAAGTCTTTTCTTTGTTTATTTTATTCTTTTTTTTTTCTATTTCTATATATTCTATATATAGAAATAATATAGAAATAGAGTTTTTTTCTTTTTATTATTTGCTTTAGTTTAGTAGAAAGAGTTGAGTATAAAAGAAAAGGATTTGCATGTTTCATAAGGATAAATCCATAAGTATTGGATTCTTCATAAAATCGATGGATTCCTCCTTTCTTGTTGCTTCATATTCAAAATATGAACATAATATTTATTATTATGTTAGAAACGATAGAAACTATGAATCACCAATAGATTCAATTATTCAAAAATATCATAAGAAAAAGGAATAGAATAAAGTGGCTTGAAACATCCATAAAGGGATCCATTTTGTCATTTCCATTTCTAAAAATATAATATTTGGATTATGTTGACTGAGATTCCATATGTTTTTGAATATATCAAAGTCTCGCTCTAAGAGTAAGGTGAGTTCTTACTCTTTCATGTCTACAATATAATCTGGTTCATATTTCATATGATTATTACAAGATATGAGATGAACCCAACCCGAATAGGATCCGTAAAAGAAAATGCCTATTAAACCGACAGGGAATACCAATGCATCTATCATCCAAAGAGGAATCCTTCCAGTATCGGTCATTTCCCCTTCTTTTTCATCAAGTGGTCATGCGAGACAAAAAAGTCATGGATAATTATGAGGATAGTATCCTTCCGAATGGGATAAGAGAATTCTACTATTACTCTTTTCTTTTCTTAATTAAAGAAATAATTGGAAAATAAAATAAAAGTACAAAAATGAGTAATAAACCCCTATAGGGTACGATTCAATTCAACATTTTGTTCATTCGGGTTTGATTGTGTCATAGCTCTATAAATTGAATTAGGTTTATCGTTGGATGAACTGCATTGTTGATTTGACCCTAAAAAAGAAAGAGAAGTCCGGAATGCCAACCATCGACTGTAAAATTGGATAGTTCGATCTATGGTCATTGGGAACCTCCTAAAAGGATTTACTAAATTCATCGAGTTGTTCCAAAGAATCAAACGGCCTGTTATTAATGGAATCCCTTGTCGGCTCTGAAATATTCATTTGGCCGAGGACTTCCAAAAACATCGTAAGCTAAACCCGTCGACGAATAACCAACCCGCAATGAATAGGGAAGGTATAGTAATGCTAGGAATGACCCAAGATCAATACTAGTAATAGACAGCGTTCCCGTTTCCGCATTACGCTGAGCTCGACAAATTCTTGTATGTTCAAAAAAAGGTGGGCCGACTTCATTAAAGATGGAATCAAGAAATCTAAAACTCATACTGGATCTTTGTGAGATCGTCAATCTTGTACCAAAGGTGTATTTAGAGTAATCAAGATATTTATCCTTCCTATAGAAAGAACGACCTCTCGATCATTACCGAAAGAAAATGCTATTTGCTATATCTTCCTTGTCATGTATAAATTTATTTTCCTTAGAATATAAGATTAAGGTTTATATTAGGATTCATCATAGTAATAGAAAGTAAAGATCTTGAATGGATGGGCTCTAATAATTAATGAGAGATATCATGATTAAAAGATCTCATTATATTCATAATATTCCATTATATGTTATGTGAAATCTATAAATGGTGGTTCGGTTCATATTTTATTTTTTTTGAATCCTTTATTAAAGTAATTGGTAATTGTTCGTTCATAGAACAAATATGTCGATTTATTTCATTTTAAACTTCTAAACTAAGTTATTATTACTATTCTAAATAGTAATTATTAGAAATGGAAATTCTTATTACTATCCCTATCTATTTAATTCTTTACTTTTTCATTGGCAATTGGAATTAATATATTAGAATTATATTTCATATTTTTATTATTCTTTTTTTTTTAGTGTCCGCCTATAATGATGATTAATCAAGAACTTTCAATTAGAACTCAATGAATTCTTTCAATTAGTTTTTCTTATCATTGTATCTGGATTGAGACTTAGGTAAATTTTTTATTCATATATGTAGTAAAAGAACATGATTTAGCTCTTTCATGCAAATCCTAACTAGTTATTTTAGTTTTTTACTGGCTGCCTCAACTATAACCCCAGCTCTATTTATTTATTTGAACAAGATACGACTTATTTGAAATAATGAAATAAATGAAATTCAATAAACAATTTCAAAAAATAAAAATCAAAGCAAGACAAAAACATTCATTTGAAAATTAAAAGGAAGGATCTATTCGAGTTGGAAATGAGAGATATTTTGTTATACCAGAGAATTATTTTGTTCTTGTACCCCAAACACTTTCCATGAGACATCGACCAATCATTTACGTAATGTAATTTACTAATTCTTAACAAGAGATTCATTCTTTTACTTTAACCTCCGGTCCAATTATGTATTTAGTAATCAATGAAATAAAAATACCGACTCTAATAATAATAATGAGAATAGAAATTTTGATTACATGAATTATTCCTCTTAATACTATGCACGAGGGAGGAGTATGAGATGAAAATCTCAATGTATGGTTTGAACGGAGATTCTTTTACTAGAATGAACGATCAGAATCGGATGTCGCTCAATCCGGGAAATTATGCGAAGCTTTACGAATTATTATGAAGCTACGAGAAATTGATCCCTATGATCGGTTATATACTCTATAACATAGGTCTTATACACACAAGCAACAGAGCATACAAAAGCTTTGGAATATTATTTAGCACTAGAATGAAATCCATTTTACCACAAGCTTTTAATAATATGGCTGATCCGATTACGAACTATCTTCACTATAGAAAGAAAAAAAGATTGAATCGCCTAGTAAATACTAGAAAAATATAGGCTTTCTACATATGAATCGTCCAAAGTAACGAAGTTTTATCACAAGGTAAAAGACTTCATGAGAACCAAAAAAATTGGATGAAATAGGTATGGCCTATATACTATACTCTATGGATAAAGAGAAAGAGTTGAATTGATAGAGAAAGCGTAAAGATCCATTAGTAAACTATTCTTGGTAAATATAGTTGAACCGCTTACTTATGTCATGATATGGGATAAAAAAAGTGATAAATCAACTTATGTAATAGAATTATCTACTAAAGTATTGTGTAGAGATCTCAAAGATAGTAAGTCCTTTTTTCCGGAGGAAAGTTTTTTCAAAGATTCTATATAAATAGAAATATCATATACCATATATGAAATATGAAACCGACATAGTTACCTTTCAAAATTCTAACGATATCTGGGCTATCTATGCTTCATTCTTCAAGGTGGGAGAAAAGATAAAACTAATCATTGATCCAAATTAGAATTGGAAACTTATGCAATAAATTCTTCTTGTTAACCCAAGAGAAAATAGAATAGATTGATGAGAAATTTAACATAGGATAGATTAAGAAGATGGGAAGCAAAAAGAATTTGAAAGAATGAGGTAGGAAACTCAAGTTCTAAGGGAGGGAATTTACTAACCTATTCTCCCGGGGAGAACAGCCATTCTACAAGGTGATTAAATTATGAGTTTGGTTCAAGTCGCTAGTATTGGAAACAAGAAGTATTACTAATTATATTGAAGCACATAATTGGTTAAAAATAACGAGGCATTTTGAATAAGACCATTCTTTTTTGGATCCAATCAAATTAAAGAAATCGTTCCTATGATAAGATGCAATCAAGAATTTTATTATATCCTTTTTCTAAATTTAGAAAATCATTTGATTTTGTACATTTTCTATGGTATCTCATAAGGATAAATGCTGATACTATAGCATAAAACTAAAAAGCTATTTTGATAAATCTTATGAAGTCTAAAATGAAAATAATTGAATGAAAAAAAAGAAAAAAGAAAATAAAAGATAAAAGAAACTAGATTTCTATATTCTATTTAGCTATTTATATTCTATTTTTTCATTATATAATACTTACATTCAATCTAAATGGAAATAAGCTAGTTGCACAAAAAATCATTTTTTCGTGGGAAATGCTTTGGCAATATAATGGGTCCCGCACCTATTATTTATGTCATAATAAATCCAACACTTGCCGAGTGACTTCAATATCATCTCTAGTAAATAACTAAAGAAAATAGATGGATGGAAGATAGGAAAGAAAGGGATCTTCGTTCGTGAGGAGAAATTACCAAACAGCATTCCTCACGCCATGCCAATGAGTTTTTTATTTGAAAAAAAAAAAAGAATTCATTTATGATAATATGAATCAAATAAAGAATAAATAATAATAGATGGCAATTGATTGATATGAACAAACCTTTATTATTTTGTCTAACAAGAGATTTTGTATCGAGATAGTAGTATGAAAGAAGGGTTATTCCCAATTTGATTTTATGTCAAGAGTCAATTTCAAAATACAAACCATTATTCTTCCATAAGTCTCTTTCTTATTTTATATGAGAGAAAGAGTTAAAAAATGGAAAAAATCATTTGATCCTTCTTGGATCCTATCAAAAAAACTTTGGGATTGCTAAACCACATGAGAAAATATATAAAACGAACCATCATAGTATCTTTTAACTACTATGAAAGGAAGGGTGGTAAATGGATCATTTAACTATTTGATTGGATAGGTTATTTATTCTTTTCAATAGAATAGCTTCTATCAAAAGATAAATTCCATTGCGAGCCGTATAATGTACAAAAGATGCCCGTACGTTGTTTAATTCTATTTTTATTGTTCTTTTGATTCCCCTTACTTTAATACTTTAACCCAATGAATATATAGATAGAAGAACCATTCATGATGTTATATCAATATCATCGTGGTTATGATTCACCAACTTGCTAGTTCTTTTATGAGGCACAAGCGAGAATTTATTCTGAAGCAAGAACTATTGAAGCTAAACTCTCACAAAGTTTATATACAAAGAACCAACCCTTTATGGTTATATCAAGATATGGAAAGGGATGTTTTATGTAAGCCCAAGCTCATGGCATCGTTGATCTTGTAGAAAAATGATAATCTGGGATTCCATAAATATATGAATTCTTTTAAAATTAGAATTTCTGTGAATAGAAATCATTCATAATTATCAACCATTAAGATCGATCTAAACCAAGCTCTATTCTATCTAGAATGAGATTCTATGACATACCATACCAACCATTAAACAACTTATTAAAGCATACCAATAATAAGAAATGTCACGAATCCCGCTCTTGAGGATGTCCTCAAAGATAGCATGTACTAGGGTGTATGTGCATCGTCATTGATCATGAGTTTGAAAAATGTAAAGTTTTTTACAAGATTCAACGAACCACACCAATGAATTAGGATAGATATAGTGAAAGATGACCTTTAATTGACTAGTATCTAAAAATGAAGATTTATAATCTACTTAATTATGTTATGAATTTATGGTTTCTATTGGTGAAAATTTGGTCATTTAATATCGTCCAATCAAGTTAGTTCTATACATATGGGAACAGAAAAGGAATGCAATAGCTAAATGATGATGAGCAAAGAAGCCATAAACTTTGTGTTTGGGGATGGAATACCCCAAGAAGGGTTAGAATGAGTTCTTGCCCCTTGGGAGTACCAAATAAATGACTCCGAATCGAGTTTTGAGCATAAAGATTCCATTGACTTAAAAGTGGGCCCAACCTTGGGATACTACACGCCTAAGAAATTATTCCATTTGACGTGATTTCCCTGATCGGGAATTGCAACATGAACTAAATGTCCTGTCAAGCCAAGGAACTTACTCCAAAAGTCGACAAATGATGATTTAGATTCGACATTTTGAACCAAGAAAAGCTTGGTTTCCATTTTGGTTGTAACCAACTCGCTATTAAGGATATAGCGAAAGAAGTATTAGAAAAGAGCTCGATAAAGATCCCCATTTGATGATTGTATACCACGATAAACACCGAATACGATATTCATGGACCGGAGTACCTTCAGTAAAGGCTTCTACAAAGAAGTTGACCAAAATGAGGATCCCAAATTGCATGAGCAATAGGTCTTACATGTAAAGGGTCTGTCCATGACTCAAAATTTCCTGCTGTTACATGAAAGGATTTTGACGCCCACAAAGATTATCGTTAACTGCCCAAAGTCAAGCAAAAAATGTTCGAAAGACGTTCTTGAATATCATCATGACTCTGTCAGTAGTAGCAATAAACCAAATACGACAGTAGAATCAGCTCCTTGGCAAAACCTGGAAATCTTAATAATGCCTTTCAAATCCTCCTACCTATCTATTCTTTTACTTTAACTCCGGAATTATGTATTTCGAATCAATGAAATAAAAAATAAAGAATGAAATTCATGGTTTGGATCAATGGTCAATCTAGAAGGTTCTCGAACTTATTTATTTCATAGAGAATCTCTTTGAAAAAAAAAGAAAAGAGAAAGTGTAAAATGGAAGACGATATTGGAACATCAATTTGGAAGAAATGATGGAAGTGGAGTTCATTTTGGTCATGGTACTAATAAATGGAATCTAGAATGGCTTTACATCTCTCTGAAGAGGGTATTCATATTACAAATCTTACTATAACCGCTCATTTTTATCGGAAGCTTGCATTTAGTTTTGATGCGCAAGTAGGGGAAAAAATTTTAATTGTTGGCACCAAAAGAAAGCGGATTTAGTAGACGGAATAAGGCGATGTCATTATTAATAAAAAATGGCTTGGTGGTATATTAATTGGTATACTAAAAAAACAAGACTTGAGTTGGACTTATGATAACAACAAAAGATGGGGAAATTCAAATGCTTTCCCAAAGGAGATGCAAAGAATGTTGAAGAGAAATTTATCTACCAAAGCATATCTGGTGGGATCAAATATATGACGGATCCGATATTGTAATTATCGCTGATCAAGAAGAATATAATGCTTCGAGAATGTTCCATTTTGGGTATGATTTATTTAATTGATACAAATTGTGACCCTGATCGCAGATATTTCTATTCCGCCAACGATGATGCTATACTATTGATTGAATCTTACCAAATTAGTATCTACAATTTGTGAGGGCCGTTCAGTTATATAAAAAAATGGTTGATTATCTTATCATTACTCTTATCATTAAGAAGAATAAAGAAGAAGATTAGTTTGTTTTGGTGAACTCTCTTTGATTGTTACTATTTGGTTTGCATCTTTTGGAGTTTGAACTATGTTTTGACTATCAAATAATATTGAAAAGAGAAAATGATTGTATTTTTTTATGTGATTTCTCAAGATCCAAATATATGATTGAAAAAACTTAAATTCATGAATGAACATAGATGAATTGAAAAGAAATGGTTGAATCAAAATAATTTTTTTTGAAGTTCGATTGAGGACAATATGAATGTTATACCATGTTCCATTAAAACACTCAAAGGGTTATATGATATATCGTGTAAAGTAGGCCAACATTTATATTGGCAAATATGAGGTTTAAAATTCATGCCCAGTACTTATCACTTCTTTTGTAATTCATCTTATTAGAAACATCATAAATCCACAAATCATTCACCTACGAATTTCTTCAATATGTCCTTGAATTCAAGACTTGAGCAAAAAAGAGAGGAGTATGGTCCTTGGTTCTTTATAGAACGATGTTCCATTTATTTTGTTTCTAACCGTCGCTTTTTACCTTGGAAAATCATAAAGTTACCTCATGGAGAGTTAAATTACCTTTAAATATAAATACTACTCTGTTTTAGCTTTACCCATGTCAAGTATTTCAATGGTCTTAGAAAAAAAGGATTGGGATATTTTGGGAAATACATTCAACCAACTCCAATACTTTTACCAATTAATATTCTTTTCACCAAACCTTTATCTCTTAGTTTTCAACTTTTGGGAATATATTAGATGAATCTATTGTTGTTCTTGTTTCTTTAGTGCCTTCAAGTTCTATACGTTCATGTTTCTTGGATTATTTACAAGCGATTCAAGCTCTTATTTTTGCAACTTTGGTCATGATATAGGTGAATCCATGGAGGGTCATCATTGAATAACTTTTGAAATTTCTACTTTTTGAAGCTTATCCCAAATCAAGCAATGCGGGGTTTCCATAATCCAATGAGTTGTAGAATAAATGCAAAGAAGCATGTATGTATATATCAAGAAAGAAAGAAGGGTTGGGATCCTACTACATATATGTATAGAATAAAAAAGTGGTGATTTAATGGAAGAATAAAATTCTATGCTATTTACTAGTTATAGTAATGATTTCTCTCTTTTTTTCTAGTCCACTATTTATATGGATTCTATCAGTTTTTTTCTATTTTATCTATGATTGTGAATTGAATGAAAGAGAAATAATAGAATAGTTTATAAACAAGGAAATGCAATTACTAAAACTATATACATATCTATTTACATAAGGTCATGGTAGAAAGGAAAACGATATCTGGTAGTTCGACAATTGAATATTCGAATTCCATTTGGAGCTTTTAGTTACACTGAGAAGTAGAAAAGAGATTAAGTACTAATTCATTGGTTGGTTGTATCTTACTATTTAAGAACTTATAATCAAGTCTTTTAAAGAAATATTTTACTTGAAAATTTTCAATAGACTTTCCAAGTGCTTCAAGTTTCCATTTCAATACTATTTCCTAGATGAAAATAGTAGATTTATAATCATCCATGCGAACATCATTGGAATTCATTCCATTTGAATTGGTGTTTTCCATCACATTCTTGTGAAGAGGCATGGACAATAATTAGCCTTGGACAATTCCTTGTGAAAATGCATGTCTATTGAAATATGGATTACGATAAAAAATGTCAAATTTTCATTGTTCATGTTGACTCTTTAGTTATAAGATCATCTAAGCCCTATTTGGTCACTCTGTGAGCAACATGGCCATTATGGAGAAATCTTTTAAGGAGATAATAATTACATTTATATATGAAAAATGAGATCTGTGACATAACAAGGTCTTCCAAAAGTGGAACAAATCTTAGAAGTTCGCTCAATTGATTCAATATCGATGAAGAAAGAAGAGTTGAAGGTTGGGATGAACGATCAAGGATTCTTAGGATCCCTTGGGATTCTTGATTGGAGCAACTAACCATAGAAGTCGATTCTTTGGTTAATAAGATCCAAAAGGTTTATTGATCCCAAGGTACAGATCCATAATAAAAATAGAGATTAGTACATCAAGTAACATCAAGATTTTGGTTTGAAGATGGAATGTCTAATGTTTTTTTACTTGGGATTTAGTAGCATCGCAATAAGGGCTCGATGTCATTATGTTAATAAAAAATGGCTTGGTGGTATGTTAATGAATTGGTATACTACGTAAATAAGACTTGAAGTTCGGGACTTAAGAACAGAACAAAAGATGGGGAAATTCAATCGTCTCCCAAAGGAGATGCAATGTTGAAGAGAAATTTATCTACCTTGCAAGCATATCCGGTGGGATCAAATATATGACGATGGATTCATATTAATTATTGTTAATCCAAGAAGAATATACGGTTCGAGAATGTTCCATTTTGGGTATTCGACGATTTGTTTAATTGATACAAATTGTGACCCGGATCTTGCAGATATTTCTATTCGCCAACGATGATGCTATAGCTTCGATTCGATTGATTCTTACCAAATTAGTATCGCAATTTGTGAGGGTCGCTCAAATATAAAAAATGGTTGATTATCTTATCATTACTCTTATCATTAAGAAGAATAAAGAAGAAGATTAGTTTGTTTTTGGTGAACTCTCTTTGATTGTTACTATTTTGGTTTGCATCTTTTGGAGTTTGAACTATGTTTTGACTATCAAATAATATTGAAAAGAGAAAATGATTGGTATTTTTTTATGTGATTTCTCAAGATCCCAAATATATGATTGAAAACTTAAATTCATGAATGAACATAGATGAATTGAGAAAGAAATGGTTGAATCAAAATACTTTTTTTGAAGTTCGATTGTTAGAGGACAATATGAATGTTATACCATGTTCCATTAAAACACTCAAAGGGTTATATGATATATCGGTGTAGAAGTAGGCCAACATTTATATTGGCAAATAGGAGGTTTACAAATTCATGCCCAAGTACTTATCACTTCTTGGGTTGTAATTGCTATCTTATTAGGTTCTCATCATAGCTATTCGAATCCACAAACTATTCGACCACTGAATTTCTTGAATATGTCCTTGAATTTATTCAAGACTTGAGCAAAACTCAGAAGAGAGGAGTATGGTCCTTGTTCCTTTTATAGGAACAATGTTCCTATTTATTTTGTTTCTAACGTCGCGCTCTTTTACCTTGGAAAATCATAAAGTTATCTCATGGAGAGTTATCACGAATGATATAAATACTCTTGCTTTAGCTTTACCCACGCCAGGCATATTTATATCGGGTCTTAGAAAAAAAGGATTGGGATATTTTGGGAAATACATTCAACCAACTCCAATACTTTTACCAATTAATATTCTAGAAGATTTCACCAAACCTTTATCTCTTAGTTTTTGACTTTTTGGGAATATATTGGTGATGAATTAGTGGTTGTTGTTCTTGTTTCTTTAGTGGAGTCCCTTCTTCTACTCCATCCCAAGAGTAACTCAACCCATTCACGTTTCATGTTCCAATTGAACACTTTCCATTTATGATCAAAGGAGAAGATTCTTCTTTAGCAAACCTATGCTAATCAAATCACGATCTTCTAATTATAAGAAGAATAAGAGATCTTTCTCGATCAATCCTTGCCCCTCATTCTTGAGAACCAAAGATCCTTTTCGAGTTTGAATTTATTCATTTGGAATCGGCTCTTCTATCTTCTACTCTTTTTTTATATTTCTTTTAGATCAAAAGCAATGTGAAATCTTGGTTTTCCTCCTCCTCATCCCTATATCCCATAGGTATAGCATTTAAATCAATAGAGAACCTTTTATTCTGTATGAATATTCTTAATTCTTACATTCCTTCCTCGATATCTCTAAAGAAAATTACAAATTGGATCCAAAAGGATGGGTTAGTGTGAGCTTATCCATGCGTTATGCACTCTTCAAATAGAATCCATTTTCAAGGATCTTGGCTTTTAGTGAGTCATCCGAGATCCTTTCGATGACCTATGTTGTGTTGAGATCTATATGATGGATCGACACGAGGTAGAACGGGAAAAGAAAAGAGCTTTTCTATTATATCATTTCTATTATGTATTAATGTATTATTCTATTCTATATATTATAATATTAGAATTATCTAGAATATTAGAATTATCTAATTATTCGATTCGAATTATTTCTAATTAGATTAGTTAGATTAGTCTTATAGTCTTAGTTTTAGTATTAGTTAGTGATCCCTCGGTCCTTTCTTCCATGATGAACTGCTGGCACCACTACATTTTGTCTCGTGGACCGACGAGAGGGGCTCAGAAGAGGGTTGTACCATGAGAGAAGCAAGGAGGTCAATTCAAATATACAACATGGATGCAATGCAATGGAGTTGGGCCCTCATGTCGATCCAATGAATCGGTCTTTTCACGGTCCATCTTTGCATGCAAAAGGATAGCAAGTTACAAATTCGTCTGCTCTAGACATGTATTTCTATTACTATTCAATTCATAAATGAAAATGAAGTAGTTAATGGTATGCGTTCTCCTTTTTTATTGTATGTGTTCCTAAGAAAAGTGGAAACACATAGGAACTCGGAATGGAAATGGAAAGAAAAGTAGCTTCAGTTCCTAAATGATAAGAAGATCCTTGGCACAAGAAGAAGGGGTGATTCATATCATCTTGACTGTTCGCTTCCACTTTTTTTTTTACAATACCGAGTGCTTCTTCTCCTACTAATAGAGCTGAAAAAATCTTCTTCATATAAAAAATTATTCAATTTAGATCGGAAAATGTATTTTAGGAAACCGTGGTATATGGCTCAATGTAGTCAATCCTATTTTGATAGGAAGTTGACAATGGAATCCAATTTTCCCATTATTTGACTATCCATAACATAATAATGCTAAAAGAAGGCCCGACTCGTTGTTCGAATAGCGGCATTTAGTTTCTGACCCTTTGGGATTAGTTAGTTCTATTTCTGATGGGACCGAAGGGATATAACTCGTGCATAGTGTCACCTGACGTGGTGGAAGTCATCGAAGCTTGATTATCCCTAAACCCATCGGAGTTTTTCTATTTGACTTGCTCCGTCGCGGATCGAATGAGAATGGAATGGATAAGAGGCTGGGATTGACGTGATAGGGTAGGATGGCTATATTGTAGAGCTAACTCGCTAATATGAAGCATGGATGGATACAGCCTTGCCTTGGAATGAAAGATAATTCAATCGCCTTTGTCTAACAAGAAAGCTATAAGTAATGCAACTATGAATCTCATGGAGAGTTCAATCCGCTCAGATGAATGGCCGCATGCTTAACATGCAAGTCGGACGGAAGTGGTGTTTCAACGGTGAGTAACACGCAAGAACCCGCCTCGAGGGGAACAACAACGAAATGGTTGCTAATACCCCATGAGGAGCAAAAGGAGGAATCAGGAGGGCTCGATCTGATTAGGTGAGGCAATAGCTAAGGCGATGATCGAATGCTACGAGAAGATGATACTGACCGAGAACGACTATGGGGAAAGCATGGGGAATTTTTTAATGGGCGTGACGAGCAATGCCGCGGAGGTAGAAGGCCCACGGTCATGAACTTTTTCTGAGAAGAAGCAATGATCGACCGAGGAATATCGCTAACTCGGCCACCAGAAGACAGAGGATGCAAGCATTATCCGAATGATTGAAAAGCGTCAGGTGGCTTTGCAAGTTCGCATCAAATCCTGTGGCTCAACCTGACAGGTGGAAACTACCAAGTCGAGTATGGAAGAGGGAATTTCTGTATTCTTGATTTATCCACTAGGACATCAGGCAATAGCTTAATCCCTGTTTCAAAGATTGATAATTTTGTATCTAACTGGTTGGTTCTTTGCACCCAGTTTTGGTGTAGCAGCTATATTTCGATTCATCCTTATTTAGGTCTGCCTTTGGCCTAGATCAACCTAAGTGAAATGTAGTCTCTATCGCTCCGCTGCAAGATTAAAATATGAAACTTCATACACCTCAAAGCTCATAGGAAGAAAAGAGGTTCTTTTGAGATTCTTATACTCATTATGCCCGCATTGAATGAACTGGGGCATTTACCTTACAATGGCAAGTTCTATTTGATTTGCACCGAATTTGCACTGAACCGATCAAACCAGCTATTTTTCTCTTGTTCTCTCAAATATGCGAGTAAGACATCGACTTCTCAAAAGATCAATTATGGTCATTGCATAAAAGGCTCCATTGAATAACATTGGTGCACGTGTAAACGAGGTGCTCTACCTAACTGAGCTATAGCCCTTATCATAACCATTTTAACATAGAGACAATTTCTTGTCAAGAAGGGTATCCCATAATTCCACATGATAACTTTCGATCCGTTTATGTTTATGGGTAAAAGATTGATATTGCTTATATTGTAGAAAAATATATTTTACCTATAATCCATCGAAGTGATGGAGACCCTTTTTGTGATGATAAATGACCTACTTAACCCGTGGTTAGAGTATTGCTTTCATACACGGAGTCATTGGTTCAAATCCAATAGTAGGTAGAACTTATTAGATATCGGATCCCATGGTATCTAATAAGTTTTTTCTACCCATCCTCTTTTTTACTTTTTCGTTCTATCATCAGATTAATCAAATTAGACTTCATTGTGTTTAATTTGTGGAATCAAGATATAGTGTGTAGTGTATAATAATAGATTAAAGGATTTTGATTGAATGTATTAACTACTAATAGGAAATCACTTTGACAGCTTCTACTAGTGTCCTAGCTTGTCTGAGAGCTAGATTTGCCTCAATTACTTATCTCTTACCCTCAGCTCTACTCAAGTTAGCTTCAACTATTTCAAGAGTTTGTTGAGCTTCTTGTGAATCAATGTCAGTACTAATTTTCGCACCATTTCATAAAATGGTGATCTCATTATTACTTATTCTAGCAAAATCGCCCATAAGAGCCATCGTTAACCATCGGTCGTTTAGCCGTATTCTCAAAAGACCTATATCTACGTGGCAATGGGGCATGGTTTGGTAATATCCCAATTTGTCCACTATTAGTAGATAAAATAATCTCTTTCACTTCGAATTCCAAATCATTTGATTAGAGTCAATACACAAAGATTTAAGGTCATTTTTCAATTTTTTCTCCTCTTCTAAGTTCATAGCTTTCATGTAGCTTCATCGATGTTACCCACCAAATAAAAGGCCCGCTCAGAAGACCGTCTAATTCTCCGGAAAGGATGAATTTAAACCCCAATTGTTTTGAGATCAACATATTTCCCTGGAGAACCAAGAAAGACTGCCACAAAGAAGGGTTGTGATAAGAAACGCTCAATTTTGTGCTCTTGCTACAGTTAAACGATCTTCTTCGATAATTCGCCCAACCCAAGGATTTATAATGTCCCTAAAGTTCTTTGTAACGTTGTGAAGTTTGCTTAACCCTTTGGCGGTTTCATAATGTTCCTCACCAACGATCCTAGGTTGTAACATAGTTGACGTTGAATCCAAGGGATCTACTGGATAAATACCTTTGGCAGCTAATCCTCTTGATAACATAGTAGTAGCATCTAAATGTGCAAATGTCATGGCATGAGCAGAGTCAGTCAAATCATCCGCAGGTACATAAACTGCTTGGATATATATTATGGTTCCTTCTTTTGTAAAAGTAATTTTTTCTTGAAAAGAACCCATTTCCATACTAAGGGTGGGTTTATAACCCACTACGGAAGGCATTCTACCTAATAAGGTAGAGATTCAGACCCTGCTTGAACGAAACGAAATATATTGTCGATGAATAGAAGTATGTCTTGCTCATTAACATCCCTAAAATATTCCGCCATGGTTAGGGCGTTAAGCCAACTCTCATACAAGCTCTGTTCATTCATTTGACCATAGACTAGAGCCACTTTTGATTCTGCAAGATTTTTTTCATTAATCACCCTAGATTCTTTCATTTCCATGTAGAGATCATTTCCTTCATGAGTACGTTCACCTACTCTGCCAAATACAGATACGCCTCCGTGAGCTTTGGCAATGTTGTTGATCAATTCCATGATGAGTACTGTTTTACCCACTCCAGCTCCCCCAAATAGTCCTATTTTTCCTCCACGGTGATAGGGAGCTAAAAGATCTACCACTTTAATCCCTGTTTCAAAGATTGATAATTTTGTATCTAACTGGTTGGTTCTTTGGACCCAGTTTTGGTGTAGCAGCTATATTTCGATTCATCCTTTTTTTCCAAGGGTTTCATAATTGGACGTTGAACCCATTTCATATGATGGGAGTTGCTGGAGTTTTAGGTGCTTCTCTATGTGCTATTCATGGCCACCGTAGAAAATACCTTATTCAAGATGGTGATGGTGCAAATACATTTCCGTGCTTTTAACCCAACTCAAGAAGAGACTTATTCAATGGTCACGCTAACCGCTTTTGGTCCCAAATCTTTGGGTTGCTTTTTCCAATAAACGTTGGTTACATTTCTTTATGCTATTTGTGCGAACTGGTTTATGGATGAGTTCTATTGGGGTAGTCTAGCTCTGAACCTACGTGCCTATGACTTTGTTTCCCAAGAAACTGTAGCGGAAGATCCCAATTTGAAACTTTCTACACCAAAAATATTCTCTTAAACGAAGGTATTCGTGCTTGGATGGTGGCTCGGGATCACCTCATGAAAACCTTATATTCCCCGAGGAGGTTCTACCCCATGGAAATGCTCTTTAATGGAACTTTAGCTTTAGTTGGTCGTGACCAAGAAACCACCGCTTGGTGGGCCGAGAATGCGAGACTTATAAATTTATCCCAGAACTACTTGGGGTTCATGTAGCTCATGCCGATTAATCGTATTCGGGCCTGAGCAATGAACCTATTTGAAGTGGCTCATTTCATACCGTGAGAAACCTATGTATGAACAATGATTGATTTTACTTCCGCACTTAGCTACTCTAGGGTGGGGAGTAGGTCCCGGGGAGAAGTTATCGCACCTTTCCTTACTTTGTATCCGAGTACTCCACTTAATTTCCTCTAGCCTTAGGCTTTGATGGTATTTATCATGCACTTCTAGGACTGAAACTCTTGAAAAATCCTTTCCATTCTTCGGTATGTATGGAAAGATAGAAATAAAATGACTACAATTTTGGATATTCACTTAATTTTATTAGGTATAGTGCTTTTCTTCTAGTACTCAAGGCTCAGTATTTTGGAGTATATATGATACTGGGCACCCGAGGGGAGATGTAAGAAAAATTACCAACTTGACCCTTAGCCCAAGCGTGATCTTTGGTTATTTACTAAAATCTCCTTTTGGGGGAGAAGGATGGATTGTTAGTGTGGACGATTTAGAAGATATAATTGGGGGATATGTTTGGTTAGGTTCCATTTGTATACTTGGTGGAATTTGGCATATTTTAACCAAACCTTTTGCATGGGCTCGTCGTGCATTTGTATGGTCTGGAGAGACTTACTTGTCATATAGTTTAGGTGCTCTATCTGTCTTTGGTTTCATCGCTTGTTGTTTCATCCGGTACAATAATACCACTTATCCTAGTGAGTTTTACTGGACCCAATGGGCGGAAGCTTCTCAAGCTCAAGCATTTACTTTTCTAGTGAGAGACCAACGCTTGGAGCTAACGGGATCTCCAAGGACCCACTGGTTTAGGTAAATATCAATGCTCCGACCCAGAGGTTATTTTGGGGAGAAACTATGCATTTTTGGGATCTTCGTTCTCCCGGTTAGAACCTCTAAGGGGTCCCAATGGTTTGGACTTGAGTAGGCTTAAAAAAGACATACCTTGGCAAGAATGACGTCAGAGAATATATATGACTCATGCTCCTTTAGGTTCTTTAAATTCGTGTATGAAGGTCGAGATAAATGCAGTCAATTATTCCCATAAGGCTTAAATAACCTGCAAGTAGAATATTTATATTTATTTTAAGTAATCCCTTAAGCATAATCCACTACAGAAGACATGATTAGGCTAAGAACTGCCTAACATTCAGTCTACAAATTATACATTATAACATCTAGTCTAAAATATTACATCATAAAACAAAACATACATTACACATACACCATCCTAACTTAGGACTATAAGTGGTGGCTTAACTCTAATGTGTGTGCTAAGGCTTTATGTAGCATGTCTTAACTAAGCATTAGAGTTATGATTTTCTAAGTGTTAAAGAATTTAATTTACTCATAGAGGTTGGTTACACTTCAAGTTGCTTAGTTGATCTGTGAATCCTAATTTATGTTTTACTTGGTTTCATTTGATTTACACTTAGCATCAAAGTGTTATAAAGATAGGAGAGAGGATTGCCCTCATTCATCCCTATCTTAAGCCATTTTCTAAAGCATATTTTGAGTACTTAGTTCTCTTTAGTGAGTGCTTATTAAATATTTTTATTAATCCTAAGTTTAGATTAACCTAAAATAATTCTATTCAATATGAAAGGAAACTTAAGATTAAAATGGTTGAATTACTATCACATGACATATATCAAATCATTCATTTCCATCACATGTAACATGCATGTGACTTTAACACTTAGCATATCTATACATGCAATATATTTTGGCACACTAAAATGATGATGGATGCATATGTTTTGAAAGTTGTATTTTATCTGATTAAATTATATATACATGTGAATTAAATCTCTATCCAAATTCTAATACAAATATACATAGGAAATAAATTAAATGAGTACATGCCATTGTTAAACCAAAGAAGTGAGGTAATCAAATGACCTCCTTGGGGCTACTTAAAGCCTCATATTCCTGAGATATCTAGACTATGTACCCATTATTATTTAAACCCATGCAAATCTATATATAAATCGTAAGAAAGAGAACACTAATTTACATGTCATGTATTTTAATGACTTAGATGATCATGGATGCATGTATTTTTTGTAGAAAAGAGGATTTTCATATTTTAATCAAATACACATACACATGTATAAAAGTTTTAAACAAGCATGTGCTATTGCTAAACCAAGGAAGTGAGGTAATCAAATGACCACCTTAGGGCTACTTAAAGCCTCGTGTTCGTAGGATTTCTAGACTATATACTTACTATTCTTAAATGCATATGAATGTACATGTAATTCTAAGAATGAAAATCATGCAAGGTCCCGCATTCTATTTAATTGAATTATTTATATATGTAAATTAAAGCTCTATCCAAATTCTAATACCAAAATACATAAAAATAAAATTAAATGGGTGTGTGCCGATGTTAAACTAGGGAGGTGAGGTAATTAAATATCTTTCTTGGTGCTACTTAAAGCTTCGTATTCCCAGGATGTCCATAATATATACCCATTATCTTTCAAACTTATGTAGATCTATGTATGAATAAAGGAAAGATAGCTTCACTCACATACTTAAGTTATTAGTGCATGCAACTCTTACATATGTTAATAACTATTAACATCCCAAACATCATTATTAATTTAGAGAATTCAGAAAATAAATTTAGATTTAATAGTGATACTAGCCACACATATGATATGTTAATCCAACACATACAAGCTTACATAAATAAATTTCTATTTAATTGATTTGAATTTGAAAAGATGAATGCATGAAATCACATGACATACAATATTTAAAGTAATTGGGAAGGAATAACCAAACATAAACATATGATTCATTCAACTAAATCAATTCATAAGGACAATCATTTTAAACAAAATTGTTTAAGGAAAACCAAAGCTTCTTATTAATTTAGTCTTGGATTTGAGTTGATTTAAAGAGGAGAAAAATTATTTGCTGTTTTGATCCCATCACCAAGTTGGTGATCTTAATTAGTTTAAGGAAAGATAACTAGGTAGATTTTATGAATTAATTAAGTTGAGTCACTAAATGAATCATTTAATTATCATTTCCTATGCTTCTTTAATTTGATTAATCATTTAATCAAGGGCCACAAATGATATGAACATGTGAGGAAATAAAATTGCAATGTTCCTAAAAAATCTAATGCAATTGGCTCATAATTAAAGATTAATTAAGTTAAAGAATCTTAAAGAATCTAATTAAGTACTCTTATGATTTTCCACACTTATGGGTTAATCAATTTCCTTAAAGGATCTTTATGCTATTAAATAAAAAAAGAGGAGCACTTAATCTCATTGTTAATTATCTGATGTGATTTGCATTTCAATTTGATTTAATTTAGCCATTAATTAATTAATTAAGCAGTTAATTAATTTACATATTAATTTACTCTCTTTAGTGAAATGAATTTGAGAAAATAGTTAAGAAAGAGGTCCTGATCACTCTCCCTCATCATCTCACTGTTAATGAGTGATTAATGAGCTTAAGTTAATTAATTTTACTATTAAAATCATTAATTAATCATTAAAGTAATTAAAAGGGTAATTAACATTGGAAACATCAATTTCCTTAATTATTTAGGGAATAAATCCCAAGAAAATCATGGGATGTAGAGGTCATCCCATTAAATCAATTCCCTAAGTTTGGAACTAATTACCTAAGTAATTAGGGCTTAATTAAGCTAATTAAATATGCATTCAAACTCTAATTAACCTTAATTACTAATCAAAATTAATTGGAATTATTTTTATTAAATTTTATTTATTTTCCATTTAAAATGAGTATTTATTTGTATTTTTTAGATTTTCCTATAATCAGTTATGAGTTTTCAAAGTTTGAGCCATTAAAATAAGTAATTAACCCTTAATTAAGCTTAAACCCGTCAGTGCCATGGGAAGCGCTGATGTGGCACGCTTTTCACATGGTGCCATGAGATTGGTTATTTAAAGTTGTCTGAGTTAGTCATGTGGCGGCGGATGGAGCTTTAATCGTCGATCTAAGATCGGACGGTGGAGATTAATCCTGCGGTTCTTAAGGGATAAATTGGATTAAATCTAATCGCATTATCAGGGCCATTAGTTTCGATCACGTGGAACAGACGATGGATGATCTATCATCTCCCACACGGTGGAAGATGGACACCATCCGCCTTCCTCCACCCAATTCGAGCTCTCTAGAGCTCGAATTGGCGTGGGATTGATCCCACACTTTTAGGGATGTGATCTACAAGGATCTTATGGATAGATTTGCATGACATTCACATTTCCTTTGAAAAGGCCTAAAAAATTTTGAAAATCTCAGTTTGATGGAATAGTACCTCATCAGCTTGGTGGGTGAGCAGGCGGAGGAAGCCTTGTTGACAAGATGGCACATTGACTCCTTGTCGATAGATCTATGGATCAAACATTAATGGAATCCTCGCTGGAGTTGCTCTAGGAGGTACTTCCGGTGCTCGAATCGCTCTGGGGAAAGTTCGTTTCAACTCATAGAGTTTAGTGAACGTGTGAGAATAGTTAATTTGAATGGGGTTGAGTTTGGTAGAAGTTGAATAGAGATGAAAATGTCATTTGGGTTGGTGTTTTTCAATAGAAGCTTGAGAAGAGGCTCACTCTGAGTTGCAAGGCTCGAGGATGCTTCATCTCTGGGTTTGGATCAAATGATATACTCCCTTTAGATGGATGACCTTGATTCCTTTGGCTTCTAGTGGTGGTGGATGGGGGAGGAGGGGTGGTTGGTTGGCCAAGTGAAGAGGAGTGGTTACCATGTGAAGAGAGTGGGTATCCTTGGGTTGCCAAGTGTGCCAATGGATTTGGAGAGGAGAACTCACCTCCACTGGGCTCATGGCTAACCCAATCACCTTTGGGTTAGGTGAGCCAGTGCCCCTCTTTCTTAGGTGGAGGCTTAGGAGGCAGCCATGTGGAGGGAAAGTGGATTTGACCATTCAAATGAGGTATGTGTCCCATTTGGCAAGCTTTACCCATTGGGTTTGGATTAATTCAGTCAAGCATGGGTTGGGTTAGATTTGGGCTGACCCAAGGTGAGCTAAGGATGGGTCATGCCATGTTTCAATAGGTTTGGGCTTGGTTTGAATATGTTTGGCTCAATTTGACCAATGTAGGTCAAATTGGGCTAGATTGGGCCAAGTTGACCAATTGGTCAAATTGGATCAATCCAAGGCTTGAGTTAAGTTCAAATGAGTATTTGGAATATTTTAGTGCAATTAGTTTGGTTCAATTTGGCTTGGATTTGGATTGAGTTCATATGGGTCAAATTGTCTTGGGTTGACATTAGTTCATGTTCAATTAGTCAATTGAAGATGATTGTAGACTTTGGTTTGAATCAATTTATATTTGGGAAAGATTTAGGCCAAATTCCCTTTAGGTCAATTTAAGCTAAATAAGTCAATTGGGTTTAATTGGTTAGATTGAGTTCAATCAAGGCTTTGGTCATATTCAATAGTCAATTTGAAATGAACTTGAGCTATTGGTTGCAATCAAATTGGGTTGAATTTTGATTTGACCCAATTTGGCCCTTTAGGTCAAATTAGGTCAACTTGGGTCAACGCCAATTGAGTTTGGTTTGGCTCAATTGATGATCAAGCCATGTTCAATGATTGATTATAGGTTAGTATGAATCAATGGTTCAATTGATTTGGCTTAGGATGAGATTTGGTTCATTTGGCTTATGTAAGTTAAGTGGGTTGATTTGGTCAAATGACCAACTTGACTTGGTTTGACCAAATTGATGAAAATTGATCAATTAAGGATGATCAATAATCATCATATGAGATTTTGGATAGTTTGGTTCAATCTAATTTGGGTTGGATTGAGATTTGGTTTAAATGAGTCCTTTGGGTCGAGTGGACCATTGGGCTAATTGAGATAGATTTTGGGTTGAATTGAGTTTAGTTGAGTTTGGATATTGATTTGGGATTGATTAATGGCATTGGTTGTAATTGATATGGATTCAAACAGATTTTGGCTTACTTGAGTATTTGGTTTCAAATGGGTTAGGTTAGGTTTGATTGAATTGATTTTGGCTTGACTAATTTTATTGTAAGTTTGATTTGGTTTAGAGTGATAATTAAAGGATTTATTGATATATGAGAAAATTAATTGAATCTGATTTAGATTGAAGGAAGTTTTGGCTAAGTCCATATGACTTAGGAAAGGCTTGGTTTGATTTTTATTTGATTAGATTATAGATTTTGGTTGGTTGATTGAAGGATTGAATTGGTTTTGAGAAAATCAATTAAGTTTAGTTTGGATTGAAAGAATTTTGGCTAAGTCCATTATATGTCTTAGGAAAGGTTGATTTGATTTGAGATTCAATTGAAATTTAGGTATGTAGATTTGAGATTGGATTGAATTTGGATGAATTGATATTGAGGTTTGGTTTACGCTAAGGAGGTAGGCATAAATTGGGTTTAAGATACAAGGTAGGTAGGTCATGCTAACCCCTAAGGCATGATCTAAATCCTATGGCTAATCCCCTAAGTCTCTAGGCTTAGGTTAAGTGTTCACTTAGCCACTAGAAGTGTCTTATGACTAAGGAGCTCTTAGTGTCTAGAAGACTCCTAGATCTATGATGGAGGAGATTGAATCCTCACTCCAAAAGTGAGATCAATAGCTTTCATGTCTTCTTGTTTGTAATATTTCTACCTAACCCTATTTCCCAAGTATCTCAGAAGGTTCATCCTCCATCCATGAATAAATTTAGATTCAACATTCTTTTAGGCACATTAAGCATGGATGAGAGTAATAAAAAAAAGCAAAATACAAAATAAAGATAAAATTACTTGCTTTGTATAGGCGATCATAGGGAAACCACACTGTGAAGAACCCAGAGCTAAATAGAATGAAAGATCCATATGATCAACTACTTGATGAGCTCACCAAGAAAGAAGAGATTTAAGGTTCCCAACTCTAATGATGAATCTAGTGACATAAGTGAAGAAAAAGATGTGCAAAGGAAGCAATCGTAGCCAACTAATGCTTTCTCCATGAAGATCGCTGAAGCTCGCCCTCCTTATAGATTCAAGGTCCCACACCTTAAATCATACAAAGGTAAAACAAATTTTTAACCGAGTCAACCACATCGCTACTAGACTTGGATGACGCGATGAAGTACCGACTTTTCTTCAACACTTTCAAAGAGTCAGTCCTTAGATGGTTCTCACACCTTCCTCTGGGAGTTATAACATTAACATAAATCATTAGTGCTTAGAAGCCACTGAAGAGTTCCTAGATTCTTCTACAGATGAGGGAAGAACTTGACGAGTCCTTAAAGAAGTTCATTACTTATTTCCAAGAAGAAATATTGAAAGTTAAACCTAGAATCCGCAGTCACCCAAGTAGCACTCGCTCAAAGCTTGAATGAAAGGACTTTAGATATTCCTTGGGGCTCCAACACCCAAGACACTTGCTAAATTACTAGAGTTGATGAATAACAATGTAAGTAACGAAGTTGTCCAACCAACACCACTAAAAAGGTCTTCGGAGCAATTTCCTAGGAATGGATATTAAAGTTGAAGAATGGATAAGAGGAGGCGACCAGAAGTACAAGTACCATGGAAAGGATTTAGAAACCCAACAAATTGATATCCAGGAGCCAACTATACATAATCTACTCTAACAACTCCTCTTAAAGTGTTAATGGCCGAGTCTATAGAGATGATTCAAAATAAAGAGTATTTTAATTTCCCACCACCTATAAGGCTAATGGAGTGCTCGATCAATCAAGATATTGTGCCTATTATCATGATCATGGGCAGGACACTGAGGAGTGTCACCATTTGAAAATCCTAGTGGATGAGTTAATAAAGGCGTGAAAACTCAAGGAGATCATTAGAAAGAGAAATAAAGAAGTTGTCGAAGCTAGTAATTAACTTGTACCCATGCATAATGTTCACATCACTGATGTCATACTTGCCATCTTCGAGGGTGATGGGGAGTCAATCTGGAGAAGAAAACTCAGCTACTATGAAGTGAGCACCATCTACGACCATAATCTTAGTGAGTTTTTCAGAAAGAGACAAAGCCACTATTGTGAACACTTACAATGGCACAATCGTGATAACAACCATGATCGCCAACTACTAGATGGAAAGTATTTTGATTGACATGAAGATCTAAGTCAATATTATTTTTAAATCTATCTTTGATAAGTTGGAACTAGCGAATTTCAAACTCCCACATATAGGAGGACCATTATATAGTTTCTTAAGAGAGTGAAGAGAAATTGAAGGAATGATAACTCTTCCCATCACATGGGAAGAGGGCAAGAAATAGTTTATGGCCATAGTCGATTTCATCATATTAGAGTAACCCGCTACTTATAACGTTATCTCTGGCCAACCTCTACTCAACACATTTAGAGAGATAGTGCTGATATAGTATGTGGTCTTCAAATTCCCTGCTAGAGGAGAAGAGATTATTGTTAGAGGAAATCTGAATCAATTTAGCACGTGCTAGTTGAAAGCCGTTGGTGGGTCAAGCGAAGAAGATGAAGTATTACAACTAGATATTACACATAAAAAAGAAAAATAAAAATGAAGTCCTTAAAGAGATAGAGGAAATTTCGACTACACAGGGTAATGGGTGAGTATTAAAAACCAGCTCAACATGTTGTCCAAAGGATGAGTATCTTCTCCCATGAATAGATACACTTGTTTACTCAGTAGCTAGCTACTTTGTGATGAGTTTCTTATAGGCATTCTCAGGATACCCTTAAATTCAAATGCACCCTGCATATGCTAAAAAACTAACCTTTATTACTACTAAGGGTTACACTGCTACTAAGTTATGCAATTTGGACTAAAGAATGCATAAGCGACCTGCTAATGGTTAGTGGATCAAATATTCAAGGAGCAGAGAAGAGAAATGTGAAAGTCTATGTGGATGACCTACTAGTCAAAAGTAAATTGCCAATATAATACATCCAAGACCTTACAAAAACATTCACTACATTGAAAAAGTACAAACCTTAACCCTCTAAAGTGCATTTTTTAGTGTAGGAGTAGAAATTTTTTGGGATTTCTCATTGCCCCTAAAGACATAAAGGTAAATCCTAACACAGTGAAGACCATACTCGACATGCCCTCACCCAGAAATGCAAATGAGATACAATAGCTTACAAGGTCAATAATATGATTGAATAGATTCATCTCAAAAGTAGGGGATTAATATTCACCATTTTTCAAGGATCTCAGAGGAGAAAAGAAATTTGACTGGACTCCAGAATGTGAGAAAACTTTTAATGACTTAAATACTCTACTCGCATCACCACTTTTATTGTAGACCCCAAAGGAGAAAGAATTCCTATAGTTATACCGAAGAGTGGGAGAAGACTCAATTAGTTCAGACCTTATTAGAGAGACGATGAGAAATAATGGCACATATACTATGCCAGTAAGTTTCTGGGAGGTTCCGAGCTTAAATATTCACTCATGGAGAAACTCACACTCACACTAATTACTTCTGTCAAATGATTGTCACCTTACTTGCACATTACATACAAGTTGTCACTAATAACTCGCTCAAATTTGTAGTCACTAAGCTTTATCATTTGGGATGATTATTGAAATGGTCTACAAAGTTGAGTGAGTTCGATATATCATACTCGCCTCAAACTGTGATTCAAGCACAGACACTCGCAAATTTTCTTGTTGATTTCAATAGCTCGCATGACAACTTAGTCAATCCAAAACTTTTATGGCGACTATATGTTGATAGTTCTTCTGGCTAACCAATAATGGGCATAGGTATAGTGTTAAAAAGTCCAGCATAAACTATAATAACATAGTCAATCAAATTCTATTTCATGATGATAATAATCATGCCAAATATGAAGCTTTACTTATCGGGCTAAGTTTGGCTAAGGGATTAGAAGCTGCACATATAGTAGTTTACTCTGACTCACAACTTATAGCAAGACAAGCTAATAGAGAATATAAAGTCCAAGATAAATCTTTGCAAAAATATATGATTAAAGTAAAAAATATAAATTAGGAGACTAGAGTATTTCAAGTTTGAACAAATTCCTAGAGAGGAAAATCAACTCCCTGATCTATTATCCGAAGCTAGCAGACTTGGGGAGCATGTGATCATACAACTCACCCAGTGGAATATAGAAGATGGAGAGCTAATGCAAGTTGAGCATGAAAAATTATCGAGATGGGTTGACCCTATCAAAATTACTTATATATTGGAGAAGTCAAATAAATGATAAAAGATTTAAAGAGGTTGAAAATCATACCAACCTAATATTTTAGGTAGGAGGAGAGTTATTTCAAAGGTCGGCAACCACACTCAATCTCAGAAGTGTGAGAGAGTTCTAACAAAGGAAGTTCCTTAAGAAAATACATTATGGCGACTGTAGTAGCCATACATAAGGGACGACACATGCCCACAGAATCCTGAGACAAGGGTATTTATGGCCTATACTCAAAAAGGATAATGAAGAGTTTACAAAGAGGAGTATAAAATGCCAAAAGTTAGTAGCAATAGTCAATAGAAGTCATCACAACCTTTGCAACCCATCACCAGTCCTTGGCCATTCATTATTAGGGGAATGGATTTGATAGGTCCCTTGCATATCACTAGAGAATAGAGAAAGTTTATCCTAGTAATGATTGACTATTTCAGCAAGTGGATCTATACAAAGTCACTTGCAAAGATAACTTTTCAAGCAATAAGAAACTTTATTTAGACTGATATTATTTGTAGGTATGAGTTACACGTACCGATTATCATAGATAATAAGCCTTCATTCACTGAGAGAGGCCTAAGGGAGTTCCATGAATTCGAAAGGATCAAGCTAAAATTCAAATCAGTACATCACCTTTAGAGTAGTGGATAGCTGGAGGTTGCTAACAAGAAGATCTTCAATCTACTTAAGAAGACAGTCAAAGATGTCAAGGTTAAATGGGTAGATACTTTACCAATGGTACTTCAGGTGCTCAGAACCCCTCCCACCAATGTGATAGGACATTCACCATTCACATTATCGCATGGCATAGAAGCCATCCAGCTCGTAGAGTAAGAAGTTCAAAGTCAAGAATCTATATAATGGAAAGGATGTAAGGTGAAGACAGTGAGTGGAGCAAAGTGAACTCAAAAGCTATGAAAGACACGCTTGACATGCTCAAAGAATTAGGAATTGAGGCATCACTAAGAAAAGAAGAAACAAAAAGGTGAATGGCTAAATAATACAGTCGTTATATGAAGGAAAAAAAATTCAAGAGTGGCGACCTAGTACTGAAGAAAGTAGATGCCAAGTAGATATCATTTTGGGCAAACTCCCCTACAACTGGGATGAACCTTTCATAATCATGGGTCAAGTTGGCCCTAGTGTGTATCGACTACAATCTCATTCAGGCGAGGACATATCAAAAATAGAGAATTCTTGTGACTCGAAGAAATATTATCCTTAATGGGAAGTTCTTCTAGTTTGTACTCGCTTTTCGAATTTTGTGTATCATGTATCTTCATATTTTCCATAATAAAATTTTTATAGTTTGCTCCTTAAATGACTTAACTCATAAGATAATGGTAGTTATCAAAGGAGCACACTCGGATGTTGAATGATAAAACCTGCACTCGGGGACTTGTGTAATGACTCAGGACACTCGATATGCTATTTTTGGCCAAAGAAAGGTCCAACTTGGTAAGTGGTGAAAGCTCAAGTGAAAGAACCAAATGCTTGGTGTGCCACTTAACCTGAGAATATGATGTCGAACAAAGACAACCATTGATGAAAGAACACTCCAGGAGCTGCGTGATGACTCAGGACACTCAAATCATAATTTTTTTGCCTAAGGAAATGGCCAACTCAGCAAGTGGAAAAAGCTCAAGTATTTAGTGCACAACTCTTGGCCCGAGAATACTGAAGTCGAATAAGTAACTCTCAAGTCAAACTTACTCAACAAAATCAATAATGTAAGACCAATAGCCTGTGAGATCAAATATTAAACTTTTAAAAGAATAACTCTCATAGTTGGCAACTTAAAGACCAACACTTTGTGCTGTTAGCGACTATAGTGTAAGACCGACACCCTATGAGATTAGCAGCTAAACATAAAAAAGACCAACTCTCCTAGTTGTCAACTTAAGGACTAGCACTCCATGTAGTTGGTAATGCAGTGTAAGACCGCACCCAATGAGATCAATGACTAAACTCAAAAAAGACCAACTCACATAGTTGGCAACTTAAAGACTAACACTCCATGCAATTGATGATTACAGTATAAGGCCAACACCTTATGAGGTCTACTACTGAACCTAAAAAAGACAAACTTCCATAGTTGACAACTTAAAGACCAATTCTCCGTGTGGTTGGTGACTATAGTGTAAGAAAGACACCCCGTGAGGTCGATAAATAAACTCTAAAAGAACCAACTCTCCTAGTTGGCAACAAAAGACCAATCCTCCTAATTGGCAACAACTCTTTTAGCTTGCAACTAAAGCATAATGTGACCTCCCATGAAACCACTGTGGTATTTTAATTTAGAATCATTGGGACACCACGCAGATCTTAGGTGGTACTTATTGAAATAATCTGGTATGACATTGAGGTATGATGTACTATTTTGAGAGATAGAAACATCACCCTATAATGGACCTAACCACCTAATAAGAACTCCTAAGCTAGATGAGTCTTCGTATATACCAGAGACCTTTCTCCCACTTTATATGAAAAAATAAAGCAAGATTTATTTTATGCCAGGTTCTTTAGTTCCCTATGGAAGCAAGCTTCCATAGTTAATTACATCATAGGGAATAGAAATTTCTTAAGAAAATTTGTGATTAAATTAGTCAATAAATATCTCCAAAGATTTCATGGTTAGCCTTTCAAAGAATTAGATATTTTTGAAAATCAAGTGGGAAAGTTCAATTCGGAAGACTTATTCTCATATTCCAAAAGAAGATAAGTAGAAAGCACTCAAGATACTAGGAAGCCTAGTGGGCACTCCAGTCTATGCTATAGTGAGTCTTTATACATTTGAAAGAGAGAATTTATTTCTATTTAAATTGAAATTTTATTAGAATGATAAGGCTTATAATCCATCAACTCAAGATTATGAAAATGCCTAAGAGATGAGGATTTATACTCATAGCCCAAAGGAAATTAGTAGCCTCGAATCCTAAGGCTAGGATGCTTTAGCACAAGCTAAGAGAACAACCTAAGTCTAATCGAAAAAATGAGATATAATGGTTTACCTCCACAAGTGAGAATAAACCCATCTCGACTCTTATTGACTTACAACTGCCTAGATTGGCCGCCAGGCAACACCTCTTATGTTTTAAAACCATGTAAGCCAGTCTTATGTAAGTGCAAGATAACTAAGCTGTTATTTAATTAGGAAGGAAACTAAAGCCCTAGACTCACTCCCTAGGAGACTAGATCATGACTGACATGAAGACATGACTTAGACTAATGCAAAATTTATAAATTATTATACCAATTTTGACACATTCATTTGGACAAAGGCTTATGACAATTATGCCTATATGCATGATGAAATTAGATCATGGGATAAATCAACGTGAAGAAGTATTCTCCACTACAAGGGATGCCCTCAAAGGTCAAGCATTCCCCTACTATACAAGAGTGGAGACCCTCCCTATTCAAGAGCAAAATAAGATGTTAAGCATGTTGTTATAACGTTCAATATTCAGCTAAGTGATTCCTAAATCTTTTAATTATCTTGATTATAACCTAGGATTAAAAGTGAGGTTATGTGTTATATTTAAAATTTAATTATGAGTTATTAGTGAGGGTAGAAAAATTAATTTTATTCTAAAGAGCTTTTCACATACAGGCCACACATTCAATCATCAAACTTAAGAAACTTATGAAAAAAAATTCATTTCTATTGCACCAGCTAAACATGACAATCAAACATTCATAGAATTTTGTAAAAGAATAAAAGGCAGTCGGGTGGGTCGTACATTAAAAAATAAAAGAAAATAAGTAAACGAGTTCTACCATTATACAACCTAGATTACAAAAGAATATTATAATTATAATGAAATAAATGCTATGAAGGTCTTCATTCTCCATCTTTCTTTCCTCCTTCTTCCTTTGGTTTGATTTACTCAAGGATTGATAGGGCATCCCTGGTCTTTGTCTTCTAACCACTGCTCATCGTAAACCCCGTAGCACTAAGTTTAATTCCTATTGTAAAATTTCATGTTTACGAAAAATAAAATGTAACTACACTTGTAAAACAAATGTTAGCTAAACAACCATTCTTTCCATGCAATTTATATTTTGTAAGTTTGGACTTAGCACCCTACCCATGGGTAACCATGCCCACTTGTCTTAATGCTAATTATGCAAAGGTAATAAGCAACCTGCAAGCAAAAGTATTTATATTTATTTATTATTTTAGCAATCCCTTCGCATAATACCCTACAAAAAATATCATTAGGCTAATAACAACCTAACATCCAATCTATGCATAAATAATCATAACATATAGTCTAAAATATTATATCACAAAATAAAACATAACATCATAATATACACTGACCTAACTCATAGCTAGAAGTGGAGACTTAGTATTCTAATGTGTGTGCTTAGGCTTAGTTTGGTAGGTCTTAACTAGGCTTTAGAATTATGATCATCTAAGTTTAGAATTGTTTAAGTTATACATTTGGGGAGGTTTCATTTCAAGTGATTAGAATGATTGGTTAATTTTAATTATTAATTTTTTTGTTTCACTTAATATTTACTTAGCATCTAATTGTTATAAATAGAGAAAAGTGGTCTGACCCATTTCATCCCTACCCTAAGTTATTTTCTAAAGGCATGTTCTTATGATTTTAATTTTTTGTAGTGAATGATTTATTAAATATTTTATAAATCGTAGGTTTGGGTTAATTCGAAAGGATCTAATTCAAACATGAAAGACATCTTAAGATTAATGAGATTGAATTACTATCACATAGATAATATTACAACATTCTTTTTCATCACCAATAGCATACATATGATATTGAACTTAACATATATATCCAATGTACATATATGTATGTCTGGCATACTTGAATGATTGTTAATGCATGTATTTTTGATAAAAAAGAGAGATCCCATTCCTTAGCTAAGTATACATACACATGTATTAAAGATTTGAGCAAGTATGTGCCATTATTAAATTAGGGAAGAGAGATAATCTAAGACCTCCTTGGGGCTACTTAAAACCCATATTCCTAGGATGTCCAGACTATATACATACTATCTTAAGTACATATAAATGTATACATAAATATAACAATGAAAATCATGCAAAAGATTGTATATTAGCAAATTTTTTACTCATGTAAAGTAAAGCTCTATCCAAATTCTAGCATATATACACATATGAATTAAATTAAGTAAGTACATGTCATTATTAAACCAGGAAAGTGAGGTAATCTAAGACCTTCTTGGGGCAAATTAAAGCCTCGTATTCCTGCGATGTCCAGACTATATACTTACTAACATTCAAACACATTAAACATACACATGAATCATGAAAATAAAATAATCCTTTAACATGTTTAAGATATAAGCAAATGTAAATCACATAGAATATTCATAGCCAACATCAATTTAAATCTTTATCATTAATTTATAATTCTGAAAATAATTTGAGATTTATTAGTAATAATAGTCATGTCATATAATAAGATTAATTTCATTTGTTTGAAAATATGAATGCATGATATCAAATAACATATAGATTTATAATAATTAAAAAAGAATAATTAAGCATTGCCACATAATACATTCAATCACATTAATTTTTAAGAACAATTAAGTTAAATAAAATTATTTAAGCTTAACCAAAGTTATTTATGAAATTTAATTTTGGATTTGAATTATTAAAAGTTAAAGAGGAGAAATAATTTTTTGTTTTTTTACCCATCCCACATTAGTGTCTTAATGTGTTTAAGGAAAAATAATTAAGTAAATTTTATGGGTTGATTAAGTTCAAGTCATTAAGCCATTAAATTAATTTCTCTTTTCTAAGTCTCCTTAATTTAATTAACTACTTAATCATAAGCCTTCAATGATATGCCAATGAGAAATTAAAATTTGCAATGCTCTTGAAGGGACTTAATGTAATTAGGCTCATGCTTAAGAGTTAATCAGATTAAGGAAGAATTAAATTGAGTTCTTATATGGTTTTCCCACACTCATGGGTTAACCATAAGTTCTTTAAGACTCTTTATATTGTTAAACACATAAAGGGGAACCCATGAATTCAATTTAAATCATCTAAAATAATTATCATTTCAGTTTGGAATAATTTTACCATTAATTTACTTAATTTGCCTTTAATTAATCAAATTCATTAATTAAACCATCATATGGAAATGTATTTAGCAAAATAACTAGGAAAGAGGCCTTAATTATTTTCCCTCATCATTCCCACTATTTACAATGATTAATCATCATTAATTACTTAAATTTTACTATTTAGCATTTTTTTAGTAATTATAAAATTGATTAAGGAAGGTAATTAGGATTAGAATATTAAATTCTCTAAAATACATGGCCAATAAATCCCAAGAAAATTATAAGAGGTAGAGGATGTCCCATAAACATATCAAATTTAAGATTAATTGGCCAAATAATTAAGCCTTAATTATAGTAATTAGCCTAAACTTCAAACCCTAATTAAGTATAATTCATCAACCAAATAGTAGGGGTTTTATTTTTATTAAAATATCCTCTATTTAAACTTTCCAAAATGTGTTTACTCATATTGTTTTTTTGATTTTCTATAAATAGTTATGAATTTTCAAAGTTCTTTTCATTTAATTTCATTTTAATCACCTAATTAATCCCCTAAATCGTCAGTGCCATCCAGGAGCTGACGTGACAGCGCTTTCAACATGGTACCATAGTATAGGCTATTTAAAATGTCAGATCACGGTATGAGTCAGCGGCGATGTAGTTTCATTCCACCGTCATCTGGATCCGGTGGAGATTAATCCATGGTTCCTATTAGATTAAATCAAATTATCTAACAAATTCGTCATTAATCTAATCACATGGCGATGATCTGTGGTCCCCATAGCATTGTAAGATGGACACCGTCCATTTTCCCTTGCTTGATGCAAGCTCATCGGAGTTCGTAGGATGTCAAGATTGACTCCAAAATGTGTGGGGAGGAGATCTAAGGAGATCCTTCGGTGGAAATCATGTGCAATCACAATTTTGTTCACAAAAGACCAACAACTAGGAGAAAATCTATGATTTGTAGAAGATTTACCTCGCCAAAGCTAGAGACCGATGCTCCATCAACTGAGGTAGCTTCTTCTTGAAGAGAAGAAGCCCTATTGAGAAGAACTCGAGTTGCCTCCCTGTCAATGCCTTTGTGGACCAAGTGCCACTGTGAAACTCGCTAGAGTTGGTCTTGGAGTGTCGTCTAGTGATCAAATTGATTGAGGATCAATTTGTTTCGACTTGCTGGAGTGATGGGAAGGTGTGGGAAGAGTTAATTTGAGTTTGGTGGAGTTTAGGTGAGGTTGGATGGATGAGGCTCTCAATTTCAAATAGTGGTTGGTCTCACCAGTGATGGAGAGTATGAGGGAATTAGAAAAAGCTCTAGGATTGCTCAGAATATTGTGAGGAAGCTTTGTGTAAAGTTTGAATGGATGGGGAGGAGTATACTCTCCTCCCCAAGTGAATTAATAGTTGATATTGGCTTAGCATTTGCCTTAAATGCAGGCGAGTATGTGGTGAGATGGCGGTGGTGAGAGGTGCTTGAGAGTCTGAGGCAGTGACATGGGCTAGCATGGGGTGTACCTTCTCCTCTAAGTGTACTAATAGAAGGCTAAGGGTGAATTCACCCTCTCATGACCAAGGCCACCCACTAGTCTCTTGGTCCAAGAATCGGGTGGAGGTGGGCTTGGGGTCCAAATGATTTTATCCCATTTTGGTCAAGTTCAACTAGTTCACCAAATTTCAATGAGCCAAATCATTTTGGTTGGGTTTGGACATGGTTTGGCTCAATTTGACCTATGTGAGTCAAATGGAGTTCAATTTGGATAGGTCGACCAATTGGTTAAATTGGGTCAAACTAAGGGTTTGGATGTGTTCAATGATGATTTGGAATGTAATTTTAATTTAATTTGGAGTGAAATTTTGGCTCATCATTCATTTTGGTCAAATAGGTTGGCTGACCAATTTGGTCAAAATTGTTGGTTAGGTTTAATTGATTAAAAAAGAATAATTGTTTGGTTTGAATCAATTTGGATTTGGGTAGGATTTAGTTCAATTTAACCCTTTAGATCAATTTAAGCTAAAAGGATCAATTAACCAAATTAGATTCAATTGAGGGTTGGATCATATTCAATAATCAATTTGTAATTCATTAGAGGCATTGATTTCAATCAATTAGCTTTGCGATTTAATTTGGCCCAATTTTGGCCCTCAAATTTGGTCAACTTGGGTCAAGAGACCAAATTGGTATGGTTTGGATTAGTGATTGAGCCATGTTCAACAATCAATTTATGATTGATGGGAGCCATTAATTTCAATCAATTGAGGTTGGAATGAGATTTAGTTCTTCTTGGTCAACATGAGTTAATTGGGTCAGCTTGGATTAAGTGGTCAAATTGGTTTGGTTTAACCCAATTGAATGCAATTAGACTATCAAGGATGATCAACAATCATTATAGAGGAGATTTAATGGATTGATTGAATCCAATTTGGGTTGGATTGAAGTTTGAATCAATTTGGTCAAAGTGGACCAAATAGGTTGATTGGGTTAACTTGGAGGAATTGGGTGTTGAGAAGAGTTTAATGATAGATTTAGGGTTGATTGATGGCTTCGATTACAATTGATTTAGGCTTGATTGGACTATAGCTTATTTGAACCTTTTGGATCAAATGGGCTAACTTGGGTTAATTGGAATTATTTGGTTTAATTCGTTTGATTATAACAGTTGGAGGGGTTTGAAATAGAGTATTGAATGGCTGAAGTGCTTTTGTGAAAATAAATTAGATTTGGTTTACTTGAATAGGCTTCGGGTTGGATCCAAGGATCATGATGGAATTAACTTAGGTTAAGGGTTAAGTTAATCTGGCTTGGAGCTTGGATATAAAACAAAATCCAATTAGAGGTTAGTTGTGTGGACTTAAGGTTGGTTTTAAGTAAGTAGACAAGCATGGGTTTTATTTTAGGCCATAGGATAGGTGTAACCTATTCGCCCTAGGATATATCCTAAGCTTAGGGTATGCCTTCCTAAGTCTCTAAGCTTGGGTTTAGTGTTCTATTAATCACTAGAAGTATCCTATGACTAGGAAAATCCAAGTTCTTAGAAGGTTCCTAAGTCTAAGATGGGAAAGATAAGTCCTCACTCCAAAAGTGAGGTCAATAAAAGAACCCTCAATAGGTGTGGTGTCATTCATAAGGCATGCCACACATATTGGCGTTGATCGAGATGATCAATAGCATTCGGGAAGATCACAAACACTAATGAAGGCTATCCATACCTAAGTGGAGAGGTAAATGGAATTATAGTTTCAGTACAATACAATTCATTTCATTCTGAAGCCATGGGAGAGATGAGTAAATTCAGTTTGATTTGTTAAGAATTGATTTTGTGACAATGGCACGAAGAGAGGTCCGCTAAGGATTTTTAAATGAATTTGATTGGATTAGATATTGATTTATGCCAAGGACATAAAGGGGGATGTGCTAGGGATTGAGATTTGATTGAGTTTGTTTGATTTATCTGAATTTTGTTGATTAGTTCTGATTTGAGTTTGGGTTTTGTGTTGATTTAATTATGTTGATTGATTTGGTTTGAGTTTAGTGATTCATTTTGATTTTGATTTTGTTGATTGATTTGGTCTGACTCTGGCTTTGATTTGATTTCAATTTCATGTTAATTTATTGAATGAGTGTGAACCTTGTCAGTTTATGATGGACCGCACTAAGGAGGGGCTATGTGAGCCTGGGCCTGTTCTAGATTTACTGATCCAAAGAGTAATCTACCGATCGTATAGTATAAACTATCTAACCTAAGAGTTTCCCATCGGTTTGCAATGACTACACTAGAGAGAAAGCTCAGAGACTCACATCTTTCAAAATGGAGTTAGCCATTTGGGTGACTTGCTGATGGCACAACAAGCCAAACCTGATGTAGGGAGACTACTAAGCGAGTGCCTCTAAGGGGCTTATCTCAACTCAGATAGCCGAGGCAGTTCCTATAGGGAGTTTTACTGACACTATCCAAAAGATAGGATGCCTACTTGGGAAGAGGTGCCTCTAGGGGTCTTATCCTAGGCCACAAGAGTTATTGTTTTGTTGTTCATTTATTTGTGTGTTTATTTAGCATGAACCCAATTGTTTTATGAGGGGCCACACTAAGAAGGAGTCACGGGGGCTTTGGCCTATCTCAAATGTACTAGCTCAAAGGATAGTCTATACATTTGCAGTATAAAGCTTCCAACCACAGGGGTGGCTACTAGGAAAGGGGAACTGTCCAATCTGGTAGTAACCTAGGTCATATCTAGGTGAGGTCATGAAGATGCAATCCAAATAGAATGCACATAGGGAAGGTGACTCTGGAGGTCTTATCCTAATCCTTGAAATATAAAGCCTGTAGATATACGGTGGCCAGCTTAAAAAGAAAGCATGGGGACTCACATCTGCCTGAGTTGTGTTATCCACCGGGTGGATTACTGTCAGCATAGAGAGCACCAACCAACCTAAGGTGCCCATCAGTTTACAATGATCAATCTAGGAATAAAGCATCAGAGACTCACATCTTCCTAAGTAGAACTGATCAACGGGATAGTCTATCGTCTGCTAGACAGCTACTATCCAACCTAGGGCAACTACTAAGTGGGGAGTCACAAAGAAGAAGTGAACCTAAGCTTGAAGTAGTCAGGAGGAAGAGGAGCAATTACGGTCTTATCCTAATCCCCAAATATAAACTCGAACCTAGTTAGTGCATGGTGGCTAGTTTAAGAAGAAAGCGAACTCACATATTCTTAAGCAAAGCTAGCATCAAGATAGCTTATTGGTCATGCAATAAGACATACCTAACTAATAAGGTGTCCATCAATTTGCAGAGGTTAAGTTAGGAAGAAAGCATGATGTCTCACATCTTCCTAAGAAGAAATGACCACTAGGGAGACGCACTTGCTAAATAGTGAATTGAGCCCCAAAGAGTCCATTGAGTGAGGGCTGTCTTATCTCAATTCAAAGTAGCCCGAAGCAATTGGATTTGTGTTTATGTGTAAATTTTGTATTTGTGATGTGCTAGTGAGGGATAAGATGCCACCTGCCTTCTCTATACCTACCTAAAAACACATCAAGAATTTAAATACTTTGAGAGAAGTTTGATCAACATAAAATTTTTATTGATGGAAAATTATCTTGAACATTATTTATACATAACATTTCTTTAGGTAAAGCCTGTTGATCGAGAGCATTGAGCATTCACCTTTGTGATTTAAGAGTTGATGGGATCCACCCTAGTAGGCTTTTTCTATACCATAAGGGCCTTTCCAAGTAGGTTCAAACTTGCCTCTCATCTTGCGACAGAAAATAATTAGTCTCCTTAGAACTAAATCAAGCTCTCCTACTTGAAATGCTCTAGGGCAGACCAACTTATTATGAGCTTGAACCATCATCGCTTTGTATAATTTGAGGTTCTGACATGCTCGTAAGAGTCTTTCTTCGAAACTTTCGAGTTCTTCTAACCGCAGCTTGACATTCTGCTCTTTACATCTGTTACCCAACTATCTCAGAATGATGAGAGTTGAACTTCTAATGGTAGAATGGATTCAGACCCATACACTAAAAAGAATAGGGTAGATTGTGTTGGAGTTCTGTAAGTAGTGTCATAAGCCCATAAAGCTTCAACTAACTGCTCATGCCACTGTCTTTTGTTGTCATTAAGTGTCTTCTTGAGTATTTGAATGAGAGTTTTGTTGAATGCTTCTGCCAAACCATTCGCCCGTGGGTAGTAGATGATAGAATATCTCCAATCTATCTTGTGCCTTTAGATAAGGTAATTAATTTTGATGCTCTTGAAAGCAGTACTGTTATCAAATATGATTCGTTGGGGTACCCCAAATTTATAAATGATATGATTCTTGAAGAATTATAGCACATGCTAAGCTTTGATCTCCCTGAGTGGAACTATTTCCGCCCACTTGGAGAGGTAGTCTGTAGCAGCTAGAATGAAACAGTGACCCTTGGATAAGGAGAATCAATCAGACCCACTATATCGGTGCCCCAACACTCGAATGGCCATGAGGCCAAGGTTGGATGTAGAATGTTGGGCGGTTGGTGTAAGACCACTCCATGTACTTAACATTGATGAAAATATTTCACTATGTCCATGCAATCCATAATAATTGTTGGCCATTAATATCTGAGTCTCTTGATTTTGGCCTTCATCTTGGGACTGAATGGATGAGCTCTACATAATCCTGAGTGCACCTCAGTCACGATCTTACAGGCTTCATGTTCATCTAAACAGTGTAACCACATATGATCGAAAGACCGCCAATATAAGACACCATCCATGAGGGCATAGGAGAGTGCTCTTTGCTTCACCTGATGTGCTTAAGACTTCTCTTGAGGTAGTTTTCCTTTATTTAGGTGATCAATAAAAAGTTCCCTTTAATCTAATTTTTTATCCTTTTTGGTAACGACAACCTCCCATTCAAGAGAGTATTTATCAATGAGTTCAACATGAATAAGAGGCAGGACTTTTCTATTATGGACCTCTATTGATATGGACTCATCTTTCGAACACGCTAATTCTTTAATGAGTTTGGCTAAGGCATCAACTATGGCATTTTCTCCTTGAGGAATCTTATAGATCATGACCTCTAGGATTTGAGCTAACAACTCTATGGTATACTTGTGGTAGTAATGGAGTTTGGGCTTCAATACCTTATAGGACCCAACGATTTGATTGACAATTAGTTGTGAATCCCTAAATATGTTGACATTATGGATGCTTAGTGAGATGGCTTACTCTAGACCAAAGATTAGGGCCTCATATTTTGTTTCATTATTGGTGCAAGGTTCGAAGAGATGATATGAAAATCTCATAATATCACGGTCTGGTGTTAAGTGGACTATCCATACCCCATCCTTACCTGAGATAATGAATTGTGGTTCTTCTCCTCTTTAAGAAGAAGCCACACCATCAAAATACATCTCCTAATAGTGAATGCTTGTATCCCCTAAGTTCATGATTTGTTCATTGGGGAGATCATCACTGAGCAGGGAATCAGCCGAAAGTGGATGTGTCGTTAAGAAATCCGTGAGTGCTTGTCCTTTCACCATATGGAGGGGGTACAAATGTGATGTCAAACTATGATAAAATCATTGACCATCATGC